>VZRL01004797.1:900348-1002252 GCA_013397895.1 Origma solitaria
GGGAGCGCTGGTGCGGGCTGGCCGCGCTTCGGCCGGGTGGGGATCGCTGTCACCGCTGAGGGCGGCCCGGGCGCTCCCGGGTAAGGGAAGGGCCCCGGGGAGTTTGGAGCACAAGGGGTGCCAGTTGGAGGGGAGAAGATGTGTGTCGGTGCCGGCTGTGACGCCGCCGGGCGGCTCTCGGGCAGCTGCGGGTGACACCCTTTCCTCCCCTTGAGCGCCGTCTCCATGGGGAGCGGCCGGGGCGGTCCCTGTGGTGGGGATGGGATATTAAACTCGCTTCCCTTCCGACGGGGTTCCTGACAGGCTTCTCCTCCCTGCCAGCCGCCCGGGGGGACTCGGTGTCTGTGCACAGGGCAGGGCGGCTGCTTTCCCCCGTGTGTTTTGGTGGCTTTAAGCTCTTGCCCCGGTGCATTTTGAGGAGCTGGGAATCGGTGAGCCAGCTCGCTTGATCGGCTGTGAAACGTGCCTGCCTGTGAAGCTGTGCCAGGCGCCCGAAAAGCTTTGCTGGCATCCCCTTCTGAGTGAGATTGGCCTCTGCCCACACACGCAGTGCCCCTTTCTGCTGTGTCAGAGCCCGTGCTTGTCTGACTTGTTGAGTTTATGCATTGCTTTAAATTGGACAGATGAATCTCATCTAAGGTTGCTCAATGAGCAAAACTTACTTGCCACTAAGGGTGCACTCTGTGTAGCTGCATAAAACTGGGTTTTGTTGCCGTGTTTTTCTCCCTTTCTGTGCGTTAATAACATGATCAGAGTATCCGTTTATTTGAGTGTGTCTTCAAGTGCTCTGGGACCAGGCCAAGCAGGAAGAGAATTCCATAGATACGATCACTCAGGGGTCCTGTGGTCTTCCTGTAGCAATCACCTGCTGTCTGTAACTCGTTTTTATAAATGCTGATACCCGTCTTGCACCCTTCAGAAATGCTTCCCTGCTCTTACCAAGGTCTTTCCTAAAATCAGGAGGAGAAATTACTGGGTAGCTGCTGATGGCTTTGTCTGTCTCAAGGCAAATCTGAGAGGGTGACTGAAGTGAGTCTTCGTTTTGGTTTGGCTGGGGTGGTTGCTTTAGGGGTTTGCATTATTCAGGTTGGGATTGCTGCTGGTGCACTTCCATTAACTTGTTAAATGGAAGAGTAGTTTGTGAAATAGCTCAGACAGTGGTTGTTTCTTGTAGCTGCAGTTGGAACCCTGCCCAGTGTCAAAGTAATTTGAGGACACCTCCGGAGTGTTGCAGCATGGAAGACCAGTGGCTACAGAGATGGCATCAGGGCTTAAGGGGAAGAAAAATACTCCTAATTATTTTTCTTTTAAATTTAGCTCCTCTTCTTGTATTTCGTCTTACGTGCACGTGAAGGAGTGACTGGGTTAGTGAGAGACACACACAAATCAAAAGCCACAGTGTGGATGCACCTGAATACCTTTACTGTGGCATGCATTCACTTCTGTAAACAACTCATGCATCAGTAGGATAAAGAACTACCTCATTGTTTGAGGAGCAGTTTAGTGGTTTTAATCTGTAGTTCAAATGATGCAATTTCTGTTAGACTGTAGGGAAGTGCTGAATGCAAGCTCTATCCTGTATCTGTTATGTATCCACACTTACTCATGGACATCCAAGTATAACAACAAACCAACCCCCCAAAACCCCTTGAATATAATCTCTCTGATGGTGACAACACAGAACTTAAGGCTGCAGGACAGTTAAATTGTGTGATACTGTCAGGGCTTGGTTTTTGCACTATTTATCTAGTTATTATATGCCTAGGAAGCCCTGACACTTTATTTTGGGTTGCATAGTTCCTGTTCCCCACTGTTGAAGAACCAGTCGTCTTCTAATCTAAGAATTAAGAGTGTCAAAGTCTTAGAAGACTTGGTCAAGCTTTCAGTTTAACAAATCACCTTGCTAAATTGGATAATAGAGTGGATTAAGTCTCCTTAACAGCTCTCTACGAATTACCTGTCCTTACCTGCAGCAGAGGTACAACTGACTGCTAAAGTTAGGTTAAATCCTGTAGCAGCTGTTGAGATTCAGCATTGTTATTAATTAGTTAGCATTTCCTGTTAATCTTATTTCCTTGTTTGATGCTATTTATTTCATTTGGTTTTAAACATGCTAATGCTGTTTTATGCTCATCATGATGAAAAAGTTAGTCACAAGATTCTTTCCAAAATCTTCATTATGAACTTCCCCCTATATCTCCATATATTGTGTGGATCCAGGGTTTGATAACGGTGCAGTTTTATCCTTCAGTTTAAATTTTCATGAAAAATTTGTCACCTCATGTACTTGTAAACTTCCGTTGCACTAAGTACTCTTGTCTCAAAATTATGCTTTTTGAAAATAAAAAGTTAAACTAAGCAGATACTAAATGGGAAGTTTTTTGTGAAATAAGTAAATGTATTCAAGATTATATGAAATATGAGGACTGATGAAATCTAAGAAGCCTTAGTGTTCATTTTCAGTCAACTACTTTGCTAATTGCTGCGTGAACTCTCTATATGGTTGGCATTTAATGATTTGAGAATGAATCACAATAAGCTTTCAGGTTCATCAGTACTTGTCAGTCATTAAAGAATATAGGAGACAGTTTTTTCTTCTCTCGAGCCAAAATACCTTATTTTCACGTAATATGTCTGTATTTGCCGAACCCTGGGTTTGTAAAATACTGGGAATAAAACACTTCTGCTAAGGGTATCATGATAATTGTACTAAATATCTCCTTTCATTAGTTTGCAGGCTGAAGTCGTCAGTCAGCTTTCTTACTCGACCAGATCGACCAAATATTGCTTATCAGAAACTAAAAGGCAGGAATCCTGGGGTTATTTTCCTTCCAGGCTTCAATTCAAATATGAATGGTCAGAAAGCAGCTGCACTTGAAGACTTCTGCAAATCATTAGGTCATGCCTTCATCAGGTACATGCAGGAGTATTGTTACTTGAGAAAATGAAACTGGTGTCATGGGTTGGGGGAAGGGGTTTTAACACAAATGTGTAAACTTTGGCATTTCAATTGGGATTCTGCCTGTGCTAAGGGAGGTTGTATACAAGCTGAGAACTCTTTCTTCCATTTCCAAATATAGGATTTCTGTCAGTAGAGAGACTGAGGTAAGTCAGGAAAATGTATTTTGAAAGTAATTCAGAAAATTCTCTGATTTTCTATAGTCTAGCCAGTGCTACATTTTACAGTTGGGCTGTAGGCACAAAAATTAAAAAGGAAGGACCTGGAATTCTGTTTTTTAAGTTACCACTATAAGCATGGTCCTTACCTGCCAGCTGTGATTAAATTACCCTGTCTCTTCTCTGAGTTCAGAAGAATATGCCCCTGCTTGGCGAGGCTGTCTGTTGATATACTACATTGAATGCTGAGTGTCATATGTCTTTGTATTTGGGTTCAGTGTTTGAAAGAGTTTGTATGTTTTAGAAATACAATTGAAGTATCTGAGGGGTTTTTTCGTCTGTAAGGGATTTTTTTTGTCTATTCCTGTAAATTATGATATTATATCAAATAGTAAGAGAATGTAACATAACTTAGTTGTGTATGTTGTATTTAACCCCCTTTTATATGATTTTTGGTCCTAGTGATAAACAGGACCTAGTAAGAAAATACTCAATGAGATATCTTGTCTCCTGCTGATTTGATTATACAGTAGTATTTAGTTAGTGTCTGTGTTGCTGTAGACAGTATCATGACTCTGACATTGATGGTTACTTTTTCAGATTTGATTATACAGGATGTGGAAGTTCAGATGGTAAATTTGAAGAGTGTACAATTGGAAAGTGGAGAAAAGATGTTCTGTCTATACTGGATGAACTTACAGATGGACCACAGGTTATATTTGATTTTTAAATATAGAACACTGCTTTTCCCTCAGGGTATAACTGATCAAAAATATGCCATAATAGCTCTGGTCAACAGTAGCTTTTGCTGAAAAGCTGACACCTGCTCCCTCTCAAGATGAATCACTTGAGAGATCATATTCATAGGAGCTCTTTTGCAAGCAGGTAGGTCACAAAGTCATGGAAGCATGGGTTGGCAGGACCTCCTGGAGGCTGCTTATTAGAATTTCCTGCTCAGAGCAGGTCTGTTGTCCCAGAGAGTCTGAGAAAGCCTCATAGTGGAGGTGCCACCTGACAAGGGACAGGGAATTGTTTCAGTGCAGTGTGGCCCGCTTAATGAAGAATTATGTCACCATCCCATGCTGATGCATTAATTAAAGGATTTGCAGGAAGATTACAAGATGCTCCGTATAATTAAATAGTATTTTAAAAAGTCCGGAGAAGCAGCATTTGATTCCTTCAGTTACTTTAGAAATTACTGTGGGAAACTTGGAATCTCCTACAGCGTAGAAGTATTGTGTTAAAACAATTTTGTATTATGAATTGCTTTTGTTTGCTTCTTTTGCTGCACTGAGCCTTTACCATGTGCATTTATCTTAAGAAGGAAACATAGAAGTATGCATATGATACTGAATTGTTTCAACTCTCATTTTATTTACAGTGTTTCAATCTCAGCAATAACCAGCCATGCCAAACAGAATAATAAATACCAGATCTTGTGGTGCTTACTCAGGCAAAATTTCCACTGGAGGTGACAGCAGTTCTGCCTGGGTAAGGACAGCAGGATTATGCCCAAGGTTTAAATAGTTAAACCGAGTGAAAATAGATACTTTTTGCAAGAAAAAAAATATATTAGCCACTTCCTGTAAAACACCATATTTTCTTCTCTTTTTTTATTTTCTTTTCCAGATTCTGGTGGGCTCCAGTATGGGTGGATGGCTGATGCTTCATGCTGCAATAGCACGCCCAGATAAAGTAGCTGCTCTTGTTGGAGTAGCTGTAGCAGCAGACCACGTTGTAACAACTTTTAAGAGGCTTCCCATTGAGGTAAATGTTAATGGTTGGCTTTTGTGCAGTATAAAAATCTTACAAAGAATTTAAGAAATTGTGTTATTTAAACTGTACTCTTCTTGCAAATTTTCCTCAAGTTTTCTGTATTTGAATAATGTAAGCTTACAGTATGAGACTAGTGTGAGCACTAGCTGTGGTGATGGTTTGGACCTGTGTTATAGAGGATGTGAAGTCAGATCCCTGCTGTTAGCAGTCCATAAGATATTCAGTGTTGAATATCTTACATCCGCATTGGAACTGGATCCTTGTGCTTTCAAGGATGGAGAAGTAGCTACTAAAGTAGTTGAGGTGGCACTGGATGAGACCAGTATGACATAGGTTGTGTGCATAGAAAGGAAATTCTTCAGATTAGTGTGTTTGTAAAGACTATAAGGTGTAGGTAGTGGGAACTGCCCTTCTGAGATTCTTTCTTGATGATGATGATGATGATAATGTCTGGTCTTCAGGAAATTAAATCAGGTGTTGCATGGCAATAAATAATATGTGCTTTAGAAGAATTAAAATATTTTCCCGATTTTTGTGGGGTTTTTTCTAAGGCACTTTGTAGTGTCAGTATTACTATTTAGGACTAAGGTAAGAATCTGGAAATACAGTATTTGGAGATAGCTGTTGTGGCAAAGACTGAAAAGACTGATCACTGGAAAATGTCTTTTCCCTAGGATTTCTCCTTGTTTGAGGATCAGTGAACTGATTGAAGCCAGGGAGACTTACTGTTCATGGTGGCTATACATCTTTTTTTTTCTGATAGATTCTGGCTAAGAAACTGATTTTCATTGGTGAATTTTAACTAGATTCATTTGCAGGAGAGGTTTGGAGAGCAGCTTGTGTGACTTGGTAGGGGGTTTGTCTTCTCAGATGTGAAGAGAACAGGAATACACTTCTGCTAATAAAAATGAGCAAGGTGAAGTTTTATGTTTGGGGGTATTCTACTGCTTTTAGAACAGAAATAAGCTGAGGCACTCTTAAGTACTCCTAACATCTGTTGTGTCTATTCTTTGCTCTCTTTTTTCATAGGCACAAAAAGAAATAGAAGAAAAGGGTGAATGGAAGTATCAAACAAAGCAAAACGAGGAAGGATTTTACTCCTTGACATATGACTTTATCAGAGAAGCAGAAAATCACTGCGTGCTGAATAGTCCTATTCCTGTAACATGTCCCATACGACTTATCCATGGCATGAAGGATGGTGATGTCCCTTGGCAGATCTCTATGCAAGTTGCTGATCGTGTTTTGAGCAAGGACGTGGATGTTATCCTCCGCAAAATCGGCCAGCATCGCATGAGTGACAAGGAGGATACAAAACTCCTTGTGAATACTGTTGATGATTTAATTGACAAGCTGTCAACAGTAGCATAAGCTGCAGAGTAGCTTTAGTGCATGAACTCTACACCTGACTCTTTTCCTTGAGTAACAGAAGCCTTGTTCTTACCCAGACGGTGGCAGGCCCTTGACTGTCACAGTAGGAACTGAGCTTTATCTGCTGTTTCCTTACCTCTGTTTCCTAAATACAGGTATTGTATTATTGCTGCATTTGCACACAGTCGAAAGTGTGAAGGAGTGCTGCTATTGTGTTCAGAACCTCTCCTTCACCACTTTAACCATTTTTTTTCACAAATTTCCTACAGTTTTATACTGAAATGTTGATTAAGTTTTTGTTACTGTTGGCCTGTACAGTAAAACATTATTTTCACATCTTTGACACCTGTTATTGTCCTTCAGCTGTAACATCATTGTATCTTACGTCTGAAACCGTCTGTGCAAGGCAAAATACAACTTGACTGTTTACTGAAGTTAATTATTAGAGATAGTGAGTACCATGAAGCACAATAAACAGATTTCAGATAAATGGTTATTTTGTTCTGAAGTGCTGTTAAAATTAAAAAGTGGAAGGCACACCCTGATGGTGTGCTTGGGGTACTACATAGGGAAGAATTTGTCTTCTAAGAACGCAGGGCCTCAAAGTGCTAAGAGCTCTTTGTTTGTGTTTGTCAGGTGGGTGTGCATCATCTTCTCCAGGCTGTTCATCATAATTCATTTGTGGGCCTGCTGTTAAGGGAACAGTGCATAATCCTGGTGTGATCTGAAACTGGGTCAATGAGGTGACTGTCATAGTAACTTCAGAGTGGGGAGTACAGTGCCATAGGGCACCGCTGCCTCTTTGCCATGGCTTGAGAGCTGTAGATTACTGGGAACAATCTCTTCTTGAGCTGTGTGAGTGCAGCCCTGAGAAGTGGTAAATAGAATTTGATAGTTTTATAATTCTTGTAATGTGAAGCCATAGAATTTAATAGGAAATGGATTTAATTGCAAATGTGACTACTACCTGGTTTTTGTACAGAAATACAGCACCATTCATACACTTGAGAGAGAGGAACTTAGGTGAGAGGCTAGAATTAGTTCAGGCTGGCCTTAATGTGTAACATCAGTCAAAAGCATATAATTGTGTTTGGCTTTATTATTTTAAGTAGTAAATGGCATCACTATTATTACCTTAAAAGACTAAAGCTCCTGGGGGTAAGGTATTTCTAGAGAGTTTGTCATTTTCAGTTTCAGCTGTGTCAGTAGAAGTGTGCTGATTAGCGCTTTGCTGAGGTCGTGGGTTTTAATTTAAAAAAACCACCATAAACAAACAACTAAAGTAAAAAGAAAAACCAGCAACAACAAAACCTAAATTTTAGATGAGTTCCTGAGAAGGACAGTTTTAGTTAGGCTTCAGTGCTGCTAAAACCAATAAGCTATGATGTAAAAAGTTTGAATTTTGATACAAGAGTAAAAAAGCATGGCTCTTGTTTTGATGCAGATTTTCTAATTCAAGTGTACCAATTCCCTAATTCATTTAATCATAGAATCACAGAATGGTTTGGATTAGAAGGGATGTTAAAGATCATCTAGTTCCAATCCCCATACCATGGGCCACTAGACCAGGCTGCTCAGAGCCCCATCCAACACTTCCAGGGATGGGGCATCCACCACTCCTATGGGCAACCTGTTCCAGTGCCTCAAAGTAAAGAATTTTTCCCTCACTATCTTATCTAAACCTACTCTCTCAGTCTGAACCCATTCTCCTCCTTGTTCTGTCACTCCATGCTCTTATAAATAGTCTCTATCCAGCTCAGGACAATCTAGATTGGGGTAATTGCTTGAGGAATTAGAAAATCTTGTTCCCAAGTATTTCTGGCATAGACTGTTCTTCTGTCTGTATCACTATGCAATTCACTTAAGCTTTAAAACCTCTGGAATGTGTTTTTAACTTCTGAGAAAGTTAATGCAAATTGCATTCCTGGAGTTGGAGCTTTTTTCATGTTTATAGACTGTTAAACAATTGCCATCTTGTGTTCATATCACTTGCATCTGATAAGACCTAAAAAAATAGACTTTGCGAGTTTTAAAGATGCAGTCAAATCAAAACTATTTCAAAACTTTCTGCCCTAAGGGATGATAGGGGTTTTTTTAATCCAATTTTGTCACATCTTAGATTAGTTTGGCTCGTAATGGAACAAAAAGCTGAAAGAAGTGGACTGCAGTAAATCCAAAGTAATATTAATTAATGCCCAGAGTTACCAGTTGTAGTAGATGTGCTTTTTCTTCACACATATTGAAGTTATTTCAGTGACTGAAAAGTTTAGAGCCTTTTTTTAAATTTTGTTAGGGAGTTATACATGTAAACAAACATACAGGTATACACAGCTTTGTGAGCCTCCATAAACTGTAGCTATGTATTTCTCTTGAAAGAGTTGCATTGTGTTCATGCTTCACTTTAGCCTCTATTAAATAATAGATATTTTACAGGTAAGGTGTCTGTTGCAATGCCTTAGAGCAAGATAGTTGAAAGTAAATGTGAAGTGGAGCAGTTATGTAAATAGTTCCCAGGACAGTTTTCTTCTTGTTTGCTGGTGGTGTTTTGTGTTGTTGCCCCCGCCATTATTCTGCTGTAATAATACAAGTTGGGAGAATTCAGTGTAACAGGGTTGGCACAATTTTTGAGAATACCAAACTGTAGGATCAATTGCTCAAACTACAGCATTACTGAAAACTTAATCCCAGGGGAGGGGTTTTAGCTGCCACTTGTTCCATAGTTCTGTTTTCCTTCTTGGCTGGTTAAATGGAGCTCAGTGGTAGCATTTACATTACAGGTACACCCGAAGTTTGCTACCTATGGCCTAAACGCAAAGACAGAGGTGATACTTTCTTCATAGAGACAGTATTCCAGGTAGTGTTTTGAAATTCGGTGAATGCTACTGTCCTTTTCTCTGTGCTAACCTGATTTTTGGAAATCGGGTTTTCTTAAATACAAAAAGCTGGCTCTGAGGTAGCCTTATGCTGACAGACCTTTTTCTCTGCCATGGCAGTTCCGTTGGTATTTATCTTTGCAAGCATAAGCATTTTCCCTGTGTTCATGCTGGAAATTGCCAGAGTTTTGACTGTTGGCAACTTGGCATGTTCAGTTTCCTGCAAGAAGGGATAGTGGTTACTAGGGAGATTAATATCCTACCTCTGAGTAGCTGTTGACCTACCAGGAAGTTTTGACAATCTGGAATACTGTGATATTCCCATATTACAGTGTCATTCCAAATTGGTACTGTTTTTATTCCCCTGAGTTAATGCTTGGGGCATTGCTTTTTTCTTTGCTGATAGATGCCTACATAGTAATTATTTTCAGTATTAGTCGTGTTTAAAAACTAGTATTTCATTTCTCCGTAGAATTACTGTATTAAGATAGGGTATTACACACTTGGAAAGCTCTGCATGGCGCAGATTTTTAAAATCCTTTGTAATGAATTCTTATGTTCTGGTTTGGGATTATTTTTTTTAACAGACTTCTGATTTGTTGACAAGTGCAAAGTATATTTTGTGAATATATGATGTACATTTCCTCAACAATGAGCTTGATTCGCGTGAAATAACCAGTTTCTAAAGCTTATTCAACTTGTTTCCTAATAAACAAGTACTCTTATTCTGCTTATATTGAGCTATATCTACAGCTCAGTTTCAGATACATGTATTTTTCTCTTGTTAAATATTCTACTTGTTTTGTCTCTCCTGTTGTTTGGCTTTGTATTACACACCAGTTGGTTTGGGTTTTTTGGGTTTTGGGGTTTTTTAAACTTAATTGGTGTTAAGTGTTTCATGTAGTTTCAGTTTAGCTAAACTATTTTCTCTTGCATCAACACTAAATGCAAACAAGGCAGTGTTCACAAAAAAAGCCTAGCTGGATAGGCCTTAGAAGAATTACCTCCTGCTGTTTCATTTTTATGTTAATTTTGATTACATGCTCTCTTGGACATGGTGTTATTCAATGGGGCTAAAAGGTTTATGGTACCATACTTTTAATATCAAATTAAAATATGCTTAGAAACATTCAGTGATTCGTCTGCAGCTGGTCAAGTACTTTCAATATCAGGTCATGCTGCAATAGAGTTGCAACAATTTCTGAACCAGTGCTGTAGTCAGTGTTTCTGCATTAGGTTTGTGCATGTCATTTCTGTCTCCTCTGTGGCAGGAAAGAAACCCAAACAAGTGAGAGAGAAAATCATGTCCTGAGGAATAATGAGATTGCAACTTCCTTGTTTTCTAATTTACTCAGTCGTGCTGTTACAGAGACCCACCTTACCCTTTCACATTTTTTGAGTTAAGTGCTGAAAAGTTACATTAAAGCTAAAGGCTTCCTCGGAAATAGAAGAGGGTTCTGTGTTTGACCTGCCTCAGAGATCAGCAATCTCTGCTTTGTGCTGATGACCAAATTTTTTAAGATGTGCATGAATGTAAAATTTCACCAAGGCTTGGTGAAAATTCATCAGCTGTGTAAGGAATGCAGACAGAAAAACCAAACATCAGTGTGCACTCTTACCCTTCTGAGTTTGTTCTCAAGCCCAGCAGGGACAGGAAAGGCAGAAGGAACTCAGCCGTTATGTTAAATAGCAGCCAGCTCGCTGAGCATGAGGTTTTAATGCCAGTGTCCATGGCACTTCGCTCCTGCCAGGTGTTTGCTAAGGGAAGAAGAGATTGCTGTTGGGAAAGAGAGGCAGAGAGGAGGGACAGAAATGCACTGCTCACAGATTTACTGCTTGTTGGTCAATTTTTGTAGCTCAGATTTACTTTGTGACTGTAGCACCTCATCTCTCTTCAATATGTATTTGCCTAGAACAGAAAAATGTTACAGCCTTTGTCACGTAATGCGTAAATCTAAATTACAGGACTTACTGCAGTGTGGTTGTAGGTTTGACCTTGTACTTCTCTTTCAAGTCCTGCATATGTATGTTATGTGGTCCAGTGCTTCTTTGCCATTAAAGATAAGCAGGCATCCTCCATATGATGCAGTAATTTCAGCTCACAGGTGAGGAATAGACACATTCTCAGCCTGCTACAGTCTCTTGATTTGTGTCTGGCAAGGCACTTCAAGCAGCTCTGCATTTATATTTGGAAGGAAAAGCAAATGACAGCTCCTAAAACTTCCAGTCATTTGGTTCTGAAATTAAAATACATATTTGAAATGTTTCTAGGCCAGCACATGAAAGGTTGTGTTCTTTTTGGGCCTTCTGGCCTGCACCACGCTCTCCCCTTGCCTCCCACGTGGCAACATGAGAAGGTCACTGCTGCCTGCTGGGGTGGAAGCAGGTGCTCGTGCCAGCGGCAAAGGTCTGCTGAACAGTAGCACACTTAGAGAGTGGAGTGATGCAAGTGGCCTGCCCAGACTTTAGCCTGGGAAAAGCAGTCCATGAAGGCTGGCTAGGATCAGATCTTGTCCCTACAAGAATCCTCAGTTTGGGGGTTTAATTTGTTATGGTTTGCTGGAAGAAAGCGTGCCAGAGTGTGCTAGTCCTTAGGACAGTAACTCTTGAAAAAGTTCCTTACATAAAAGCTAAATCCCTAACCATAAGAAGCAGCATTTTTTTAGTTAGGGGATTTGATCTTTTGGGGAGAGTTTCATGCTCCACCTTAGCCTCTGTTAAATAATGGATATTTAACAGGTAAGGTGTCTGTTGCAAAGCCTTACAGCAATATAGTTGAAAGCGAATGTCATTTCTACATTTGTTTGTAGATTTTGCTGTCTGTTTTGATCCACACTTCAGTGAAATAAGTTCCATTCTACTGGTAAATGTGTTGCAGTTTATCATTTTCAAACCAAAGTAGTTCTCAGGAGGTACTGTTTTAGTTTGGGGACAGATAAGCAATTGATATGAAATATTTTGAGTTTCTTTCAAAGGAGTCTGTCAATCCAGCACAAAACTTAAGAGGTCTTGAGAATTCAAATGCACAATTTACCTCCAAGGTCATCTTGAATAATGGGAATGCTGATAATTATATCCACAAAAATTGGTTTCCAGTGCTAAGTGGTAACTCTTTCTGCTGGCAAGCTGCCTGGAAGGTGGTCAATGACTTAAAAATTCCAGAAACAGTCCTGTTCATGGCAGCCTTAGGAGCTGCCTTGTTCTGCAGGCTGGAGTATTGGTGCATTCTCTTCTGTCACACGAATAGGAATGTCCTTCTTTCCTGAATTACTTTTCTTTTAATCCCAAATTTGAGGCGTTCAAAGTATGCACTTGCTTGGGACGTAACATCTTCAGAGCTGCCAGAGAAACCTTTTTGCAGGTGGAAGGGAAGATACTTGCCCAAACTAGCTCTTTTAGTCTTTGAGGACCTCTAGATTGTAGATTTCAAGGTAATGGGGAAGTTAGAATTTCTAAAATAATGTTGTTCCCTGCTTCCAATAACTCTGCCACCTGTTTTCGCATGGCTAAAAAGAGGGCAACATTCCAATACGACCTCTTTTCCTAGACTGACTAGTTCTTTTGTGTAGATCATGTCCAGGTATCTTACAACAAAGCCATGCATAAAACTAAGGGTCTGCAGAGCACTTTCCTGCCTTGCAGCTCCCTGAAGAAGGCCCTGTGCTTGCGCTGAGTTTGTACTGGACCTGAACATCCTCCCTTCAATCACAGCGTCTTACCCCACAACTTATCTTCATCATCCGCTGCATGTTTTTTAACATCTGTTTTGTCATAGGGCACAGTGCTGCATTCTTAAAAGTACTTTTTCGATGATGGCTGGACTTTGGCAGCAATAAGACACTGTCTGCTTCCAAGTAGACTGCTTTCAAGGAGGTTTCTTTATCTTTTTTGCTTACTCACATGAGCTGAGATCTGCTTATGGGCCTGGGCAGGGGGGAGTTGTGACTTCTAATAACACTAAATAGTTCAGGCCTGGGAACATATTCTTGTGCAAACTGAATAAAATATACACCATCTTTAATGATTTTTCAGTTACAGTCATATTACAGGACCTACTAGTTAGCCAGCTTTAATCTCTCTAATGTGTCATGTTGTTTCAGAATTGGTTTTGTTCCCTAATCAACATGTCATGGAGTAGCCGACTCTAATGAATTATGGAGCTTTTAGTAAATTGCATCACCATTATCACTTAAAATAAAAATATCATTCCATTGTTTTCTCCAGGATTGATGGCACAGAAAGCAGGCTTATTATTTGCTTAGTGGTGCTTTGGAAAATATTGGTGGGGAGCTGGCATTTTTCCAATCCTCTGCAGTTTTCCAGTTTTTCAAAGCCTTATTAAAAATTTATATTGATGGACACACAAGCTTTTCAGCTTTCACAGTGTGGAACGGTCCCTTGAGAATAGGTTGCATAGCCAACATCTGTGAAGATCTGCAGACCTCTGCTCTGCAGTTTAGGAGAGTTAAATTACTCATCCCTGCCCCCAAGTTAGGAAACAGAGGCCGATCCAAAGGTGGGTGATTTTCATTAAATCTTCTTGCCAGTGAGCACTGAGCACCCTGGTGTGACCAGAAACAGCCAGGCACCCTAAGTAGCTTCCTTCTAAAGAGAAGAACACCAAAAGATCTGAAAGTGAAAAATGAAACTTATTTTTTGTGGGATTGGCCAAAGAGTGTGAAGCCCAGCCCCTAAGCGTTGTTTGAAGGGAAAGGATGTCAAATTCATGTTCTGCCTCTTCCTGTTGCAGCTGCAGCCTGCTCCTTTTCTCTGATCTCCAGGCTGGGCTTGCAGCCCTGGTTCCTGCGCATCCGCTGTGCCTTGAACAGCGTGCTCACTGAGACGGAAAGCACTCAAGTGGCGGCCCTGTCACGTAGCATGCTCTGAGTTATGTAATCAAGTGTTTCGTAGGGGTTTAAAACTACCAGTGCAGAGAAGAGAAAACACTAAATGAAATGCCTGTGGAGGACAACAATGAATTAGGTCATCTATTAAATTTTTCATCTCTTGAGTCTGTTCAAGCCCAGCAGCATAAGAAGCAATATAAATCTGAGAATTCAGAATCTTAAAGTGAGAAAGTAATGGATGAAGAGGCCGTTATGAAACAGATGTACAAGGAACTGTATTCCTTTTCACCTTTTTCTTTTCTTTCCCAATGCAGCTAGAAGGACTTTTGTTGGCAAAACTGATTGTGTGTACACCTCGGGTTTATCAACCTCCTTGCATATCAAGCTGAACATTAATCATTTGCCAAAAGGAAACTATTTCATACCAGGGTGCATAATACGTCATGAATGAAAGACATTTGACAAAGTCTTGTGTAACTCAGAAAGAAGCAAATTGATTTTATTTAATATAGGATTAAATCAGACTACAGGAACAGGCTCATCTTAACTCTTCTCTCCCCTTCAACATTGTACAAGTTATATAATCAAAATTTAAATGCCTGTACAGAGGCATAGCTCCCTTTCTATCATGGAGGTTAGCTGACTCATACCAGCAGAAAGTAAAATCCTTGTGCATTATAGTAGGTTTGCTAGTCTGCGGTGATTTCCCTTTGGTTTTCGTGGTTTGAGTTGTTTTTCAAGACACTGTTCTCCTATTTGATAGTCTAATATATACTGATGATAGGGTGATAATAATATTCTACTACCTGCCTTCTCTTCCTTCACTTTTCATCCTGTTGTCCCCTTGTTCAAACTTTTTATCAGCACTTGAACAGGGAAGAGGAGAAATTATTATTCACTCTCTCAGCCTGTTATCATCGAGATGCAGGAACAGGGAGAAAAAAGGCTTGTACAAAGCATTATGATTAAAAATAAATTAGATGTGTGGTAATTATTTTTTTTTTCTGTTACCTTCGTTTAACAGAGCACCTCTATTTGTATTTCTCCCTGTCTGTCACTGGGATGCTTGGTGCAGTTTGGGTTGATGCAGACTAGGTGGAGTAAATCTGAGCCGGTGGGGTGAGCAGCGCAAGGCTGAGGAAAGATGCATGAAAACAGACCACAGATGGGCGAGATAAACAGGATCCCTGGGCTGTGACTGAGGAGGCAGGTCTCTTTAATGGCTCTTAGCAACGCCCCTGCTCTGACCCTCCTCATATGTGAGGAAAATCAAATCAATACACTGTTCTTCATACCACGATGCTGCTGCAGCAGCAGGGCATTGTGGCAGCCTTCGTCTCTTAAATTCATCTTTGCTTTTTCATTGTGCTGATCTCTGGATATCCATCCTTGCATCTCTGCTGAGGAAGACTCCGACTGCATTTTTAATCGGATTGCTTGCGCTCCCATGCACAACCTTCTTCTTATTAGCAAGTATTAGGTAGGCAATTTTAAAGTGCTTTTGGATTTGCAGGCAGCTGTAACGTTGATCTGACAACCCTATTGTATTCTCTGTAAACATAACAGAAGTGTCCCTTTAAAACCTACTGTGTTTTAAATCTTGCTTTTCTTCTGTTTTTGTGGTTGGGCAGGGGGGACTGCTGGTTTTTTCCTTCCTTTTAAAAAAGATGTTGTAGCTGATTTGTGTTTTGGAAAAGGATATTCCCTTGTTGATCCCTCCCCTGTTCTGTGGAACAGCTATAACCGGTGCCATACAGTTACTTTCAGTGTTGATGAACATCTGTTTAACTGTCTTACATTTAGGGCAGGCTGCTCACTCTTTTATTCTTTAATTTTCCTGTGCGTACTTCAAAGGTATAGATTGGGACTCTGCCCTCTAAGTTCTACCTTGTTTCCAGAGATGGCTAACAGGGGACCGAGCTATGGCTTAAGCCGAGAAGTTCAGGAAAAGATTGAACAGAAATACGACCCGGAATTAGAGTCTAGGCTGGTGAACTGGATTATTGTACAGTGTGGAGAACAGATAGAGCACCCTCCTCCTGGAAGACAACATTTTCAGACCTGGTTGATGGATGGAACGGTAAGTGTTTTGTCCAATTACACACTTTCATGTGTTTATATGCACAGTGCCCCTGTTTTCTGTCTTCATTTAGATAAACTGGTCAGAGCTCATGGTCAGTGCAGAAATTTATATCTTAGTATCTAATTTATTTCCTTTTGACCAAGAGTCTTAATCTCAGAAGATAAATTATCCTACTAGTGCACTGGGATCAGTACAATATTTATGATTCATATGAGTCATGCAAGTTATATATAAATATGACTCATTCCTTCAGCATCTTTTCTCATACGATTAAATGAGATTGGTTTTAAATAATGTATGCTTTTTCCTTTAAGAAATAATCAGTGTTGACGAGGAAAGGTGAAGAGATATAGCAAATTTGAAGGATGGGATTGTGTCGTAACTGTCTTCTTGGGAATAATTCTGTAGCTAAAACATTGTATTCCATTGGTTTATTGAACAACAGGCAGATGCTGCTGTTTGCAGTGGCTGTAAGACTATGCTAATCATTGAATCTCTGCCAAAGTGACTTTAACAACATTTCAATTGACATTGCTTATTTTTTGGCTTGGGCATGAGGCTTCTTCTCTCTCAGATGTTATATAACCTCTGCCAGTGATTGCTTCACTGTTTCTAGCAGATTAGGATTTATATGGTTAGGCTATTGCCTCAGTTAGTGAAAGCTTTAATGCTTTTCTAATATACTTTGATTATTATAAATTCACTTCTTTGTTTTTAACTGAAGAAATTATGTCCCTGACAGAAACTGGCCAGGTCAAAAGCACTTTGCAGCATCATTTCATGTGCAGAAATTGCCCTCTAGTTTGGTGACTGCTTTCTAATTTTGTTTCTGTCTTTATCTCTCAGCTGTTATGCAAGTTAATAAACAGTTTGCATCCAAAGGGAAATGAGCCTATTGCAAAGATCTCTGAAACAAAAATGGCTTTCAAGCAGATGGAACAAATATCTCAGTTCTTAAAAGCTGCTGAAATCTACGGAGTAAGAACAACAGATATATTCCAGACGGTGGATTTATGGGAAGGTAAAAATAATAAACTTAAAGTCAGTTTACAGTCTTCATTTTACTTTGCTTTGATGTGCATTTTGTCTAAGGCGTATTCTCTAATGTAATTATCTTTTGTTTCTGTTTGCCTTACCTCATTACCATGTTCCTCCAGTGCTGCATTATCTCCTCTGAGGGATTTATATTACCCTGAGGGCATAACGGAACCTTTCCAAGCTCATGTGTTATCCAAAACCCCATCATTCTGATAGAAATCCACAGACCTAATAAAACAACTGTTCTCTCTGCTAATTATTTCAAAGTAAATAGTTCCTAATAAGAAATAGGGAAAACCCTGATTTTCTGATGACAAAATTTTATTGCAGTTTTCAAATTATAAGCAAAGCTTAGACTGGAGCTAAGATATGCATTCCCAGGAGCATATATGCCTCTGTGAAGCTTATGAGGGCTCATTTATGACTAGAGAGAAACAAAACTCACAGCTTAATACCATGTTAGCTGAGCTTCTCTAAGGAGACAGTCTTTTAAGAGAGGTCACTATGGCAACAGCAAAAAAAAATCAGGGTGCTCCTGTGGTTTTACAGTAAGACAGGTGAAGTCTGTCTCCATCCCATGCTCGAAATGGAATCTGCTTGTTCTAGCTGCTGAAGAGCTGAGTCATTTGTGCATTCATGGGGCTGGTTTTGCCCGCTTCTGTGGCGGTGCATCCCTTCCTGGAGCTCTAACCAAACACATTGTATATCCTTCATCTCCCCGGACAAGGTGATGCAATGCTTTGGCTGAGAGCTCAGAGCAAGGACAGCTGCAGAGTGGTGAAAGGCACATATGAAAGGGTCAAAAATCTTCCATAAGAGTCAAACAGTGGAAAGAGGAAACAATCCACTGAGCAAGCTGGTCGGCATAGTTTGTGTGGAGCACATATCGAGAGAAAAAAGTGGGGTCTGTTTTCACCGGCAGTCAGGATATGTGGAAGAGATCACTCCTCTGGAGGATGACTGGAGGAATGAAAGACCAGGGAGTTCTTTGTGAATGGGTTAGAGGGAAAGGATAGACTGACAGCTGGAGTTACTGGGATGTCTGTAGTTGTCTCAGAGTGCCATATTTGCGTGACAAATCCATACCTTTGAGCACAAGGGCAGGATTGTTTCTTCCAGTTCAGTCTGTCGTGTTTCATCCAATCTACCTTTACATGTCTTACATTATGAGATTTTAATTTCCCTAAAGTTGCACCTTCCCACTCCTCAGCCTAGCAGGCTGTTGAGAGAGAAGCCCCATTTATCTTGTAAGTTATGATAATGGCTTATTTGAGACGTTGTTCTTTGCAGTCTTTTGCAACTCATAATGGCTTCCCATCATGCATATGAAAGTACATTGATCCTTACTAGGAAAAGGACTTACTTGGAAGACAAAATGCTCCTAATGATGGTGGCAGTCTCCTAATTTCTCTTCCTTTCCCTCATCACCTTTTCTCAACAGATGCAAGGTAAAAAGATAGTAACTTCCAGAGGACAGGAAGTCAAAACACAACTTGCAGCCTAGGAGGAAGACATACAAGACTCTTCTTCATTGTTATATTTAGACTTCCCAAAGCTAATCTGTGTCTCCTTGCTTTCCCTCCCCTTTTCATCCTTCCTGCTGCTCATTTTGGTGCTGGGATGAAACAGTATGTCTCTCCAGCAGTGAGGCACTGCAAGCTCTTTGTGTCTCACCATGACTGACCTCTGGCATCTGTTCTGCTTCAGGGCTGAATTGTCTGAACAGGGATGCATTACCTGGGCAGAAAAGACAGTCTCTTTTTCATTTCATAATTGCAGCACTCCTTCACTTCACACCATAGCCTCTTTAGAAAGAGAGATGTCAATGTATGTTTATAGGGAAAGAAAAGTGTGTGACTGAAAAACAGCTTTTCCCTGGTACTAATTGTTTTCTGGGAGCTTCTGCTTTGAAATTCTTAGCAGTGATTAATGAAAATGTTTTAGGATATGATCTGCTGTTGGCTATTTCAAACTCACTCAGTCCATCTGGTGCATCTTTCTTCATCTCTGTGGCTTCTTGATTCAGGGGAAGTTTCACCTCTCTTTTGGTCCTTTCTTACATAAATGTACTGTGCTGAGCAGCTTTCCCTGATCCATGCCCAAGGTATGTTCGCTGCCTTTTACAGATCCCTCCTTGGTTTACTTCCAGGCAGGGAAGAGGCAGCTGCACCACTAGGTATTTGTTCAACCTTTACAAAAAAACATTTCAGGAATACTATGCAGAGCAGTTCTCCATCTTTGTGTTTGAACCTTCCTTTTCTGGACCTGGAAGAGGTCCTTCCATACAGGTTTTCCCCTAAAGAGAAAGGCTTAGCACAAGAAGTGAGCAGAGACCCCTTCCTCCTTGTTTTAAGAACAGTGCCAAGTTCCTCTGCAAGGCCATGCTATTCAAAGCACACTGTAGGGGACACTGAGATGCAGGAGTGTCATCAGAGTGGGTCCCTGCAGAGAGACTAAAGCTGTGGGCCAGGTGGACAGCCCACATGGCTGTCAATAAACAAGTACTGGAGCTGAAGGAAGGCACTGACTACGATTTGCTGCAATACCAGAGTCAAACCTAGCTTCAGAGAAGGTGTATGGTCCTTTGTGTCAGGTGACTGCACTGGAAATTTAAAATTTTTCCTTGTGGTTTTTTTTTTATGCTGACCATGGAACCATTTGTATCCTTTGCTGGAAGAGGGCAAGTGACACAAGACCACTCAGATTCAGGTCTTCCCTCACCCACAGCACTCCTTATATGCAGCAAGGAGTCTCTGCAGAGCAGAGCCATGGCCATGGCTTTGTTTTATCACGTGTCACTCAGCTCCCACTCACTCAGTTTTTCCCCCTGCAGCATCTCCCACTCGTCACTGACAAATAAAGCAGAGCTGAGCACAGAGCGTGGGGGGGCTGCCAGATGGCTCTGCAAGGCTGATCATCATATTTCACTGCCTGTCTTTTGTTCCTTTTGCTTTTTTCTTCACTTGTCGTCATTATTCAACTGATTCACTTTTAAATCCTTCTCCACATCCCTTTTCAACCCAGGCAGTCACTGCACTCCTGTTCTATGGGAGGCATCCCAAGGACGTTGTATGTGGCATCTGTTACAGCATATGGTGCATCTGCTGCTCCGGGGAGCTCTGAGGGTTCCTGCCTCGCGCTCCTCCGGCTGTGCCTGTGGACGTGTGCGTGGGGATGTTGGCTCTGCAGCCGCCCGCCCAAGCAAGGACCCCGTCTCACGCAGTTTGCCTTAAATACAGTCAAATACATCAGTTCTGGATGGCCAACAATTTATTTCTGAGCAAATGGTCCCCTGCTGATAGGATTTTTATAAACTTTAGTAGTCTGTATGGCAGCCACAGTTGGAAGCTGATAGATGTTTTCAGCTTTAGGGTGCTGTCCTCACCTCAGTAAGTGTGTTACAGAGCCCTGGACTACATTTGCTTGCAATCAGGGTGATGTACCACATAAACACAGAGTGTGCACTGCTCCCTTCCCTCTGCACTCCAGCTCGTCTACAGTGGTGCTCATTAATACTGGTCCACTGGAGCTATTTCTGAATTCTGTTATCATCATGTCTCTGCCATCTCCTTTTTTATGTATTGCTTGTTTTCACATGTGAAGAACCAGAATCAGATCTGTTACTTTAGGAAAGAGGAAGAGCTGGAATGAAAGGGGGGGAGGGAGTCATAGAAATACTTATGGAAGGATTTCATAAGGGAGAAGTAAAAGGCAGATTTCCAATAACTTACCACCTCACACAATTGGAAATGCCTGCTGCAACTTATTTTTGCTAGAAAGTTTTCTAAAAGGTAGCACATCTGGATTGGGTAATGAGTTATGTAACTTTTATTTGGCTAAAGATGAGACAAGCCCTGACTTTTTGAACTGAAGTAAGGTAACAGGGACAACATGGAAAAGTAGTGGACCAAATGGCAGAAACTGAAGGTATGAAACTGAATAGCACTGTAGTGAGTAGGAAGGATTAGAGAGGTAATTTGATGGTTAATTTGGGAAGGACTGATAGAAGTTTATCTGCACAGGAGCTCCCCAGGACTGCTGTGAGCTCTGCTAGCACAGGGATCAAACTTACTCTGAACAAACTGAGACACAGCACTGTTATTTAACACACTATTCTCCTTTCAGCCACATTTTACTGAGTATATTACCTTTATTTGTAGACCAAAGTAATCTCTCCTTAGGAGAAAATTTTGTCAAAGGGATTATATAGACTTAAAATGGTATGGGGGAAGGTACTAAAATAATCAAAGGCCTGGAAACCTAGATATGTCTGAAAAAATAAGTTTTGCCTTAACTCTATCCCTTTGTTGACTTTTAATAAGCTCTTGCATGTCAGTACTTTCATTTCAGCAATGGTAAAATAGCATTTATAATTCCATTAATGCACATCTTCAGGGGACCTGAGGGAGCTAGTTAATACATTGGATAAAACTGTTTTTCAGTGTGCCAAGCTATTTGTTGTGCAAGGATTTCCTATATTAATTTCACTGTCTGGCTTTCTAGGGAAGGACATGGCAGCAGTGCAGAGAACCTTAATGGCTTTGGGCAGTTTGGCGGTCACCAAGGATGATGGCTGCTACAAAGGAGATCCATCGTGGTTCCACAGGTAAAGTCCAGAGCAGAGCTGCTCAGGGCTGTCTTCCCTGGGAAGCTGGTAATATCATATGGCTTTAGGCTTTCAGGAAATATATGGGGAAAGGAAGGGAAGAGTCTTTCCCAGGTTTCCTTGTAATAGGGAGGTTTTTCTCTCCAATGGCTGGAGAAGGGAAGCAGGAAAAGTGTACATTTGTCATCAGATTTGCTCTCTCACTGCAGATAGCAGACAGAAAGACTAATGAAGACAAGGCTGTTATGGATGTCTGTGAGCCCCCATTCTCTTTACTGAGCAAAGAGCAGGCATGAAGTGTCTCTCCTTTTTTTCATCAAACGAAGCATTATTTCATTTCCTAGTCTTCTTTTTTCTTGGGGAGCACCACTTATCTGTGAAGAATTCTCTGTCTTGGCAAAGCTGTTTATTTGTTCTGAAATTCCATTTGTTTTGGCTAGGGAGGCTGAAAAGCAGGGACAGGAAGTAAAGGAAATCCTCCCACAGTTAGCTCTCCTGCCCCACAGGCATATTATTGACATGAGTTTCTGCCATCCAGGAGTATTTCTTACACAGAAATGTCAAAGGTATGTTAGCAGAAAGAGTGCTGACCTTGTCTTTTCTTTCCTCAAATTTTCTGATGCCTAGGTGAGCCTCAGTGAAAATAAAGCAAACTTCATTTTGTTTGTCTTAAACCCTGAGCTGGTTAAACTGAATCTGAGATTTTAATTTTAGGTTAATAAATGCAAAGTCTATGCATTGTTTCTATGAAATCAAGTTGCATTAACTTAATACACTGCACAAATAGGTTTATATTTATGGAATATAATTAGGTTTAAAATTAATTTCAAATCCAGTTACATGCTTTAATATAAACCAGACATGAAATCACTATGACCCAGACGGGCTTATTTGTTTTATGTAACTAAAACAAAGTCCCACATGGAAAAAATAATTTTCATCTGGACTCTTAATTGTGGGTGGTAACAGTTTTATTTGGCACGGATGAAGATGTGATCACCTCCCTTCTCCTCTAGCTGTCTGCACAGCCCATAGTGCTTGGACAGCCAATCCATATCTATTGCAATCCCTGTGAAATACCATGTTAGAGCCACTGCCTTAAGGAAGTTGGTGTAATGGCATGTTGCCAGTCAGGAGCTGTTTTCTGAGTAGCTTCCCTATCCCTTCAGGCAGACCAAGCCCCCTTGCTTCCATCCAGTGTTACTCATAATTCAGGGCTTTCAGGCTGATTCTTAATCGCCTTAAGTTAAATTGAGAGACCAATATCAAACGGCATAAGAGTATCGGTGCAGGGATCTACAGTGATTAGGATAATGCCACATTTGAGCTAAGCCATTTAATTTTCCATTGCCAGTGTCTCATATATCCAGTCCCATCAGACTGATCCCCCCTTCCTTGCACGCCTAGCAAGGTTCATGGATCCATAGCTGTTTGTTATCCTGTGCCTTGGCAAACACAAGCACTGGTGTAAAGCTGACAGATCTGGTGGGTGCAGTTTTAGGGAAGAGTGATGCCAGACAGGTCAAACAGAACTTGACATAGTGTGAGACATGGAAGGCAAGCAGACTTGCCTTCACCTCTTTTCTTATTCTCGGTTAAAGCCATTTTCACACACCTAAAAACAAATCTTGTGCGTGTTATCTGTAAGGCCATCATATACTAAACGTGGGGCTTATGATGGTAAAAATAACACTATATGATCCAAGCTGTATATATAATCAACTTTTATTAGCATATCCAGGCTTCCCTTTAGTCTCTCCTTTTATTTCTTCCTTGCAGTTCTTGGGGTTTTTTTTCCTGTTTAATTACTTTTTGCCTTTCTGTGGACATACTCATCAACATAGGTAAAAATTCTAGGAGGAAAGGGAAAAGAACAGTAGAACACTTTCCTGTTTTTTAAATTAAAATAGAGGCAGACACAGTGAGCCTGAACTTCAGCTAGGTAATAGGAATAGTTTTAAAAACATCCTCTTGTGGAGATCCTGGCAGTAGTTTGGTGCCTCTGTAAGTGTTCTGGAAAAAAAATTAATCAGCGGTGAGAGGGGCCTGCTTTCTGAGGCACCGTGATTTTGTGTGCCTTCCGCAAAACAGCTTTCTGGCAAGCGCTGTGGGATCTGAGAGCCTGTGATGAGCCTCTGTAAGCCCTTTTATTGCCTATGCTTCACCACTTGAAGACTCTTTCTGAAAAATTACTGTTCAGTCCTGGTGTCCTGCGGCTCTTTCTCACACTTCTGCTTTGCTGGGCTTTCATGTGGACATGGGTTCGTCTCCTGCACTGTCCTGAACACCCTGAACCTAGCAGAGAGTTTAAGTGCTTTTTTGGACTAGGGCCAGGGTTCTCAGCACAGAACAGGATCTGACCCTCACAGAGAGGCTCATGTTGATGGTTTTCAATCACAGCATGTACCTAATCTAGTATTCTCATCTGGTGGTGGGGTGGGGAAGAAGAGGGGAACTGTAACTTGATGCCATATTGCAGCGTAACCTGTAACCTGATCACAGGACAAACAGACACAGCAGGGAAATAGATTGTACCTGTGTGGGAGTAGGGTCTGGCAAGATGGAAAGCCTCCCTCAGTCTGGGGCTCTGATAATTCATATGGCTCATTTGATAGCAACAGACTGATCCTTCTCCATTGTAAATCATTTGCTTTCCCCACCTTGTATAAATGAAAGATAAAGCCAAGATAAACAGTTTCTTGTGAGGCAGAAGAGTGCGAAATTTTGGCCTTCTTAGCTGCCTCTTTGGCCTTCAGTGCTATTTTCAGGGAGAAAAAGGCTCCTTTTATGCCTCAACAAAGGTTCATTGATCCAAAGGGCTTTTAATACCAGGGACACTGAACGAAAGTGGTCAGCATGTTTTGACAGAAGATACAGGACTGTCATACAGTTAAGACACAGGTGCAAAGGGCAAAGTCTATTGCTTAGGAGGTGTGAGATCTGGAAATGGCAACAAAGCAAATGTTCCATCCTGCAAACAACCAATGTCTGCTCTGCAAAAATCAGGAAGTCCCTTCTCTGATCCATGGCTGCTCTGGGTACACTCAGCTTTTCTTTACTCCACTGAGTTAAATTGTACCAATTTGTACTGTTGCTCTAGATGGGTACCAACTTGTAGTACTGACCAACTGTCTCATTGATCAGACCCCTTGGACTACAGCTGTTAAGAGCTATAGGGCTCAACACAAATTAACCCTATTTTGAGTGTTATATACAGCACTACATAAATATTTTACCTGTCATAGCTGCTGGGGAAAGCCCTTGAGGTTCTGGATTAACAGGTACAGTGAAAGTCTGAATTGCTGTAGGTTTGACTTCTAACTGCAGGAAAGTAGTTAGCCCAGCCAGTATTGTCCAGCACATGGGATGGTGCAAATGACATACTGCATTACAAGGCACATGAGCTAATTTTAGAGTGTTTTTCATGATCCTCTGGCCATACACAGAATGATGGCATGTATGTATGTTGCTTTTTTGTGTGTGTATCTGGACAGGAAAGCACAGCAGAATCGACGAGGATTTTCAGAAGAGCAGCTCCGGCAGGGACAGAACGTAATAGGCCTTCAGATGGGGAGCAACAAAGGAGCATCACAGTCGGGTATGACAGGCTATGGGATGCCAAGGCAGATTATCTAAAAGCATCTCTGTCTGTGGAGAAAACACTCTTTCTGCAGCATGGTCTGTTAAGGAAAAAAAAAAAGAAAAAGAAAAAAAATGCTTATTAGTTCCCTTTCTGCCTGGTTTTTAATAGATAGTGCTCTCTAAGATTTGGGGTACTTTTGGTTTGGTTTGTTTTCTTTGCAGCTGCAAGAATTCGTCTAGGAACTTGGGTTTTTGTGGTGGTGTGTGTCAGTTCACAGCACGTGCGCACTGCTGCCTCCTACTTTTCACTTCTGAACTATGCAAAGACAATTATTCTGTATTAATTTATTTGCAAAGTGTTATCTTCCATATTTGTCTCACGCTGCACTTGTATTTCAACCAGTAACCTCGTTCTTCAATTCAGTGATGATATTGTTTGACTTAAGAATAAAGACAAATTAAAGATACCTCAAAGACTCATTATTTAAAGAAGGTAAAAACAATTTAAACCAACAACCACATGGTAGAGTGCAGAGGAGTTAAACATTTTCAATGTTCAATCTGTTTCATCTCTAACCCAGAGCTCTCTCTGAGTGACTCTCTTCTATAGTGTTTACATGTTACATGTTCAATTTAGTATTTGGCACACCCAAAGTATTTTCCTAAAAAGAAGAAAAGGTTTATTATCCCTTGAGTCTGATTCATACAGTCCCAGCCAATTTAGCTCAGATTTTTCTTGACCTAGTGTGCTGGGTCATCTGCAGCCCACAAACTTGTGGATCGAACTAAAATCAGTTTTACAGGGAAAGCAAAAGCTGTGTGTGAAAACAAAGCAAAATAAGGAATTAATTCACTATTTCCCATTGTCATGGAGACATTTAGCCACTTCCTGGAAAGCATGGCCTCAGCATGCTTGGTGGTTACTTGTCCCCACAGTTATTCCCTTTTCCCTCTTCCCTGAGCTTTTGCTGCTGACCGTGACAGAATAGGTGTGGGATATCCCTGTGGCCAGATGGGGTCAGCTGTCCTGCCTATGCCACTCCCAGCTTCTTGCCTACTCCCAGCTGAGGGGACAGAATGAGAAAGAGAGGAGACCTTGGCACTGTGCAGGCAGTTTAGCAGTAACCACCACTGGTGTCAACAATCAACTTCTTTAGTCCCCAGCCCAAAGCACAGCACCCTACAGGCTCCATCCCAGCCAGACTCAGTACACCCAGCAGCAGGTGAGTGTCACACAGAAGTGAGAACAGGCTTCATCTTGTGATAGCTGATACCAAGCAAAGCACAAACCAAGGTGTGTTTTAAATGCAAAGCAAGAAATAGAACAAAAGTACCAGAATGCTTCTCATCTGAAAAATACCCCCAGTTCAAATTCAAATAATCTGCTATGCTCGCCTATGAAGGGCTGTAAATGTGGCTGGTGGTACATTTGGACACAGTTTGCTGGAGTGTCAGCAGAAGAAGTGGCTGACACAGTCACCTGGCCACCAAAGGCTACCAGAGCCATCTCTGAGTACTTGACATGCCAGTCAGCACAGCTGCCTCAGGGCTGTGCCCCACATACACTTGATGGGTGCACACTATTTTCTCTTCAGGGTTTCCTTGCTACTGACTCTCTCTGCTGGCTTCACTCACAAAGCCCATTCACTTCTTCCCCACGAGCAAGAGGGAAGGGAAACATGATAATTGATCTCCGTGGGCTCTTTGGCTTTTTTCCTTTTAATTCATGACAGTCTTCCAAGAAGGCCTGAAAATGTAATATCTAGGCAGGTAACAAATGAAGATTAATCTGTTCTGACAGCTCTCTGAGTGCCTGCATACATAGATATGGGTGATTTCAGTCTGGCTTTGAACTCAGTGACACATGCTGACAGCTAGTTGTTTACTAAGTAGCCCTGGGGCCAGCCACACACAGGTTCACATGGTTTCAAAAATTTCTGCCACTGAGTAAACTGAAGGGATGATTCCTTCAGCTCATGGGAAGCTCTATCTTCCCTGTCAGGAAAAGAGAATAACATCTCCCCACTTCAGCCAAGCACTGCAGAGAAAGTGATGTGAAGGTCATGTTACATCGTTGGGGCTGAGTGGATCTGTAGTAGCTGCCCCTGAAAAGGTTCTGTCCCCAATTATACCTCCTCTTACACCTGCCAGGATATCTTGGCTCCTCCACTGTCCTACTGCCAAACATGGGGTTTGTGTTTGCTACCTGTTCAGGGCTATTTTGCTGTTATTTAGGTGAATTAGTTCAGCAGAGGAACAGATGACTGCCCCAGATGGTGCATCTCGGGTAGGGGAGCTCACCTTTGAGCTGTGGTAGGGTCGTAGCTCAGTGCAAAGTATAGTACATAGCTTCCCCCTGGACATGACATTAGATATAGCATGAAGAGAACAGCAGGTTTTCTTATTAAAAGCAAATAAGCTGATTAAAGAAATCTGGGCTGATAGCAAGACAAATGCCTGCCACCAGAAATGTCTCCTTGGTGAATGTGAACAGCAGCCACCTTCCTCTAATAGAAACTAGAAAGTCATAGCCACAGCACGCAAAATGGCTGAATGGGAGGAGCTGGAAGAACTGCCTTGCAGGTAGGTAAGAGGTCTGAGAGGTCTCAACCTGACCTTCTGCCCCACACCACCCCCACGGGGGACACAGCCTGCAGGACCCATCCTGAACTTGGTGACCTGGGCCTCCCCTCTCTGGCTGCAGGATTTACATTCTGTATGTCCTCTCTGAAAACACCATTTTAAAGTGCTGCATTACGATTAAGTCCCCTGGGTACCTTGCTTTCTCTATTTCTGATGCTAACAGCCTCATTGAAGTTACAGAAAACATTGTGTGCTTGCACACACCAAAAAAAAAAAAAAAAGAAAAAAAAAAATTAAAAATTAACCAACTGTATTAGGAAAAGCAGTGCTCCAGGAAAGAAAATCTATACCATGTAGCTGCAGACACAGGACCTGGTTGATGTGGGAATAGTGGCCAAAAATACTGATTCCCCAGGATCTTATTTTTGATCCCCAAGATCATAACATATTCTGTCATTACCTTAATCCATCAAACTAATCTAGCTATTAATCTCTGACAGTCAAGGCTACAAATTATACTTTATTCTGTGAGTTAACTCTATCTTTTCATATCCCCATATAAGAGAGAAATATTAATGTTACTGTTAGTTAAATGATAATACACTCTGACCTACTGTTATTCTTTTATTAAAATATCCTTACTACTAAGTTGACGAACATCTTGAGCTAAGAAGTAAATTAATACAGTGCCATGCTTGTTGTAACCAAGTTAGCAGAAAACATCTTCGCTTCTTTTATATTAACAATAAGCCATTGTAAATTTGCTTCTACTGCATCAAAAGCACTTATGCAGGCCTCCCAGGCTAATTAATTTCTGTGACAAACCTCTGCATTGTTACTACTTAAAAGCCTTGATACACATAAGAATAAAGACATACAGGAGCTTTACACACTGTGCGTATAGTGTGTGCTTGGGAGGAGGGATTTTTGTGTTTCCTCTCCTAGCTCTCTAATGCTTAGGGGACAGTTTCCTCTGCAGATGATGAACAGCATCTCTGTGAAGGCTTTGGACTCAGTTTTACAGCAAGGGTGAGCTAAGACAAGATTCCCCACACGCTGCCTATAATCCTGTTTGCAGTCTGGCTATAACTTGATGAGCTATCCCACCTTAAGAACAGAATAGAATAGAATAGAATAGAATAGAATAGAATAGAATAGAATAGAATAGAATAGAATAGAATATTTTTGTGACAAAGTGCTTTAAATATCATAGTATCATCCCCCTTCAACTGCTATACCAGAGAAAGCCTAGCAGGCTGGACCAGAAATGCCTTAAACATTGTCACCATCGATCTTCAGTTTGCCATACTTGCAGACAAGTAAATGACACTTATCAGCCCTTATAGAGGTTTTGAGACCATGGCCTCATCATGGACAATTGCTAAGCAACTTCTTTTTAACATTAAGTTGGCATCTAATGGCCGTCTGAAAGGATGCTCAACAGCTGTGTGGGGAAGAACTGCATACATGAGTGCAGGATCCAAGTTTATCTCCATGTATAAGAAGAGCAGAAAGAAAATACAATGAACAGAAAGTCTGTATTTAGTTCAGCCAGTTCAATTAAGCTGGAGTTTGAGGCCTGTCAGGCTGACATATCAACATGTGTTTAAAATAAAAACTAACGAGGGTGAATGGCATGAAGAAGCTTCACTCTCTGGTAAATTAGCCCATGGCATCATTTTCTGTGTCTGCTAAACAGTATCCCCCACACTTAACAGGGATGAGAGGAGAAGGAAGGTGCTCCTGGCAGCAATGGGCACCAGCAGCCTTGTCCCTTTCACCTGGGAGTTGTCTGTGAGGGCTTTTCATAGGCCTCAATGCATTCAGACCAAGCTGTCTTGTTTTACTGACTTCTTAGACCAAAACAGAGCCCTCAAGGAGCAAGGATAATGACTCAGAACATAATAGTTTCATTTCTATGTCTGTAGTTGATTGCATTTGGCTCTAGTGGCATTGTTTGGATTCACTACCTCCATTCCTCTAACGGGACAGCTAATACTAATAGTGATGGTTTGAACAGCTCAGACAGTAATAGCATCACTGATATGGTGCTGTCTCCTAACTAGAAATAAGCTTTAGCTGTGTTGAGAAGGGAAGTAAGCCCTTTTAGAGGAAAGAAATTCAGCCATTTACTCTAAGCCTGTTCTGTGACTGCCATGGTAGGTCCCGAGCAAGGGAGTAGTGGTTACCAAGGCTGCAGGTAAGCCTGTGCACACAGACCTTCCTACAGTTATTTCACCTTCTATAAACTTTGAATGGAACATAAAGGCTGATCGTTTTAATGCATGCATGAGCTACCAAAGGAAACAATCTGCAACGCCCTAAATTTAAGGCTGTCACCAAACAGAGTAACAGACAATTTTGTCAGCATGAGTTTTGTGCACAGTATGCTCTTGACTAGACACAATTTTCCCCTTCTCTGGGCCTTGCCGTCCTGCAGAAAAGGCAGGCAGGAAGACAGTACAAGCCACTAGCAGGAAAACATCAGAGGCAGCCACTACTCCCCACCCTAACAAACTGATGTATGTATGTCAACTTTGCTGAGGTTGTTCTGCCCATATGAATCTCCAAAATAAAACCACCACAGTTCAATGACTAAGGTTGAGCAGTACAAAACCATGAGATAAAATGGCCAAGTGGGGCAAAACACAATATTAACTGTTACTAAGAAGAAAAATCACAGCCTTGGATGGAAGGAAATTTTTCTGCTTTTACCTGCCATGTGCACTACCACACTGTATGCTGCTGTGACATTCAAGTGAAGAATGTAGAAATAGATTTGTCTGTGTTCCTATTGGATTAATAGGGGAAATTAGAGAGGTGACCTTTCTCCCTAATGAAATTTCTGTTAAAGGGCTCACTTCGGCAGAAATGTTACTCTGTTATTGGGCAGAAGTAAATCCCATTCCCCAGTCAGTGCTCTGCAGACCATGTGGCAGCTTCAATGTTTATGTCTAGGTTTGGGAGAAGTGATGTCCAGAAATGCAGGGGAGAGCTCTGCTCTGCCCTGAGATCTGCAGGGCCCAGCTTGCTGGCGAGCGAAGAGGCAGTGCTGGAGGGAAGGAGCAGGCAGCCCCAGGCGTGTGGCTTTTGGGGGCTGGAAGCAGCAGCACTTGTCTGAGATGGGCTGGTGACTGCTGTTGCCTAGAATCAAAGACAAAACTTTCCAAACTATATTAAGAGTGATGATATAAAAAGCAGATCTTTAATGAAAGCTTTCAGGTACACAAGTAAGGCTCTGCACATGTGTACAATTGATTTACTACACATTTTATAAGGTTAATTAATTAGTATATCAAGCAGGTACATCCAATAAGAGACCAGTTTTCCCAGTAAACCACACTTGGGTCTGCCCCTTGGAGTTGTTCCAGGGGCTTCTTTGCCCTATTTCTTGTTATATCTTCTAAGTTCTAGTGCAAAACAGAGTGTCCTTGGTAGAATTCCTCTTCGTGAGAATAAGACTAAACAGAATTTTAGGGATGTGTTAGAAAGGGTTAGCTTATTGTTCTAAAATGTGAGAGAAAGGGCAGGAAAAGTACTGGAAGTTATATAACTATGTATTAACAATATAATTAACAAAGTTATGAGTATATAAAAATATATAAAAAGCAAAAATCTTCAGGCATTACTGCTGAGTACTTCCAAATTGAATTTTAAGAAAGGGTATGCATTGTCATCTTGTCAGTAAAGATGTGAGGTGAATTAAAGCTTTTTTGTTTGCACAGGAATCAACGAAATGCTCTGATTCTCTCAATTTTTGTCAAGACACAGAAAGGCCAGTGAAAATGAACAGGGATTGTTTTTAGGAGCTGGTTTTGTATTAGTGTTGTTATGAGTCAACGCTTCATTGTAAGTTTCTTTGTATAAGCTCCCACACATGATGCAAATTCAAGGGTAACTCTGCTGCTTCCAGCTCCTTCCAGCCCACATCCCAAGGGATGTTTTGACCAGGTTCTCAAATGTGTTTGGAGGAGTGCTTGCACCCATGGATATGCCCTAGCACTCCCAGGGCTGCTGAGCACCGAACGTGGTCTTTGTTGGTTTGGCTCTTGGTAAAAGTGGACAAAACCCCTTCCTCATCGTCAGGAAAAGTTACATAAATTCAGGTCTTTAAAGTGCTGGGATACCATGACAACATTAGTTTTCGAAGAGAATAAAAACATGTTTGATTCAAGGAGGAAAAATCAATAATTCAGGTAGTAGTTTGGAAGGTACAGGTGGGATACCAAGGGATTCTATGCATGTGCCAGGAATGTTCATCACCTCCTGGCATCCTTAAAAAGACCTTTTCCTCTGATGTGCCACAACAGTTCTGCCAGTGGTATTAAATCAAAGCAGCATTTCTTAGATTCCCCTACCTCAGAAGCGTATTTCGGAACATGGATAATGGTGGGACTCAATTAAAGGTTCAGGCCCAATGTAAGCATCTTTTCCAACCTAAATGATTCTGTGATTCTGTGAAGATGAGCTACAGCTGCTCCCCACTCAAGCAGCACCTGGAGAAGGCTTTGCTACTGAAAAGCAAGAGCTTGAGCTGCAGCTGGGTGGATTTGCTTGCTCGAGTGCATGAAGAGGTGCAGTGAAATGCTCAGGCCTCGCCTGCGGAGAGAGAAGAGGCGAACAGCAGCCAGGCAAACAGAGCTGAATGAACTCAGGGGAGATGCTGCTTCGAGGGAGTGTCCCTACAAGGGCTCAGCATCGGCAGGCGCTGCTGGGACGGTGGCGAAGCAGCTGCTAATCCTCCTCAGCTCTTTGTTCCCGACCGTGTTTGGCCTCTGGATGTCCCGGAGCTGCTGTTACCAGGGGCAGCATGGCCGCAGAGGAAGGTGAGGCCTGTGGCGGCTGTGGGCAGTGTCTGTCCCTGAGGGCAGGAGTGGCCTGCTCAGAGCATGGCAGTTCTCTTGGGACAGCCTCCTGCTCAGATGTGCTGGCGGCCACTGTGAAGGTCAATGCACTGAGTTTTAGGGAACAGACCTGCAGCTTTGAAATACTGGGAAATTTATTTTCGGGCTCCTATGCGTTCAGTTTCATTCTCTCCCTTCTGTTTTGGAGATCTTCTCTTTAGGGCTTCTTACTGCAATGAAGAAACATTTCTGCTCAGGTCTCATAAAGAGATCTAGTTTTTACAAAATCATAGTGTGTTTTGTAAGAAGTTTACTTGGCTCTTGAGGTCTTGCCTAAAAGCAGAAGTCTTCTTTTGGTGCTGTGACAGGTTTAATTATGTAAATCCTTCCCCCAGAAGTATTGCCATAATATGAGCTGGATTATGAGGTGCCAAATACAATGGCTAGAACAGAGATGGTTTGTTTGGTTTTTCTTGTGGTGGTGGGGAGGGATATGCATTAGTAAGTCAAGCTTCTCCTTAACCTTTCAAGAAAGAATATGAAGAGGAGTATTATTGTGGTATGTTTCTATGTTGTCTGGATACAAGACACCTGTAACCCATTGAATCAAAGTAAGAAAAAAGAGAGTGATGCTTTTACAGCAATTGACTATTTTTCTTTTTTTTTCTATATTCGGTCTTTTTCATTGTCTTTCTTTATACTTGGTGGAGGATGAGAATCAAAAGCAAAATTACTGTTTACAGCCAGGTTCAGCAGCTTCTGCATTGTGTAAAATGACTCCATGAATGATTAAACAGTTTTTGTGCTGCTTGCTTTTTAAGTGGGAGTCGTGAAATAAAGCAAGCCATAGTAGTGCCATGTCACTGAAGCAGGCTGCATGAGTGAAGCTCACTCTGGCAGAATATGTTCTGTATTTAAAATGTCTGTCTCCATGTAATATGATGAGTCCCTTAAGAACTACCTTCTGCAGTTGCTCTGTGAATTGCACTCCTACTGGAGTCAAGTACATCCAGGCAAATTGGATTATTAGCTGGAGATAAATGGGCCCAGGGAGCACTTAACTGCAGGAGCAATGATGCTCTTGCCCTTTAGCTAAGTATAAATGCTGGCTCTTACAAAAGCAGGAGGTATAGAGGAAAGAGATTTTAGTCCTGAACATTGTCTACCTCTTTTAAGAGGCTCTGTACTAGCTATAGTGGGATGATTCATAAACCTTAACATTCATCTAGAATGAATCTTTAGTTTTGAACACAATGAATTTCAGGAAATGTTACCTTCTTTATAGTGATTTTGAAATAAAAGGGGCATTTTAGCTTTGTGTTTAGGAGAATCTCCTTAAAATGATAGCTTAATGGTACTGTGGGTATAACGTGTGATCAAGGCTATCAGAGAACAGTTAGCATGCTTCTTAAACTTCAAACCTTGCTGTGATGTTTTTAGAGTATCAGAATATGCAGAATGAAAACAGCTACACTTATTTGTTTGCTTGCTGTGTCATGGTGGCGAGATGTGAGCCCCTACAGAGCACTGTGGGGTCAGCAGTGTCTTCAGGGAACTGAACTGCAGTGGTCATGGCTGGCCTAGGTCAGGGCTGATGAACATAACTCCCTCCAATGGTCAGAGAAAACAAGAGACAGGTGCTGTTGTTTTTTTATTATTACTGGTTTAACTGTGAAAAGGGGAATGAATGTGGTCTATAGCAAATAAAACTTAAATGCAAACATTTCCTACTTGCTGCTAGTCTGCCTGTTCTATACATTTGGTGGGCCTTTAGGAAAAAAATGCAAATTAGAAAGAAAAAATAATTAGAAGAATAGATGGATTTAAAGCTGTCTTTTGTGTGAGTAGGCTTGAAATGACCCATGAAATACAAGGAAAAATAACCCATAAAACACAGGAAAATATGGACAGAATAAAATAAGCTCTTGGGGAAAAAAGACTACAGTGGAGGGTAACCAGCTGTTCTTTTAGAAAAAAAGGAGTATCTCCCTCATTTGGGAGAAGAGGGAGATGAATGACCTCTACAAATGGAAACATAAACCACTCATATTTAATGTCATCAATACTACCCCTTCTGTCATCAAAGGTCACCAGGGGCCTCACGTTTTAGTTGTTCCTTTGGTCAATGTTTGTATAGTCTCTGTTTATACTTCTAATTTAAATCTATGTATAGCAAGTGAAGGTGAAAGTCCTGTCGTCTTAGCTGGGAGCAAGGGAAGGTGAATCTTTATTCACATTAGTGGGAAGTTGTTCATAGCAGAGACCGCTAAAGTCCGTTGCTTAAAGAGAACTGGCATTTGCTTGTTTACTTGGCTGTCTGAAAATAAGTCTGAATGCACTGTAAAATGCACATGCTCTCTCCAGATCCTCCCCTCTGTGCAGGCAGAGCTGCTGCACTGGGGAAATCTGTTTCTGTGTCCGGCAGGAGCTACTCAAAGAAACAAAAGACAGTGCTCTGACTAAGGTGGTTTTGTTCCAATATAGATGAATGTCTATCCATCAAAAGGCAACTAGGACCTCTAAAAGAGTTCTTTTTTTAATTTAATTTTTAAGCACACTGTTTTTCTCCTTGGAGCGAGGAAAATGAACTCCAAAAATAGTTCTTTGTAGAACATTGCTTATGAGCTGGGTGCCTGTGACTACACTTTGTCCTTTGAGATCAGGGATGTGGCTTATTGCCATTTGCTTGGTTTTTTACGGAATCCATCACGTTTCCTCCTTCAGGATTCATTACAAATGCAAAGCACTTCTGAAACTTATTATTGTGTCTGGGTGTTCTTTATAGTCATCATGAGGTGGGCTGCACTGAAAATTCAGGGTATTATGAAGACTCATTGAAAAATACAATTTCTATAACCACTTTGAAATCATGTACATACAGTCATGTGCCATGTCCTCACCTCCCCATGTCCACCCCCAAAAGGAAATTGGAGTTAAATGTGTTCTTAAAATGTTATGAGAAAAAAGTTTGAGAAATTATGAGCCTGAGGCAAGCTCAGAGATTTGATGTCTTGAACAGGATCCCAACAATGTGATGGGTTCAATGTGTAATGAATTCTCTGGAGGAGAAATATTGACTGCCCTGCATGTCACTTGCAAAACTAAGAGCAAAGACAAGGTAAGGCTGCCCAAAATTACATAAGCTATGTAATGAGGGGTCCAGGCTGTCCTTACAGAAGCGTAGGCATCTTGTGTCTTGTGTGTATTGTTTTGTGGCCATGGCAGTAAAAAAGGTGGCTCTGCCAACATCTCACATGATCCTAAATTAGCTCTCCTCATTTTGACTCATCAAAACACCACGAGGAATCCATCTGGCCTGTTAAAATAAATCCGCTACAAGTCTGGGCAGGCAAAAGGTTGGTAGGTGACCAGCCAACATGGAAGTGGATATAGGGAGCTCCCTGTGTCTGAAGGTCAAGAGATGCAAACATTCAGCACTACTGTGTTACACGGAGGAAGTGCAGTCTTTGCAGGTTCTGACATTACTGTACACAAAGGATTTAGTGTGAGGATCTTATCCCATGCTTTCCAGACAACAAAGGATACTGAAATTTCGCTGCAGTAGGCAGGTGCAGCTTATGTGACCAGCTATCCTTACTGGGCACTGTACTTGTACATGTGTGATCAGCTTGTGTGCTGTGATATCCACCTGATCCTTAAACAAATCTCAAGTGGCTTGCCTAATTTGGCAAATTGCTGACCAGACTGATTTCCCCAATATGATTATTTTATCTTTTACATAGTGATTGGCTCTAACATTGGGAGAGTTGAAGCTTCTTGAAAGAATATGGAATAGGGTCTGCTTATGGGAAAATACAGTATTTAAATCCCAGGTAAAGCTTTTGTCCAAAAATCTGGCTCAAGTGGTGTTGCTGTGAGATGTTGACTGATGGAGCTGGATGATATGACAGTGCTGGAGAAAGGTTCAGAAACTCTTCATGTTGAGGCTGTATGGAGACCCAGCATCTGGAAAGGGTGTTTCTCTCTGCTGAACTCCACAAAAAGCAAAACCAAATCCCCTCAGCTGTAGTTTGAACTGTAGTAAGATTTTTTTTTTTTTTTTTTTTCCCATGATTGTACTGTAAATTGAGCAGACAGGGCTGTAGCTCCCTCATGCTGTTTGTAGTTTTTTAATTCTTGCAATTTCTTCACAGGGCAGTGAATGTGTAAGGACACTGCCATATGCAGAACATGCCCATATCCAACCCTTGAAGTCCTGCTTCTCTAACCAGCGTACAAACAGCAATCTCTGTAATTCAGAACCTAGATGCAGGCAGGGGAAAAAATGCAGCTTGTGTGTATCACACTAACGAGTTTTATATTTAGACTTTCATTTGTTTCCATCAGTCCAGATCCTCTTAACTTCTGCCTGTTATTTCCCTGCGCTCAGCCCAAGGGCACGAGCAGATATTCAAGCTGGTGATCAACCCCTAATGAAGATTAGCATCCCTGCAGCTGAGATAGAGAAACTGCCTGCCAGTACCCAATGATGTCAAGGTCAGAGGAGACTGCAGTGACCTAGGTAGAACATCAAGAGCATCTCTGGGGGGAAAAAAAAATTGAGCAGGTCAATTTGGTCAATAGAAGCCAGTGCAATTCTTGGTCAGTTGTATTCATGGTTAACAGCCTTCATGACCGGTTCATTTTGACAGGTTTTTCTGTGCTTCTGTGTGGTTTTTTTTACTGAACACAAGATTTTCTTTGTAAGTTACCTGGTTGCACTGCCCTGCCTCTGCTGGCACTTCGGATTTCCTTTGTCTTGGTGAGGAGCCTGCAAATAGCAGAGCTATGTTATTCAAACACTAAAAATACTTTTGTTTAAACTTTTCTTCATCCAATTAGGTGGATTAATGTCCTGGTGCCAGTCCCTGTCAAGTATGTTTTTTCAGTTCTTGAATTAATCTCTGTAGGTCTTCTGGGTACTCTGCTTATCAAAGTCTTTGGTGGGTGAGGGATGACAACAGTCAATCACTTCTAGGGATGAAATATCGAGCTGCCCCACAGCTCCTGAACAAAGAAACTGAAACCTCAATTTCACCAGACTCAGTGAAACAGCTTGTTTAATACATGAAAGTGCAAATAATCTAACTGTTTAATAGTAGGTTAGTTTGAGTTACTTGCTTTAAAAAGAAAAAAGAAGCTGTTTTGCTCCTTAAAGTTGAAGTTGTATGTGGTTGCTGTAGTTCTCTCTGGCTGGATGATAACATGGAAGGACTGATAGAGAGAAAAGTATCACAGGTGTTGGCATCAATGCCCTCCTGAAGTCTTTTAAGTGAAAGTAATTAAGACAGAAAAAACTCTAGGGATTGGGTTTTGTTGGGTTTCTTTCCCCCAGGCTTTTTTGGTCTATCTTCCTCCTTAGAAGGTGATCAGAGTAATTGAAATTAGGGGAAACATCAAGACTTGAAAGCAAGGGGCATGGGTAGGTTTTTGAAAGAAAGAGGAAGAAAGATAAGGGGTTAAACTTCTAGTGCTGGTTTTCTATGAGGGTATCAGAGAATTTTCTCTGCCTAATTGTAAGGAAAATGCAACTGTGAAAAGCAGGAACAAGTGGAGTGTACTAGCATTTTGTAGGGGAATTTGTGGCAAACACTGAGGCTAGGCTGACATGGGGCTTTGGGCATAGTGTTTCCTGGGGAGATAAGCATGAGCAAGATATTTTTGGTTTGCTTGCACTAAACATTAGAATCACATCAGCTGGCAACTGTTGTGGCAACAGCTATGACTGCTAAGATAGTGAGGGAAGAGATGTTTTCCTCTCGGCCTTCCTTGTGGCACACAGGGTTTGATGACAGAGAACACGATATCCATTAACCAGAAGAGTTTCTGGAGGTCTTAGCCTCATGGACCAGTGCTTTGGACAGCACTGCCTACAACCTGAAGCCATGACCTTATAAATATCATCTTCTTTTCATTTTTAACCAATTAAGGACCAAGTCACCAAATGAAGCATGATTTGCAGGGACAAGCAGAGAGGCTTTCACTGGTAGAAGTGTTTTGACTTGGCTTGTCAGACCCTGCTCAAGCCTGATCTATCCAAGCACATGAGAGATGGGAGTTTGCACATCAGCAAATCACCTGAAAAGCTACAAACGTTGCTTTTGCTTGGCTGAAGAGCTGCTCTGACTTGGCCTCTGTAGAGGTGTTATCATTGGCTTCAGCACTAACTCAACTGGGTCAACCTCATTGTTGTAGAAACTCTATAGTATTTATTTTATTTTAAATGCAGCAGGTTTCATGCCACTGTGATTGTCCTAAGAAGTCATAGTTTATCTAGCAGTATTATTCCATGTGTGCTGTATCAATATTCTTGAGCTGCTCCTTGCCCTGCTACACATAGCAGTTTCATATAAGCAAGAGAGAAATGGAGAGTAAAATTAGCTAGTGGGACCAATGGGCATCGAACAGTGCCAGACCATTAACTGATGGAATAGCAGGGCTTGCTGTCCTTAAAATGGCACAGACTGATAAATGGATGTTGTGTCCGAAAGATGTGCTCATTTAGCCTTTTAAATTTAATTTAAATTGATGGGATGCAAATAACAAGCTATTCTCAGTCCGTTGTTGAGATGAAATAGCTCTATTAGTGCTGCTGTGCAAGATGGTCGGCTGCTTCATTTCAGATGATGTGCCCTGCCAATGGCACTTATGTATTGTTTCTGGATCCTGGAAGACAGCTCAATTGCCTGTAATTTTCAAGGTGATTTTGTCTGTTGGAAAATGCTTTGTTGCACTGGAGACCTCTAGTGCATAGTCAAGCATTTTCAGCAATCAGAAATTGAGTAAGAGCTCAAGGAGAAGAAAAATAAATACAAGCACTGTGATTCCAAGTCGTATGTCCAGATGACTGAGATCTGTAAAGCAAGCAACATGGTATTCATTCAGTGGAGGAGGGGAGAAGAGGTTCAAAGTTGATACTGAAATGTGTGTTAGTAGACAGGTATTAATAATATAGTATTTAGTAATCAATTGCCATCTACTTCCATACTTTGATAAAAGCCTCACTTCATCTTGCTTAAAATTTCAGCTTTCAAAGAATTGAAATAATATCTATTGTGTGCTGGTTCTGTTTTCTGTGGTGGAAGATGTGTATCCGGAATGTTAATGACTTGCCTGTGTGTATGCACATCTTTGCAGATTACTAATACCACAGTATAGCTGTTTAACCTTCTCTGTGTTCAAAATGAAGCTGAATAACAAATTCAACTGGCTTATTAGGAAGGACAGCCAAAACTTTTTCTTGCTCTGTTGGAAGTAATCTTGGCTGTAATTTGAAAAAATTATTTGACGGACAAAGTATAGAATCAGACAATGTGATTCTGTGCCAATGAAAATGGATTGATTTAAGAATGTTTATGAATGCCTTTTGAAATGTTATTATAAATTGTCGCTTAAGCTCTTGTTTAGTTTTCACAGACGTGTTAAAACCTGTGCTTTACTTGAGTTTTGATTAAAGAAAAACAGGTACAAGCAGTATGCAAGAGAATTCTTATAGGTAATAAAACCAGGCTGTAGTAGAATTAACTTGGCTTTGTGCAGGGACTCTCCTCCATTGTATAGTTCAGCTTGTTAGACGTTTCTGGTTAGCAATGGAACATCCTGCAATACAAGCAAGCTCTGTCTCTTGATGTTCAGTTTGGGAAAATGTCATGCTGAGGTTAGTAGCTCTGTGGAGCACCCTGCTGTGTTAGTGGGCTGATGCTGTCAGGCTGCTTCTGGGCACCCATCAGTTAAAGGAGCAAGAAGAGCTGCCTCTGAGCTGAGCATGAAGGCAGCTTTGGTCAGAAGGGAAACATTTCTATTACACAGAGATGACTTTGTAGAGGATAAGTTTGATAAGATAATTGCCTCTTTTCTGTCTGTACTCAGTGGTGAAAGTGTGATTCATCATCTCTATTTTGAATGCTTCTCTGTCACCATCATGTATAGACTCAGTCTAGAAAACAAGCTTAGATTTACATACCTAACTTCTAGACAGTCTGAGACAGGTGAGATGAACCCTACCTTTTCCTAGCACAGCACTAGGTCTGTGCAGCACAAGACAAGCTTTTTCTCCTAGAAGGCTGAATTGCTGGAATCCCAACTTTCTCCAGGATACATCTATGTAATATAGGCTGACATCTCTGCTGGGGCTTGAGGCTGTAGCATGGATCCTCTGTAACCTTCCCCTTAATCAGGGACTCAGTGGGCTGGGGGGTGTAGCAGAGTGGTTGAGGGAGTGTTCTTGGCCAGGTGTGAGAAGTAGGGCACAATCAGTGCATGGATGATAATGATTAGATTTATTGCTAGTGCAGTATATGCATATTACCAAAGCAGCATATAAATAGAAACTGTATGATCTATTAGAATGGATTATAGTATCTAAAGGGTTATGATATAAGGAGGCTTGACTAGAAATGTGCATGTTTACAGTCTTTGGCCTTGCAGAATTCACAATTATAAAGCAAAACAGCATCTATGTATGTAATTAAGATTTTATCTCCGTATTTATCCGCATCTTAGCACTTCTAGTCACTTCTCCAAAAGTGAGTGTTTCCTGTCTTCCCTGTGAAAGGAATCCATCCTGAAGCTGCTGGCAGCTTCAGTTTGCCCAGATTGCCTGGCCTCCAGTGGCATTTTTTATGCCCTTTTGCAAGCCAGTGTGCACCAGTGTCAATCCAAACATCACAGTTCCCCCATCTCTGAAATGCATTCATTACGTGAACATCTAGACTGTTCCTCTGTTCCTCCTGCAAATATCTACCTGGTATTTTCATCTTAGGACAAACCACATCGGCTGTCAGAGTGGAAAGCAAGATGGGTGTTTGTGTGTGTAGGGGAGGATGCATCAAAGATCCAACTATCTTTCCTTCACTATCTTTTTTTTTTTTTTTTGGCCACCATTATGGGAGGTCACAGGTTAGACTCTCAAGCTGCCCCTGGTTGTGTGAGGGTCTTGATGAGATGGGAAACAGAAAGCCAGGCTGCCAAACAGATGCGCATGAAGAAGTTACTCCCCTAATTGGGCATGGTGTGAGTAAAATCGAGTATCACTGTCAGTGTGTGAATAATCTGAGAAGTCTCTGATTTGTGAAACTGGGTTTTGCAGTAGAAAAGCATGAAGAAGTGGAACTGGTCTGGAAGTTATGAGAAGAGCAAGAAAGTAGGATGCCTAAACTGTTATGTTGATTCAGGTCAGAAAAAGCTTAGAGTCATGTTCTGTTATACATTACTTACAGAAGATAAAAATCAAGCTGCTTAATACCAGTACATTCATACCCACATAAAGCCAACAACCCGTTCAGGTGCACCTATGTGAAAACCCATTTCTCCACAGAGCTCAGGACTGGAATAATTGGGTCATGATGACTGTTCAAGCTGATCTGGAATCATTGGTACCCATCAGGGATCTGGGAGAGTAAGCTTATAGTTTGCATTAGCTTTGGATTGCTTTAATCTTCAGACTGCTTTTTTTTATATAGGGAATATGCAATTAATTGAACAAAAGGAAACAACAATGCTTGCTTTCATAAAATGATCTTATTTCTAAAGTGTTTTATTTCAGTTTGTCAGTCTCTTCATACTTAGTGCATTCTGTTTCAAAGTAAAGATATCCTGAACAAAACTCCAACCCTTGCTCTTTAAAAGATGAGGGGAAAGTATGTACCAGGTACTGCAACGCTGTTGTAGGTTAGCCATGGCTATTAGCCAAATTCCCACCCAGCTGCTCAGCCCCTACCTCCTCTCCTCAGCAGGATTAGGGGAGAAAATGGGAGCAACAGGAAGGAGGGAACAATAATGGTTTCTGATGAAGACTGGGAGATTATTTGCCAATTACTGTCACAGGCAAAACAGATTCAACTTGGGGATAATTTACTTCATTTATTACAAATTTAAATAGAAATGGAACTATTAGTGTGAGTAGTGGAAAACCAAAAAGCAAGCATTGAAACAACATTGTTCCTCCTCACTTTCCCAGGCCCATTTCTTTGCTTGCTCTTCTGCTTACCTGCACCCCTTCACCTCCCAAGCCCTGAGGAGTGCAGGGAGATGGGGACCTGTGGTATTTACCTGCACAATGCTCTTTCAGTCTATGGACTTGTTTCTGAAATAGCACTTATGTCATAGTGACTCCCTGTGCATGGGGTAGTGGAAGACTTTGGGGAGTTACATGAACATTTTAAGAGACCAGAGTAGTACCAAAAAATTACGCATAATTAAATTTTTTTTAAAGTGAGACTTGGAAGCAATTAAATATAGTAATATGGAGTACATTAATAGACTTTCCTATGCTGCTAAGCTTCAATATGGCCCAGAGCTTAACATACTACTTCATATGGTAAAATGCCTTGCAGTTCTAGAATAAACAGCAATGACTGAGGACATAATTACTGTGCTTCAGGGTATAAGCCAAAGACTATTCCTGATAAAAAATGTCTAGTTTGTTAGTACATTATTTAACTGTAGGGTTTTTTGTCTTGTAGTTGAAGTAATTTATTGCTGGTTACATGGACAGAGCACAGATCACACCTGGAGCTCACTGGTTATGAGTTCTGACTACATCTTTTCTCTCTTGTAGTGCTAATTATTCTCTATTGTAGTGCTATTTTTTTTTTTATTGTTAGTCTGGGTTGTATATCTTCAAAGATAAATTAATGGAAGGGTTGTTCTTTAAATAAAATTAGTATCTCTCCAGTACCATTTCTGCAGTTGACCCAAGGAAGGCATTGAGATTGTTAATCACTTAAAAGTAAAGACAGCTCTATACTTAGCATCCATTGAGGAAAGTACTGGTTTACATCCTCTATAAATATTTAATTAACAAAGAAAATAGGATGGAACTGTAATAATACAAGTGACTTCCTGCATCTGATTACAAAAAGGATTCTCAGTTTGAAGCCTGCTGTTTAAAGAATATGGAATAAGTTGCCTGGAGCAGTTTACTTTTCATTTATAGTAAAATAACCAAATTTGAATGTTCAACAGGTACATTACAAAATTCTAGAAGAGAGTCAAAATGCTCATCTTGATTTGCAGTTGTTATCTGCTATTTTCAACACTTACTTAAGGTTCTTACATTTGTTTTCCTTATTTAACATGATTTTGCTCTCATTTTTACATTTTGCTTGCTACTTTTCCTGTTCACGTCACTAATTTTGTTACATTTTCACAGAATCATAGAATATGCTGAATTGGAAGGGACCCATAAGGATCAGTGATGTATAGATTTTACCACTGTGATTTTGTGTTTCAATATTTCAGCTTTATAAAGACCATGAAAAGCTTATTTTATCCAGTCTGAATTTGAAGTCTAAAGTTACATGATAGCAGCCTTCTAACATTGGCAAATGTGCAATAGGGCAGATGAGATTACAACTGGAAACTCATCAAAGTAAATTGATGCCTCTTTTGGTCCTGGACATTGCAGTTAGCTGTCTTCAGCTACACAAGCAGAAGAGGTGCCTGAGGAAAGGTGCAAGGTTCTTTTCCAGCTTGGACAAGTAATAAAATAGTTCTGCTTAAATGGATGAAAAAAATGATCACCCAACAGCTAAACCTGAAGATGAAGTAAGTGTAAGTAGGTGACTTAAACATTCCTGATTTTATATAGTTCTTGACCACACATCTCTTGTGATCTAATTCTCAGGTATTAAACTTACCATCATGGTTAGATTTGGTATAATTTTCTGGTTTATAGCTCTGTCTGAAAATGTCAATGTGCTTGTAGACCTCTGGATTGCTAATAATATGTCTTTTCAGACAATTGAAATAATGGACATGTCAGTGTGACAACATAAAAGCTTATATTGGTGTCATGCAGCATGTTTTTCCAAAAAGAAGTTAATTTCTAGGCAAGAAAGGCAAAATTAAAGCAGGCAAAGTGTTTTGCTTTACCCAGAGAAGATAGAGAAGGGGATTGTTGCATGAGTGTTAAGTCATGACAAAGAAGTAACTAAATAATTTAGTGTGTGGTGATAGTCAGTTTTCAACTTTAGCTGGAAACTAATTCTAGAATATAGGAACTAAGTTGCAGTAGAGGGGAAGGCTGAAATGAGAATTATGGTCCTTATTGAGGGAAGGAAGCAGCTTAACTTTGATTTTGTTTTCCGTACTATAAAATGTTTATGGTAAATTAATAAAACATATAGAAATACAGATCATGTAGCACATAGCATTCAATATTCCTATGAATCCCATGTAACAGAGAACTTTGTCATGGAAGGCTTGATGCATTAACTGCTTTTTTTTTTTTAATATATTAGAATTCCAGTAGATTAAATTAAGATCTCCATTTTTTCAAGTGCCCACTTATAGTTCACTGATGACAATTTTGAGCAACTTTAAACAATTTTTGGCAGGATTTAGTTTTTAATACTCTGTTTAGGTCTAGAGCCACAAAAAGGAGTTACCTGGGAAAACTTAGATATAAAATATTATTATGGGAATCTTGATGGAAGTGACAGAAATTTCAGATGTCAGAACTCAACATTCATTGGTCTGCCTCAGCCTGACCTGCTGAACAGCTGAGTGTAGAAGGGAACTTTGTGACAATGTGGAGCTTTAAACAAACAGGCACTTTGGTTTTCATCCTTAGAAACGTGTACACAATAAGATTTTTTAAAAATCCAGAAGGTGGGTAAATAGAGTGGAGAACACACAAAACAAGTGCAGTTAATTACCTAGATAGAAGATATGAGTCTGAAATCTTCCAGTTCTGTGTTTAAAGATTTTGTTTGAGGAAATTGTAAAGGGTCATATTTAGTCTTTAACTTTATATTTTATTACTTATTAACAAGTTTTTTCTCCTCTTTGCACATCCTCCACTCTGAGGTCAAAGATTGCTACATGTTGTATTTGACTATGGAACCAGCAGGATATTTCTGGTGATGTTTCTTATGCTGCCTCTGTAAGGATACACAGAGCTCTCCTCTTGATAGCATTACTAGTGCATAATATTGGAGAAACATATAAAAAATGTGTTGGTGCAGATTTCTTGGAACATTGATCCACTAAGGTTTGAATAACTCCAGGCATGGAGGTTCCCTGACCTCTCTGGGCATGGCTCAGGTGCATGGCCCTTGTGGTGAAATCCATTCTTCCCCCTCCCCCAGTCTAGCTGGAATGTCCCCTGCTGCTGTATGTGACTGTTGTGGCTCTCTCTTCACTGTGTGCATCAGTGAGAAAAGTGTGGCTCTGTCTTCTCCATAGCCCTTTAAATATGGAAATCTATAATTAGATTTACTCACATGGTCTTTGCCTTCTTGTCTCCTGCTGAACAACCCTAAGGCTCTCAGCTTTTTTGCTGTACATTGTGTCCATCAGCCCCTTACCTCTGTGGTCTTCCCCAGGAATCACTCTGGATTATCAACATCTGCCTTACACTGATGGGCCCAAAACACAGATTTGGGCCTCCCACTGCTGGGCAAAAGGAAACAAGCACTTACTGTAGGTTATTTCACAACACCACTTTTGCAAAGGGCTTGTCATTTTGTGCTTATCATTTCATTTCCACAATGAAAACTCAAGAGTGAAATTCTTAGCTGGTTACTTCCTGACTTTCATGGTCTTCTTTCTCATCAAGTGTGACATAAGTAGTAGTGGTGAAAAATTACCATTGTGTCCACACCTTTTAGTCTACAACAGGCCACACACTCTTTGCAGGGTACCTTCTGAGAGGCTTCAAAGAATGTAATGCTGGTAAGTAGGTGAGCATCTTGTTGCGCACGTTCTACTTGTGGTCCTGCTGTAGCTCTGCAGAGTCTAAAAAGGGCCTATTGAGCCCAGGGAACAGCCAGATCTGCCCAAGTCAGGGGCACTGCTGTTTTGTCTGTCCCTTCTAGTGTGATTGTGAATTCCTCAGTGTATTTCGGTGTGGGTGCAGAAGGGGATAGGTGACAGGACAGGGGTTTGTTCCTCAGAGTGAGGTTGTCAGCATCGTGAGCATATCATAGACCAGTTATCACTGGTCATTGTCAGAGCTTTTTGATTTGCACTGCTTAGAGATTGTGTACCACTTAGAGACGCCTCTGAGTGGCATAAATTCAGCTGTGAGGTGAGGAAGACCCACCTTGAAGATGCCCTTAAAATGAATCAAGGTGTTCCATAAACAAGGAGAAATAACCTATTTGTTCTGGTCTTCATCTTTAAAATGATCAAGTGCAGTTTAATCCTCATATATATGCACTCCTGAGCCAGATAATTTTGTCTAAGACTGTTTTGTGCTTCATAGAGGACTGTGCACTAGAAATCTTGCTGCTGATTACTAATTGGTATTTGTCAATACTTCCAGTCATGGGCAACCCGTAACTTCCTAAGGCTGCTCCTTGAGAGCTTCCCTCTCACTAGCATCAGCATGTTTTTAGAGTATTTTTCCTGAATGTTCCTTGTTTATGTAGCAATGTTATCTAACTTAGGCTACAATTGTTATGTAAGGAGGAAATGCAGGGTGGGTCTTCGTGTGTTGGGGTTTTGGGTTTGGTTTTTTGGTGTTTTTTGGGGGTTTTTTTAAAATTTAATTCTGGTGCATCTGGGTAAAACAGCTGAAACTGTGTTAATATCCAGTGTACTTGGTCATTAATGCTCTGAGTGGTCCAGGAATTTGCCAGCTAAACTCTGCAGAGATAAGACAATGACTTGAGAAAAGGTGATTGAACCTTTAGGTGAGCTCACAACAAACCATTTGACTGTGACAGGAGGTATCCTAAGAGAGAATTTTATGAAGTGCCAGTTCTTCAAGCGGACTTCAGGCAGCTCTTGCTGTGCCTGCAGCAACTGATAAACATTACTTGTCTGCTTAAATGTGTGTATTAACTTCTGCAGAGGAAAATGCCTGGGGGGTGGTGGTTGTGTCTGGTACAAATAGACTTTCCAGAAGAGACAAACCGTAGATACCTTTATAGGAAGTGGAAACTACTCCTGCAAATATAGAAATGGTCATGTGGTCTTTTGTACCTACATGATGGTCAGGACATATTTTGGATCTAGCTTTAGAAAATTTGGGACTGTAGTTTAAAAGAAACTGTCAAGGGGCTGACTATCCTGCTGATGACCCTGTGCAAATCCCATCCCAGCAAGACCTGTGCTGTGCTCTCCTGTTCACTGGAGGTAACTTCTCACAGGGAGCTAAATATGCCCGAAGAGCCTGTCCATAGCCACTGCTCCTCATCCTGAAGGAAGTGGAGACTTTTCTCTGAGGAACTAATTCGTTGAGACTTACTGGTCAGTCAATTCCTGCTGGAAATGTTCCACATTTTTTGTTGTTTTTCACCTTATTTTAGGCAGCCAACGTTTCAGTCCAAATGGTATCTGCAGAAGACAAGTTGGCAAAGAGGATTCTGGCAATGAAAAAGCATGGCAGATTGAAGAAAAAAGATAAGTTGCTATGGAATTTTCAAAACAAAATAATTCTCTTTACCCTCATTCTATTCATTTTAGGAGTTGTAACCTGGACATTACTGTGGCTCTTCATTGGTGAGTTGCTGAAAGTTCATGCCAACTATCATTATCACCAATAGTGCTTTCGTATGTCTTTACGATCTCACGTATCCCTAAGGCTGTTTCTAAAATAAAAATGGAAATTTTTAATGGGGTCTGAAAAACTTTTGTCTTTGCTAAGACTTAAGAAGTAATTAAAAGAGCAGGCATATCTGCTGGTTTTAGGGAGTGTGACTTTATTTCAGGGTTATGCAAAACATGTTTATGCGTGAGCTGATTTGCACAGACCTGACAGGTTTCTATGAGCTTGATTCCTCAGAAATTTTGCCTTCCACCATGTTTCTTGGCCTTCTGAAGTTCAGATAAGTCCTTTATTTTTCAGAACAGATTTAAGGTAGTAAAAAGAGAGTAGAATAAATATGTGCGTAACGAAGCATTAAAAGCTTTCTTTTCTTCTGTGGACCCCTGATGCTACTGCTGCCTAAGATTTCTTAGGGATGCTCTACAGTCTGGATATTGATACTGTCCTCATCATGCTGGCTTATTTGTATGGTGGTATTTTATCTTGTGTGTAGGGAACATGAGCTCAATTAACCATAATTTGGTACACATCTAGAACAGTTTGGCTATAAAAGTATAGTGTTCTTTGAGTAGTTGTTTCAGACTAGAAAATTGATTAGGCCAAATAAATTCATTTGGTTTCGAATTTAATAAAAACCCTTATTGTTATTTAAAAAAAAAAAAGAAAGAAAAGCTAACTGTCTTCTTTGTTTCTTGCAGTTCAGGCAGAAAACAAAGATGCACTGTATTTTGTTGGATTGTTTCGTGTTGCCAACATAGAGTTTCTGCCAGAATATAGGCAGAAAGAGTCAAAGGAATTCCTATCTATGGCACAGACTGTGCAGCATGTGGTAAGATGGGTGGGCTACTTGGTTATCAAAAAAGATCAGAGCTGTGAACAAGAGGTGATGTTCAGGTGTCACTGAGGCTGCTGTGGTGTTCTTCCCCCCTTTTCCCCCCAGAGGATTATGTGCAAAGGGTGGCTGTCTGGAGGTGTGAAGGAACTGACTGCTTTTAGCTGGTTAATCTCAAACTGGGTTTTGAACAGGTCTGTTTGTCTTTTACATTTTACTAAAAATTTTACATACTTCCCCCACAAATCATGATCTATGACTAAAATTCTGCAAAAGCCCTTAACTGCCACTTTTGGAACCTCAAACAGATGAGATCTTTTGCATTTACACTGGTATCTTCTGCCAGTCTTCTGCCTTAAAGCACCTATTATTACCCTAGGGATCACAGACATACTTACATTAACATTTCCTTCTGATCCTAGGTGTTCTAAAGACTATTATTCTTCCCAAATACCTCACATCAGTCAAAGCAGAAATAGAACTCTGGATCAATAGCTGCTCTACAGTTGGAAGAAAGGGATGGGGATCTTGGTTAAAAGGAAATTTGACTTTAAAGACATTTGGTGTAGGGAGCAAAAATACATAAATGCCAGGAACTACAGTACTGTCTACATAAGGATTCAAGCTTATGAAACTGCATGAGGACTGTGTGAAAACTGTTAAACAAAAAACAAAAAAAAATTTGGTTGTTACAACCAAGAAATTTTTCAATAATTATTACATTTTTGTCATAATGTGATCTGATGTTCCTGTTTTCCATTTCTTTCCAAGTCCTGCATATTAATGATTAAAGTTCTTTCAGGCAGCAGTAACCAGATAACCAGTGCAGAGCAAAACCTTCCCCTGCTCTCCATGGGGCAACTCTAACCTCCTTTAATCTCTGTGTTGTGCTCTTGTCTAAGAGCATCCTGTCCTTATCATGCAGAGTGGAGAGGGGTGACAGACAGAAGGTGTTGAGCTGCCAGTGTCACCACCTCCTCCTTGAACATTACTTGGAATTTACTTTTTATCTGTAAACTTTGCCTGAACTCACCCATGGATTTTGCATTGCTGAAACTGGTCTTTGTGGTGACCTTAACTACTGACTAAAACTGTTAGTACGGAAGTGCAGGATTTGGGATTTTGTATGTTGTTTTCCTCAAAACTGTTTTGTTCATGGCTGCTAGCCCAGAGACCTCAAGTGCTGGTGGAAGAACCTCTCAAGATAGATTCTTTCCTTTCATAGTAACAGTATTAGATAAAATCCCTTATACCTTAATCTGGAGAAAGATTGAGCTCTACCCACTTTATTTAGGCCCTTAAAATTATTGTTCAAACTTCCTGTTTCAAGCAATGAAAGTTAGGGATTCATATGGATGGATATCTGCAGCCTTTGCAATAATCTATGTCGTAGTCCTTTGGGCATTAGTTTTAATCACAAAGCAGCAGAGTGAGGGCTGAACAGTTTGAGGTACATGCCACCTTGTGGCTTTGAACAGGAGGGGCAAAGGAAGATTATTGTCACACTGGTACTATCACAGCCCAACAACAGGGAGAATCAGAAATTTGCTTTGCCCAAAGGCAGACCTTCGGCGGGGAATAGGCAGAGGTTTTGCTCCTCCTTATGTTTTAAACTGCGTCTGTTGGAAAGAAATATGTTAATACTAAGCTGTTGATGAAGAAAATAGATACAAATGAATCAAAGTGCAAGAAATTCCATGGAAACTTTGAAAAAATAATCCTTTAGCTCTAAGGGGAATCAAGCACTGGGGTTGTCACCAAGGGAAGATGTCGAGTCTCCATTCTTGAAGGTAATCAACTGGAAATGGCCCTGAGCAACATGATGTAGTTGACCCTGCTTTGAGCAGTGGGATTGGACTAGATGACCAGAGGCCCTTTCCTATCTTAGTCTTTCTGTGATTCTGTGGAAAAAGCTCTGATACGTGCTGTTCACTGCGCCTTAGTAGGAACACAAAAAATGTTATGAGTGTGTGCACATTTTTTGAAGATTGGCCTTAAGTTTACATCAGGATAGGGAAGCCGTCTGTGTTTGGGATTTTCTGGGTGAAGAATATGCACCTTTTTCGAAGCTCATTTATCTGGAAAGAGCATTACTGTATATGTCAGCTGGCCATGGCAAAAGATTTGATGTTTCCTGGGAATATTGGACTTGTTATGGGTGTTTTGAAGAGATGGTCTGTTCATCTCCTGCTCTGCCTAGCTTGGCTGATGTATGTCTGGAAACGTCTGCATGTTGCATAATCTTGGTGGAAAACAGGAAAGCCTAGGCATATAGCATCTCTAGGTGTGACTGATTTTCAGAACGCTAAATCTTTGTACTTTCTCTTTCAGATGAACTTGGTCTACACAACTTCTTCTTTCTCCAAATTTTATAAGCAGTCCACAGTCTCAGAAGTCAGGTAGAACTGTTGTTGATGTAACTGCTTTTCTGCTGGGCAGTATATAATGTAATAAGCCCACAAAACAAGCTTATTTTTAATGGTTATGGTTTAATGCCTTTGCTATGTACTTGAACTGATAGCAAAATACGCTTATAACCTATGCCAACTCACTTAACAAAAGTAAGGGCAAACTGAAGTCATATAAGCAGTTCCTTGTCTGCCAGGAATACAATGCAAGATGAACAGAAATAATGTCAATAAAGAGGTTTGGTGATACTTTGGCTCATGCAGAAGTTTAACCACTTAAATATATTGTTGGAGTTCAACTCTGTGTTATTGACTAAACTGCACATATTTTGTAAGTAATCTTATTGGAATAAAACTATTTTCTACTTACAGAAGAAGCAGAACATTTCTATGCAATAAAGTGCTCTTACTCTAATATTATGTTTGCAATTAATGTTAGAAGTTTAGTTATTTCAGTCCTCTTGAACCACATACATTTTGGTTCATAAACTGGAGGTTTCTAGGCTATGTTTGATTTAGAAGTTTTTCTCCCCACCAAGGAGGTGAGATTAGTGTGGTCATATATGGCCTCTAATGTGTTACGTAAATAGACTAGGATTCGTTTCTTACATACTGCAGCAGACAGTGCGGGGTGAGATGCGTACCAGTGCAGAGCTCATCTGGAGATGATAATTCTACTGTTTCTGTTCTACTGTTTCTGTTTTGATCTTTAGGAAATAGTCCACCTCTAATTCATATGTAGATAATGTGATTTCCATAGATCTCAAAAATCAGGAGCCTACTGAAGATTCTCAACTGGATGTGAACAGTGTGTTTTGGGGGTTGTTTTGTTTGTTTTTTTAAGGGGAAAATATAGATTCAGTGGGTTAAATTAATTGTACAATATGGAGATGAGCCATACACTTCCAAATTTGTACTTCAGAAGCTTGGGCTAAGAGTCTAGACTCCAGAGAACTTCCAACAGGATGATAATCTGAGCTCTTTATTTCAGCAACAACAACAATGGAGGCCTTCTTATACATTTCTGGATCGTATTTGTGGTACCACAGGCGAAGGGGCAAGTGCTGTGTGAGGATTGTGTGGCTGCCATTTTAAAGGATTCCATTCAGACAAGTATCATTAACCGGACTTCGGTAGGAAGTCTTCAGGGCCTTGCAGTCGACATGGATTCCATTGTACTAAGTGGTTGGTACTAGAACATATCCATGTCCTTGAGGAAACACTTCATTATTAAACATTTTCACCTTGGAGTAGCAAATTCTGTAAATAAAATCTTTATCCTACATCTTAGCTTCTGATACGAAAATTATAATAGAAAAAAAGTAAGAAGGAAAATGAAAATGAGATTTGAGGTCAAATTAAGGTACAAATTGTCCTTGTAAACAGGCATTGCAAAACTTCCTGTACTTGAAGTGATAGTCAGGAGTGCTAATATGGATACTTTTCAGGCAGATTTGCATTAGTCTGGGGTTAAGGTGTATCACATGGATCAAACTTTAGCCCCTTTAATAAAAATGAGGCTCTTATCACCCCTTTATTAAGGATTCAAAAACAAATATAAAGCTGGCCATTTGTTAAACGAGTCCTGCGCCATTCCTGTCCAGGCAACAAACTCTCAATGCATCTTTCAAGAATCTGTTTAATGTATTTAGCTGCAAAATGTTTAACGATTTTCCATTCTGTGGACATCAGACAGAACTACCCTGTCCAACTGAAAGTTGAGAAAAACTTTGTGGCCAAGGGTGAGAAAATGACCTTCCTGGGTACCTCTGTCTCAGTCCTTCAATTAATTTTGACTGCTTAATTGCCAGGCAGTCTCTTCTTGCCTCACTTCCAAAGCTGCTTGCAGAAATGAAGGGGGCTATGGCAGCCCCCCTCATTGAGATAAGTGTTTTGTTCTGTGTGTTCAGTGTTAGGACTGAGGTGTGATTGAATTAAACCCTGAATTCTGGATTTAAGGCAAACAAGAAGACTCATGCAACTCTTTTTCTATGCAGCAGGTCTTCGGTCAGATTATTGGTCAACAACGGGAACAGGTAATTCACCCTTTTGGCAGCTTCCTGCAGAGAAGGGGTGGAGAACAAAGCTTTTAGTTCATCACTAATTAATTTAAGAGGGTTAAATTCAGCCTTGGCGTTTAAGTCCTGACTTGCTGAAAGAATGACCAAGAACCTTGCATGTAACAAATAGAGAAACTCTCTACCTTTAATCCGCCTGGTAAATTTTTAGATGCACCTGGTGACATAGTAGGAAGAAAACTAAGTCAGTTGTTTGCTATTCATTGTGTTGACAAGCAGATTAATGTTTTCTAAACTGGATGGTAATGAATTTAATATGCTGAACAAGAGCAATACTTTTGTTCTTCCTTTATCCTCCTTAACTCCCTTTTCTACAAGGTTGATGAGTTGTTCTTTTGAATAAATTCCCTAACGGTATTTAGTTTAGACAGTTGAGTTTTGCCAGGGTTGTGGGAGACACTATTTGTATACCTGCTTGGTTTCATGTTGTTAACCTCCCAGAAGTGTTCTTTGCCAGTGTGCAAAGCACTGAACAAGCAGGTCAAAAGCACAGCACATCTACCTTCACTAGTACATGGAGTAGGTACCTACAAAAAATGTGCTGCTAGGCCGCACAATAGTGCGCCAACCACCCTTGATGCAGAGACCTGTTAAGACTCTGTTGGGCCCCCGGTTATCAATCAGCTGGCGATGTGTTGGCCTCCCTTGCTCCTTGACACAGACTGACTCTTCATCTTGAGAAGTTGCACTGTTCCAGTTTTTCAAGAGCTTTATAACTTTCTATGTTTGTATTTTTCTTTCCTGTGACATTTTGTTGCCCTTCTATCTGTGATTTTCACTTCTGTTACCTTGCAAGGTTTTAGCTTGCATATTTTTTTCAGAATCCAACAACTACTTTTGCCATGCAGCCAAGTCAAGCTCTCCTGCTTCTGAGGTCCACTGGCAGACTTTGGGTCACAAACCGTGGGCCATGGTTTGCGATGTTTTGATTGCTAACAGCCCATAATTTCTCAAGACTTGAGTTTGCTTGTTAAAAACCTCCCCTAACTTAAACTGCAAAGCATAACACTATCAACTCCTATTGCATCTCATTACACACACTTTATTTCTATAAAAGAGTTTTGTGTATTGCTGTTTACCTTCACAGCGATTTTATTTCCCAGTTCAGTGTTCCAGGGTGGAGGAATTAGCACAGTTGGAACTTGGTTCCAATTTATTATAGAATGCAGCCCCTAAAACAAAAGAAATTAAGAACAGCACAACACAAATTGTTGCTAAACCTTTTTTTAGGACTTCACTCTGTACATTACCAACGGAGGGAGAAGGATGACCTGCCATATTCTAGATATCTCTCAGAGACTTTGTATAGTCACCCACAGGTGCCAGCTGGTATCTATGGGAAGCATGGAGCTGATATGCAATGAAGTTTCTGGGGATCCATTACATGGATGGCTACAGCAGTTGAGAGTCTTATATAGGTGCAATTTTATTTGTCGGGGTTCTCTGGCTGTGTCTGCTTAGGACTATGGAATATGAAGTGGAGGTGAAAGTGATCATGCAGCAGCACAAAGGGAATGAGCATTGGCTGGCTGTATTTTGAGAGCAATGGACTTACTTCGGGTATGAAGATGCACTGAGAGTTGGTTCAGGCACAGACTGGAGTGCAGACTTATTGAAGAATGGTGCTGGAGAAGGAACTTGTGGACATTCAGCTCATGCAGGGTTCTTGCATTGCCATATCTGGCTGGGCAGGGTTTGCTTGGGTAAAGACTTTATCCAGCTTTAGTTCCAAGACAGCATGCTTGCACTGCTTGTAGTTCTAGGGTTAGCTCTGAATTCTCTGCACTGTGCTCCATAGGAGCAGCAAGCTTGTCCCATTATTAAGTACTTAGTAGAAATAATTGTTGTCGCATAATCTTAGAGATTGTGATCAAAGTTGGCTCTGCTAAGGGTGACTAAATAAGCACAAATATCAATTATAAAAAGAATGTTATTGGGAAGAGATAAGAACAAGGAAGAAAGAAGAACAATGACTTAAACAAAGCTTCGAATAGTTGTAACCGTAATTCATTTGAATGGAATGTGACCTTTACAGATTGTGCATAAACATTCATAACATTAGTTTCAAGACTATAATTTGGAGAAGGAAGTTGGACAAAGCCTCCCACTTCCTGTCTTGATTAACTACTGGTCAAAAGTCAACATTTGAGTCAACAATTGGTAGTAAACTTCTGCACTGCTCTAATTAGAGTTCCATGATGGTAACTATTTCAGAGACTTGTGTTTGTGATAGGCAGAAATTAATGCAAATATTCATTCTGGATCTTATTCTCCCTAATTTGCATTTTCCTACCTTCTCACCTTTCAAAGAGCTATGTTAGGAGTTTTAGATATGACCAAACAAAAATTCCCTGAGTTTTTTTGCTGACTGTGAGCTGCAATATTTAATTGAAATAAAGACCTCAATATATTTTTCATGGAAATCACAATTGTTTTGGCTTAATTGGAAAATTGGATGCAAATAGGATAATATTCTGCTTATCCTTCTCTAAATTATAACACAAGATTTTACCTTTTTTTAAATAAATGTTGTGTCAGGTAGATTGCATCATTTCTCATTCACATATTTCCATTTCTAATGGTGATTTCTAATCATGCAAAAATTTTCAAGACTGGGCCAGACAAAGTCCTGGCCTGAATTCATTTTGATCCTGCTTTGAGCAGGATGTTGAACAAGAAAAGTCCTAACATCCCTTCCAAACTGAAGGACTTGTGAATCTGAATTTGTTGCTCACACTTCTAGCTCATGTCATGATAAAATATTGAGAACATTGACATTTGAACAATAAAAAAGCTGGAGGACATATAGCTGCATTTTTGCTTTGATTTTATGTATTATAAACCTCCTAATGTCTGTAGGGGCAAGCAGTTGATTTATGCCTTGAAAGTAGTTAAGTGTCTCCCAGTGAACAATTAAGTAATTTATCCTCTAGAGACTTGACAGAACTTTAACTGCGAATTGTACAAAATGGTACTGCTTTAGTGCAAACACCCTGCAAGAACTGAATTACAGCACTGCTGGCCATGCTCTGTGCTTTTATGAATAGACTGTTCTTTGACCACGGAGTTGTAACTAAGATGAAAACAGTGAGCGACACAGAAAGACAGAGAGGGACTCTTCATAAGATCTCTTCACAAGGGGGAATGGCTTTAAGCTGAAAAAGGGTAGGTTTGGGTTTAGGGAAGGGAGAAAATCTTTACTGTGGGGGTGGTTGCCCAGAAAAGCTGTAGATGCCCCTTGGAAGTGTCCAAGGCTGGGTTGGATGAGGCTCTGGTCAAGTGGAAGGCACCACTCTCACGGCAGAGAGTTTGGAAATAGATGATCTCTTACAACCCAAACCACTCCATGATTCTAGTATTACTTTGTTTTTCAAGTTAGATATGCTTTCATATTTTGCTTTAGTTTAACGTAAGTTTTAGGATTTCTTATTTTAATGCCATGTGGATTTCGGAGTTTTGGAGTGATTGCATCCAGTGTTGAAAATGTGACACTTTCACAGGAACAAATTGCATGTACGATCTCTATGCTGACCGACTACACGAGCGCTTTCCTCTGGATATGCGAGCTACGTCAGAGGGAACAATCTGTTATTTTAAGCTTCTTGCATCTGTGGGCCACCTTATCCGCCTTTCAATAGTATCCCTTCAGATTGAAGCAGATAACTGCATCACTGATTCTCTCACCATTTATGACTCTCTGATGCCAATCAAAGAAAAGATATTGTACCAGTGAGTATAAATTTCTATTGAGAATTAATTGACAGCTTTTGTTTTTTTCCGAAGACCTGTCATCTGCATTTTTTGTTAGTTTGGTTTTGTAAAATTGCTCTGATCTTCATTTATTACTCACATAACACCTGACAATTTAAAATTTCTTCGATAAGTTATCTTGCTAATAAAAGAAATGGGAAAATTTTCTTCAGATTTTTCTCTTTTTTTCAACTGGAGTGCATCTTCACTAACTACAGAACTATGAAAATTTCACACGTTACTGGGCAAAATTTTCTGTTTCTTATCAGGAAACAGATGCTAACTGAAAGAGAATGTCAAAATTTCCTCCCTTAAGCAAACTCTTCTATATGAAGATTTGTGCTTTTCAAATAAAGACTGAAGTTCTGAAACTAAGTCGCATGATTCCTCACTTACTGGCACTCACTAGTTCAGTGCTTTTTTTATCTGCTCTATTTGTTTAGAGGGTTATAAAAATCTAGAGCTGAAGCTTTTGATGGGTTGACAAACATGGACTATTACTTTTTTGCTTTTTCTTCTCTCACTTTCATAATCCATTATGGTTTTTTATGGACTTTTCCTTTGAAATTCCTGGAAATTAATTCCATAGGGCTCTGTCAGTCCAAAAGGAAAAGACAACACCTCCATGAAGTAGACAAAAGCTTAGTGTTTTCACCCCAAAACCCTTTTCTCTGGAATTTTAGTCTGTGTATAGGCCTCAAAAACAGAGCATTGGCTTTTGAGTCCTTTTGAGAGCGGTTCTCTACTAATCTGTATCTCCAATTGACTTGTCTGTGAAACAGCAAGCAGATGGTGTTCACTTATATGTTAGTATCTGTAGAAGACTGAAGATGTCTGCTAGGAAATGCATAGGGAAAATAACTTTTTTTTTTTTTAATGAGACTAGTTGATTGGCTCAGGTTCTTAATTTCTGACTTGAAGAATAATTTTCTTGTCTTTCCCTCTCCCCAACAAGAAGATAAATCTGTTTGTCTAATAAAACTTTCTCTTTCTTCTAGCTTTTCTTTAATATTGGCTTTGTTCATTTTTACTGGGAGTTAAGGCTGAAAGCCATTATCTCATAGAGAAAACTGTTCCATATACATTTTCATGTTTGCAATTTCTTTCCTTTTTTTGTAAGAACTTATTTCCAATATTTGTTTTCTAATCGGCCTTGCAACTGATACTTTTGTGTTTAAGATCATGAGATTTTCCAGGACTCTGAAGTACGTAAGATCTGAGCCAGTGGAAAACTTATGCACAGAATGAGAGCAATGTGTTAAGCTTTTTGCTCTTTAATCCTTTGCTTATGTTATGTGCTCTTCTTTCTTCCCCCTCAGAGTTTGTGAACCAGCTGATTCATTGGTGTCCCTTGTGTCCACAAATAATCTCATGCTGGTAATATTTAAGGCACAAGTAAAGGAGCATAAGGAATTCCATGGCTATTTTGAGGCCATTACACAAGAAAGTAGGTTTGTTCTGTGTTTGAAATTGTGTTTATTGTAATGTTTCTTCTCAGATCCTGAAGTGACTGTCATGTTTCTTGACTATAGATAAATTATTCCTGTATCTGAGTTTCTTCTTTTTACAGGTGCCTGTCTCCCCTTCATCTCCTCAGCATTACTGTGTGCCTTCCTATTGAGTAATGTAATCTGAGCAGACTAGTTGTGAAGTATGAGGGCAAAAGGCTGGCAGCAGCCCTGAATAGAGTTGGCGACAGCTGCAATGTGCCAGTAGATGGAGCTGTTATTTCAGGTGTCGCACTCCTCCTTTCTGCCTTGGGACTCTGGGATCATCTTAAAGGTGGAAGGAGTTCAGCACTAAAAGCTGCTTTGAGAAAATAAAATCTCAGTACCTTTGTCTACATTTGCTATCGGTCTCTGCCTCCTCAGGAGCACAAAAGAGTCAGTAACCTTTGTGTGACAAGTCCATCACTAGCTTTTTATTGCTTTAATTTTGAAGTGATTAGATCACAATCACAGACAGTATAAGGAATATCGTGCTAGTGGCACAAGGAGAAAAATCTCACACAACCCAATGCAAGGAAATTCAAGCTGCTCAAAAAGATACTGTACATTTTTCATGTTGACAGTAATTAAGCATTAACATACCATCATAAAAGCGTGTGATAAAATCTCCGTAATAAGTTACTTCATGTTCAGTTCTGTGTAGATTGTGGGTTGGTTGGTTTGTTAGTTTGTTTCTTTGAATTCAAGTCTGGATTTTCTTTGTTTGTTTCTCTGTCTGTGTGAGTTTGTTTTTAATTAATTCTGTAAATCCATTGAGCAGTCATACAAGAAAGTTTTGGCTTCGAGGAGGCTGATTAGTTTAGTATGTCATCCATTTCACTTCTAATGGGCTTCATTCTAAGACTAGAGGCCCCTCTGTACTACTGCAGTGTGGATGTATTGATATGTTTGTTTGCAAAACTGTCTTTTAGTGAAATAACAGCTATAAATTTTACAATGTTTTCTTCTGGTCCTGCAGAGTCCAGCACTCACCCCTGGATCTTAGCATCCTTTGTCTTCTGTGTGCATCATTGGGAAGGGTCTCTTTTCACAACTTGAATCCAGCTAAATATCATTCCTAATCTGCATGGCTTTGCAGTGACAGACTTGTGATAAATTTGGATGCTTTAGCCCACTGAATAGCTTTACTGAAAGTATATTAAGGCTTGCCAAATTTTGCCTCTTTTATTTTTAAAAATTTTTTCTCTTTCCCTTAGGGTGTGGAAAAGTAATAGTGACAAAAGAGAAAATTGGCTATGAAGGGAGAATCACAAGTCCCTATTACCCAAGCTATTATCCTCCAAAATGCCTTTGTGTGTGGAACTTCCAGGTAACATAATTCTTTCTCTCATAGGCACTATTGTGTGTTTTGGTCACGTAGAGCTTAAGTAAAGCAGAAGTGATTGAGTTGGCAGTACCCTGCATCCACTGACGTGGTAGTAGTTTATAGAAATGGCACTGCTGAATAGCTAGCTGTGATCAGGTGGTTTGTATCTTTTTTTTTCTTTTTTTCTCTTTCTGTGCACTTATTTTTAATTAATACAGTTAATTAACACAGTTCCTAAGTTGTCCTATTAAAAAGGTGAAAAGCTCAGAAAAGTTTTGCTGTTTAGCCTACAGAAAAACTTCATGGCAGGGAATGTAAGACTTGGCTGGTTTTAACTCCTCTCTTCCCACCCCCTGAAATTTGGATGAAAGTATGCACTAAAACCTCCTCTAACCAAGTTATTACTGCCACTTCTCTGGTATCTTCTAATATGCCTAATACATTTAATTTGTCTTCAGAATGGTCTGTCCTATCAGCACAATCCAATAGACTGGTTTTTTAATTTGGTGTCCTTTTTCTGTATGTTTTCAGGTGCTCTTCTGAAAGCATAATGCTGAAAGTTGGCATTGTTTTAAAGTAGTTTTGTTCATGTTTTCTGTGACATGAGTGTTTCCTTATTAGTGCTGCTAAGATACAGTCTTTGAATTAGAGTTTGCCCTTCAGTGTTTCAGTGTTTGCCTCTCTAAAGGATATAGCAATGGATATGATGAAGTCCACCCATCTTTCTGCTTTTGTTTCTCATGACTTGTTAAGCTGATGATTGCCCACATTGAATCACAGTAATATAAATTAAGTCCAGCTAGCCATGTCCTACAGACCCTTCCTCTTCTAGAATGATAAGCTGATTTTTGGTGGGCTAAATTTAAGGTCTTCAGTTCACCGTGGACTAATGATAGAAAGGTTTCTGGACAGTTGATGGGCAAACCCAAAGATTTATTGCTTAAGTCATTTTCATTTACCAGTTGTAAAATATTGAAACTTCACTCATTTCCAAGTTGTATTTTCTGTAAGAGAGAGGGAGAAAAATTTTCATTTCTGGGTTTTTGCCCTGAATCAGCTTTTATTTTTAAATGAACACTGCCTTGTCTCACAAAATACATTCTGTTCCTGTTATTAAAGGAATCTCTAATTAAGTGTGAACACTCATGATATTGCCGGGTTTAAAAATGTTTTGTAAAGTACTAAGGATTGCATGGCTGAGCGGGTGGTAGCAGAAGACTGTAATATTGTGGTGGAAGTAACTCCTAGCATTACAAAGGTGACACAAGTATTCCGAGCAGTACCTTAGCACTGAAAATCCTCTGAGGCTCTGTGTCCCCACGCAAGTACACTTGGATGTGTTTGAGTGCTTTGATCTTGATACAAAAGCTGCTTTCTATGGCCGGTGGCTGTCTGTAGATGAGAAGGCTAGTGGCTAGAGGGGGAGAAATCCAGCAGCTGTGGTGGGGCTGTGCCAACCCTTGCTTTTACTCAGGATTGAATAGCTGGCAGGTGTCTAAAGTGTTGAGCTGCTGAAGCCAGAACAGCTCCCAGAGTGCGTCATCGCCAAGCTCCACAATTGCTAAAGCAAGTTTATAGACTTCAGTGTTCTATGCCCACAAAAGGTAAAAGAAGACTGCTTGCACTGTCTTTCTTGCTCACAACAGACTCCACAGAAGAGCCTTGGTATAGCTCTGAAGTTTCATAACTATACCATTAGTGAGAAGAATATTAAAGGCTGTGAGCGAGGGTGGTGGAAAATTAATGAACGCATGTAAGTACTCTGCATGGATTATTAATGTAACAGTACCAAAATAAACCTTCCATTACTACTGCAGCTCACTCAGAGAGCTTCCACAAGGACAGAAGTAAGTCACTGGGGCATCCTACCATTCCTTCATTTTAGCTGATGTTGTAACAGAATCTTTAGAAAATGTATTTTTATACATATTCTACTGAAAACTACCAGAAAGATGAAGACAAGAATCTTTAGTACTCTCTGGAGAGAGAGAGAAATGGAAAGAGTTGGATGAATATTGATGTCCTGTGAACCCTAAAATAATTCTGTGTTTTCTGGGGCCATTAAACGAGGTCTGTTTAAAGCCTTTTTTAGTGTAACTTAATTCTATGGTTGCTGAAGAGGACAGCAAATCTAATTAACTTCTTTGTGAAAGCGATTGCAATTCGGTGATTTGGGCATAGAACTGTAACTGCTTCCTCATTCCCGTCACTGGCTCTAGAAAGAGAAACTGCACAGAGTCGCTTTCAAGGAAGCACTATTTCTGAACTGTTTTGTATTAAAGTATTGTTGCTGACTTTTTATTAAGATGCCACTGCTTTCCCAGCACATTTTGCACCCATTCTTTCCTCAGTTTTGAAGTCATCTTTTGAATGCTGGATGATGAGGCAAGGCTAGATTTAAAACATCGGATTTTCTTCATTTTTAAAACTTTGTTCAAATGGAAACCTCAGTAAGATTAGTCCTGAAACTGAGTTTCTGAACTCACTACTGAAACTAAGAAAAGCCAATTAGATACTTAAGGGTGCAACTGAAAGAATTATAGAAAGAAGAAAAAAATTTATCTGTTCTTCAGTACCATGTTGTGTTTATAGAGAGAAAATTCAGTTTCAGGCTCCTACAATTGTGCATTGATGGGAATTGGATGCTGGACTAGATGAGCACATTAAAACACCAGTCAAAACACACCTTACGTAGTCTGTTTATGGGGTTTTTTAGTGTTCTTTTTAATGACAGAAATGGAAAGATTTGTGATATTTGGGCTGGCTGAGATAAAAAACAAATAAAGGTAAAATCTGGAGGAAAAAATAATAGGTTCATATTGAAGGATTCCCTGATAGAGAATCATGAAAGAATCTGAAAGAGCAGCTTTTCAATAAACCTACCAGTTATGTATTCCACAGGGTCAGATGTCCATTGTATGATTTTTAAAAGTGCACTCAGGGTTACTTTTGAAGTACTGCACAATAACACATGCTCCTGATTTCTGTTGCAAGATGTTGGTGATAGAAGTAGACCAAGACACGCTTTCCTTTGAAAGTGTCTTTTTCACTAAATATAAGGCTTTTGAACTTTTGATTTTATGTTCTTTGTTTACTTTTGAAGGGAAAAATGTGTGACTTAAAGCATGAAACACGGTGATGTTTTATTTTCTTTTTTTTTCCAAATTTTAGTGGTTAATGAAATGCAGAGGGAGGGTGGGCAAAGGGACCCCTATCCTTCAGCTTTTTGCAATTGCAGTTTATGGAATACATATTGTGTTATCTTCAGTAAAAACAGTTAAGAACCTTTGGGATATTAGTAAAGACTGGGACTGAAAAGGTCGTGCAGATAAGATTCCTTCAGACCTCTAGGGACAGCTTTATCTGACCAAGGACACTGAACACAACCATGCAGTTCTTCCTTGTCTTTCTTCCAGTGGACATGCAATGCTCCACTGCCTCGTCAAAGAATTTACAGCTGATGAACTGCTTTTGCTGAAATTCTCAGAGGCAGGAATGCCAATGAGTCTCTTGTGAGCAGGCCAGCAGAGGTTTATGTGAACACAGAGGTGCTTTATTTTTCTTAAAACTCTTAGTACAACATCCCATTGTTTCTGCTACAGGAAGCATGTGTCTGCTTATCCCCTGATAAACTATCCCATTCACTCCTCCAACATATGGGACAGGATCCCCTTAATCAGTTTCTTTCTGGAGCAATGGCACAGAGTTACAGATGGTGCCTTGCAACTTCCATTTGCCCTGGACCTGGATACCTGACCAGTAAAACACCAGCAAAAGGCTCCTGAAGGCCTGTAGTTTTCTCTCACAAATCCCATGAGCATATGGCATTTCTCACTGTTATAGGAGATAGCTTCCTCAATGTACATGTTTCAGCTTTTTCACAGATGGGCAGCAATTTCCTCTACTTCTGGTGAGATGAGTTTATTTTATTTGGCTGAGAAGGGGTCAGTGCAGCCTGCAACCTTTTTCTTTTTTTTAATGGTGCTAGGGTTTGTTGGAGGGAAGATTATCTAATTCATTGACAGAAGGAAGAATGCAGAAACTCTGTGGGCTAATTGATGGAAATCAGATCCTTGGGTGGCATTTGGCTGTGCACTTTGACAGTCTGTTTTAGGTTGGGAGCATTGGTGACAAACACTAAAATTGGTGACAATTAGACTTCCTATTGTAGGAAGTCTTCACTCTTAATACTGATAGATTTGGTGGGTGGGAGGGGTTTGGAGGTTTTTTGGTTGTTTGGTGGGGGTGTGTTTTAGTTTTGTTGTTGTTTGTTTGTTTGTTTTGTGGGGTTTTATTTGTCTGCTTCTTTGTTTGGGGCTTCTACTACAACTCATCTTCCTAAAGTAAAAAGTTGTAAAATTAACTGGGTTTTTTGCATCTGCTTTCAGGATGTCAAAGAGGAGTCATTTTTTAAAATAGTGCTCTTCCTTTATTTTCTACATTGCTGGAACAGAATCTCCTAAGTCTGTTAACAGGATATTTCCTTTTAGAAGGGTGAAATAAACCACACATGGTGATATATGAATGAGTGTGTCCATTCCCTGTGGCACACTTTACTGGGATGCTCAGGACACTGAGGCAACACCTGCTCACATGGAAATCACCAGCCAATTTTTTTCCATTCATTGACATGAAGAGTAGTCCTGGTGCAATGCTTTGATGTGGAAAAACACACAAGGGAAATATTTACGTCTGGCTAATAGTCCACTGGTCTGTTTAACAATGCAATAATCCTTTTTTTTTTGTTCTTTGTGTTCATTCTGTTATCAGAATGATACAGCGAGTGACCCTGTACTGCTGTCAAACAATTGTGTGTGCTGAGTGTGCTAAAAATCAATACAGCTGCTTGTGCTCTTAAATCTAAGATTCACATATACTTTGATTTTGGCAGGAATCTTAAAGCCAGATGTTTTTCTTATAAGTGCTGCATTTTTGAGGCATTTTCGCTGAACAGAGGAGAGGGTGTTTATTTCCATTTCTAGAACAACCTGTACTGTCAATGTTCACTGGTTTACTACATTTAAAAGTGTCTCGATTTTTTAAATAACGATCCAGCAACCTTTCCCTTGTCAAAGAGGCTTTGTTTGGTTGTGGGGCTTTTTTTGCTTTGGGGCTTGTTTGTTTTTCTTTGCTTGTTTTTTCCTTAATGTGGGTTTTTTGTTGACCCCTCCCCCCACACCCCAGCTAAAGACTGGCATATTTCATGAAAGCAACATTAGAAATTCATTAACAATGGATGGATTAAATGATTGCTAGCATCAGAGAGCATTTTTGGTTTCTCTGAAACAAATGGCACCTAGGCAGAAGTTCAAGGAACCTCTTTGCCCTATTAGCAACTTAAAGTGGATATGCACCCAAGGCATTATTTTTAAGACTATTTGTTTGAAGGTGTGACATTCAAAAATGAATTTTCAGAATGTTAATGGTGGATGAAGGCAGGGTGGCTACCAATAAATAATTTTGGTTTTGGTTCTTAATTAAAGTACGGCAGCTGACTGAATTACTGAATTTCAGTGGTGTTGATATTTAAATTGTATGTAAGGCAATTTTCATGTGAAGGCTGCTCTAGAACTCTCCTGCACACTTTTAGGTACTGTGGTTATTATGTTGATCACCAAACAGTCTTCCACATTACAAGTTCTGCTGCCAGTGTTGAGCTTCAGTGCAGTTCGAAGGTCTCTGAAAAGCCACTGCTGGTGGAGTATGGCAGCTATAACATCGGCCAACGTAAGATGGATTTTAATATTTTTTAACCCTTTTTTGCATTTCAGACCAGTGCAGTAGCATTTTTTGGGTCCAGTTGGACTTAAGTTTATGCAGGAAATTACCTGTTGGTTTCAGTTCATTTTCTTTTCTAACCTTAGTGAGTCAGATGACTACCAAACAAGGAACCTTTTCTAGCTCATCAAGGCTGTGCATCTAAAGCATGCTCTGGTTTCCTGCATGAGCACAGCCTGTTCTCTTCTGCACAGTCCTCAAAGCTTTCTGCATGGCTATGGCCATGATGCAGTCAGCTGAAGTCTGTCATTCATCTTTTTCATCCCCAATATTTTGTTTGTATTGTTTTTATTGCTATAAGACTTCCAGCCAATGAAAAGTGTATCAAATAAGCAACTGCTTATTTCAGTGTTTCCATGTATTTATACATATCATGCAAATCTGAAATCTGAGCTGAAAAAACAACTGAAAATGTTGATAAACAGACACCCTGAGTTTTTTCCAGTCCTGAAACAGACAGCTTGTTTCCTGGTACTTTTTCACCTCTGTTAATCTTATATATTCTTGTAGCAGTAGTTGAGAAGCAGTGCTTTCTAGGCATAGTTACTTGTCACATTAGAGCAACTTTATTCTGTGTATATATGTAGAATATGTAAAAAGGGGTAATTTGATTATTTTAGTTTATAAGGCAGAATTATGTCGTTCATATACCACCTCAATGCAGGTTATTTACCAAAGTTGCAAAGTGCTGCAAATTTTGGTTATTGGAAGTGAGACTGTCCTTTAAAATAAGGATGACATTCTAAGCAGTCTTTTGTTGCACCATAAAACTAGGTCTGGTTTGGTCCAGCCCTAGAGAGCCTGTGGTACATATTCCGGGAATAGCTGAACTGGAACTTTAGAGACATTTTTTCTTCTTCTTTAAATCCCAGTCTTCAACATTTGAATTCAATTTAAGTGCTGGCAATGCATAGAGACTATTAAATTTAGATCAACTTTATTGTTCCTTGGAGCAGCTTAGTGACTGTAAATTGAAATGAGCCGGCAATATTTGTGAAAAAGAAATTTTGAAATTTGATTGCTTGGGTTTTTGTTTTGGCTTGTTTGTTTTTTGTTTTTTAACCTCCAGCATGTCCACCTGAACATTTCAAGTGCTCTACTGGCTTATGCATCCAGCAGATGCAGCGCTGTGATGGCATAAACAACTGCTTTGACGAAAGCGATGAACTCTCTTGTGGTTTGTATTCACTTACTAGAGATCTTGACTGGAAAACACAGTGAATGTATTCTCTAGTCTTAGAAGGTAGCTGAAACAAGGTGAAATTTTTAATGGGGATAACAAAAGATGTTTTCAGCTTCATTTGTATGTCCAGGTGCAGACTGTCAGTCTCTTGAGTGGTTAATTGGTTTAATTAATTCGGTTAATTGGCAGGGGACAAAACAAAGAATAAACAAGGTATGGCACTAGAGAGCACAAGGAAGAAATTTAGATGTGCAGTAATAGCTGTAGTAGGCTATATTTTAATTTTTCATTATGTGATAAATGCTGGTAATTATTAATAAAGTTCTGTTCCATTTTGAGATGAGTTATTTCTGTGGCAGAATTACAAAGGGGGGTACATAGAGTAGATGAGAGTGATACTAAACATCTCCACCTGGGGAGCTCACTGAACTCCTTTGTTCTCTCCCTGCATAATGTGGCACTCATGCCCATCCTGGTACCATGCTGTGAAGGAATGAATGTGGTATCCAGACATAGTCAGAAGGGGCTGTCTTAGCATTTACAGGAATGCTTCTGTCCCTGATTTGGCTTATGTTTTTAAAGTTGTCCCTGAATGGAACTGTAACTCCAGCTTCACCATACAGGATAACTTGCTTGTCTGCAATGGAGTAAGTGATTGTGAGAATGGAAAAGACGAGCAGAACTGCACACACAGTAAGGCTGCTCTCCTGAATAAATTTTTTTCTCGCTTTTATCATCTACCTACTCCTGACTTGAATTCTGGGTGCTGCATTCAAAGGGTTAAGAGGCACTGTCAAATCTCACTCGGGCTATATAATTCTGTTCAATTTTTCTGATATGCTTAGAAACAAGCCACTATTGATTTTAAACTATTTCTTTTTAATAAGCTCATAAACATCTGTTTCTGTGAAATACTGGCAGAAGAATTAAGTATTTCAGGTGCACAATGGGGATCTGGGGATTTAAAGCTTGAATTTGAGATTTTTTTCTCTTTACAGCATAATCTGTGCAAATTAATTCCTGAATCTGTTTTACCATCTGTAAAATAACTATAAAAATCATGGTTTCTCTGTAGCAGTTTTCAGGGTTATAAGGTTAATGGAAGCCATAAATTTAGCATTAGGCAAATGAAAGTTTTGAATCAGAATTTCCTTGAAATTTTTAGACTAAATGGACACTGTGACATATGAAAGGAAGCACAACTGGGAAGTCCTGCAAGTGACTTTTTAAAAAAAAACCTTTTCATCCCCTCTGACAAGACAGTCTGTGTAAATGATTACAGGGTATTTCTGTGTGTTGACAAGAAAAATAGATTGAGTTTGAGTGGCCTCATTTATTGCAAGCCACAGGGAAATAGGAAAATGCCAAATTTGGGGGTTGCAGTTTTACTGAATACACTTAATAAGACTGCTTTCACTACAATCTTCCATTTCACATTTAATACTGAAGTATAAAGGAGAGCTTCTTTCCAGAGTACTGGAAAGCAGTACAGAGGATGTTTTCTCTTGTTACCCTTACACTTTACATCTAATCTTCACTACTATGTCTGTGTTTGTTAGTGCTGTGGTAAAGGATGTGAGAAAATCTTTGTTCAGACTTGGCCAAGTAGTTGCACAGCTGAGTATAGATGCAGTTCTATTTGAACATTTTATTCTATTTAGAGGTTGGTTTAAACCATCCCAGTCAAAGTGCTTTTTTTCATCCTCTTGTCTACTAATTCATCTTCTATCTGTGCAGACATGTCTTCATGTGTTAAGCTGAGCCAATGTTGGTTTTTTTTCCTCAAAATTATTTCAGGTATTCCCTGCACCAACTACACATTTAAGTGCAGGAATAACATTTGCATTAGGAAACAATATGCAAGGTGTGATGGGACTGTGGACTGTGTTGATGGAAGTGATGAAAGCAGCTGCAGTAAGTTCCTCTCAAATATTCATCTTCTCGAACTTTGAACTTTGTATACAATAAAGACCTTTATTTCTCCCTGTTTTGGAGTGCGTACAAGTTGTGCTGCAGGTACTGAATTTTTATTGCATTTCCTCTGTGATAGTGGGATAATGATTAGCTATCTGTTTACTTCAAGTCTGGTTGCAGAATTTGCCAAGTTCTTGTGGGAGGGTGATCTTACAGTTATGGGGAGCCTTAGATGGCTGTACTGCTTATTGCAGCTATTCTAAGGATTAGGGCAGCAGCGTTAATTACAGAGTGAACTTGGTTAGCTGGTGAGGCAGCACTTCTGTTGTCTGCAGCAACGCCTGGCACTTTATTGAAGTCAGACTGTATTTGGACTTCAGGTGTGATAGACCTGAAATGAGAAAAAACCCACAAACTCATCACTTCTCTTACTCTTCCAGATGGTGAAGACCCCAATACTTTATAATGTCAAGTTAGGTTCTAGTCTCAAATCTTCCTAAAGTAACCACTGTACAACCTTTCCAGTTTGTTTTGCTGTAAAGCAAACAGATGGTTGTCACTGCAGCAGCAATAAAAGTGGGGTTAGGATTAGTTGTTTAACTGAATGGTGTCAGGTGTTTGAGATACATAACATGGGGGTGTTGGAATGAGGCCAAAGGAGGTCCATGAAGGTGTCCGAGGGCTGGAGCACCTCTCCTATGAAGACAGGCTGAGAGAACTGGGTTTGCTCAGCATGGAGAAGAGATGGCTTTAGGAAGCCCTTAGTCCCTTCCAGTACCTAAAAGGGCCTACAAGAGAACTGGAGAGGGACTTTTCACAAGGGCATGCAATGATAGGACAAGGAATGTCTTTATAATAAAAAAGGGTAGATTTAGATTCTATATAAGGAAGAAATTCTCCACTGTGAGGATGGTGAGGCCCTTGCACAGGTTGCCCAGAGAAGCTGTGGCTGCCCCATCGCTGGAATTGTTCAAGCCCAGGCTGGATAGAACACTGAGCAACCTGATTTAAGTGGGAAGGTGTCCTTGCCATGGCAGGAGGGGTTGGGAGTAGATGATCTTTAAGGTCCCTTTCCAAACCAAACCAGTCTGATTTTTTTATGATTTTGCCTGGCCTTCAGCTGTCTCTGGCATGCTGCCTGTATGTCAAATCTGTAAGCGCCTGCCTTGAATCCAGTGGGACATCTTAAAAGAGTAGCCACATGCCTATTTTCATTTGGAAACATAAAAGCTGTATTTGATTTTTTGGATGTGTTTAGGAATGGGTCCAGAAATATTAATACCTGTGTTGGGGGAATGTGGGACTAAAACTCCCAAGCAGAAACTTTATGTGCACAGACTAGGGATGGACATGAGGCTCTAGAGAAGGGTCTTTCTTGGTTGCTTTTCAAATTAAGAGTGCAGTATTCTGTGCTGATGAGATGTGACTTCTTCACCTGCTGGTCATATACACCATTGTGAGACCCTCAGTCATCTCCATACAAAATAATGATTGAACCACCTTGTTTCTCAAATAAATGTCCAATCTCCTCATACATTTTTCTTGTATCATTCTCACTGTTTGTGCAAGAAATAAGTATTCTGATGATGCTGAATTCTTTGTTGATTGTGTCCTTTCAGGTGAGGGTTGGCAGTATCACAAAGAGGTGAGGGCTTGCCTAATTGCATATATTCATTTTGATGCTTATTATATCAATTGATCCTTTCACATTTCTGACACAATAAATATTTAGAGGCTAATTTCTGTAGTGGAGCTAGAAAAGGGACTTAGCAAAATTTCCAGACTAGTGCCTTTCTATGGAGTCACCTGTTGTTTCAGTAATAGTATAGCAAAAGAGAGAAGCTGCGTGATTACAGCAGAAATAGATTTCAAAACATTTCAAAGTGCAATAGTCTTTCATGCCCTGTGTGGAAAGCCCTCTCATTAAAGGCAAGTACTGGAGATGGGGATTATAACCTGAAATATCCCTTGCAGGTTGTGGCAGTAGCAAGATCAGCAATCTCATCTCTCGGATTGTAGGTGGCTCAAACACTGAGGAAGGTGAATGGCCCTGGCAGGTCAGCCTTCATTTTGTGGGAGCTGCTTACTGTGGAGCATCAGTGATATCGAAAGAATGGCTTGTGTCTGCAGCCCACTGCTTTCAAGGGAGCAAGTAAGGAGTCTTCCCTCTAACTCTGTCCCAAACACAGCCAGAACCCACAAGTATCCTTAGGCTACAGAGTCTGAAATGCATGGAGGTGCTGCCCTCCCCTTTCCACTGCCCTGCTGTCAGTGGGTGTTTTGAGGCACTTTTTTAAGAACATCATCTTTCTTTGCTCCCACGCAGGCTGGCTGACCCCAGAGCATGGCGTGCCCACCTGGGCATGCAAATGCAAGGCCGTGCCAAGTTTGTGTCTGCGGTGCGGCGGATCGTAGTCCATGAGTACTACAACAGCAGAAACTACGACTACGACATCGCCCTGCTGCAGCTGAGCACGCCATGGCCGGACACCATGAGCCACCTCATCCAGCCCATCTGCCTGCCTCCCTCTTCCCATAAAGCCCGCAGAGGGGAAAAGTGCTGGATAACAGGTTGGGGCCAAAAGCAGGAAGCAGGTGAGTTTTATCCCTTATATTCAGCTAATTTTGTTCCCAGGAGCTTTCACAGCTGGGGGAGTGTGCACATACCTTCATACACTCAGGAAAATTGGCTGCTGGCCCCATGGATCTGAAAGCCGTTGTCTCATGTGTTAGTATACGGAGCTACACTTACACCGAAACATCACAACGCTGTCTTTGCCCTTCGTTCCCCTTGGAGGTGTGGGATACATGGTGTGGTTTCTCTCTTTGGGCAGCTGGTTAGTCATATGTGAAATTAAAAAGCTGGTTATTTGGAAGATAAATATAATACCTAAAAAAAACAAGGGAGGGATAATTTTCCCTGTTTCCCTCTATTCACTTTATCAGTTTATGCAATATGAGTGCCAAATCAGTCTTTTAAGTAACTTCAAATAAAGTATACTTTATTACATACTAGCTTTATCAAATCCTAAACCAAAGTTTCATGGCCTAAACCAGTGCTTGCATATTTGAATATGTGGGTGAGGTTTCTTTGTCTAAAACCAGATTTTGAAAGGATCACCTGGTGATGAGAATGGGCCTGCTGTCTTGAAAGGAGGGGAAAGATTGGGTTAATTCTGTTTTTGTTAAAGTATATATCTTATAAAATAGGGCTGTTTTACCAAATCTTTCAGACAGAGCGAACCAAATTTGGAGATCTCCAAGTTCTTTATGCTGCCAAAATTTGCATTCTGAAATCCTGACTCGTAATCTCAATCTTGAATTTGGCTCCTTCTGATATACTGTCCTAACTGCGAATCTGTCATGTGATGATTTAAATATCTTTGCAAAATTCTGAGCTTTTTTAGAAATGAAAAGAGAACAAATTAAGAATTGAGACATTTTGGAAAAAAAGAAAAACCAGAGAAAAATCTTTTTGCCCAATCCTATGATTATGCCATTATATTTGGTTTGTCCAAAGGGCCCAGATCACATTACACAATTGTCTGATTGTAGAAGAGGCTTTCTGTTCTGTTGCAGTTAATTGTTTGGAATCTGGAATAACTCAGTGGTCAAAAGTATCTGTGGATAATTTCTGGAGATTTCTTAGTTTTTATTTCAATAGATGAGTAAAATACTAAGCTTTGTTGAATCACCCTTCTCTGAATTTGTGTTTCAGATGATGAAGGTTCAGCAGTTCTTCAGAAGGCAGAGGTAGAAATTATTGACCAGACATTATGCCATTCTACATATGGGATTATCACAGCTAGGATGTTCTGTGCTGGGCTATCATCTGGGAAAAGAGATGGGTGTAAAGTATGTATCTCAGCACACTTTGTGCAGAACTTATCTTGTCTTTCATTGTTGCATGATGATGAGGTGTAAGAATTGACTGGCAGACCACTTTGTGGTTAATGTTTCAGTTCTGAAAAAGAGGAATGTAAGAATTGCCTGACAGCAAATCTCTTCTGTGGGTGTTTTCAGAGTTCTGCTGCTTTATGTCCATGAGTAGCATCACTAAGTTTCAGTTACAGGTCAAGAGCCAATCAGTTTGCAAGTCCCACTAACAAGTTGAAATCAGGCAAATTTTGGCATAATAGGCTCTCAGCTGAGGAAAAAACTGAGACACTAGCTTGTGCCTTTTCAGGGTCCCTCCCTTCTAACTTGGGCTGTATCATGGGATGCAGACAATTAGGCATAAATTTGCAAATATAAGATATTTCTGATCTAGAAAAGCTAAAAGGTGATAAATGTAAAGTGCTGAATTTACTTCTAGTGAATAGTAGTAAAACTAGATATATACACAATATATATCTATATGACAACTAATATTACAGACCTTAAATATAACATATTATATTATATTGAACTTATTTACATAATTAAATACATATTTACTGCTAAAATAGTAATAAATTTGCTGCTGAAATAGTCATAAAACCATTTTTTTCTGATGGAGATCTAAAATCTTCAAGATGTTCTAACTTTCATTGATCTACTTAAAATTGAATGAGACTATAATGGCTGAGGGAGTATAATGTCCCAGCTGCTTTTCAGATCTTAGTGAAACCACTGATATTAAGTATCATTTTCAGTAACTGGAGAATTAATTTGTTTATGGCCACTCTAGATATAGCCAAGAGAAGGCATAATTTTGGCTGCGTTTTTGTAAGGACAAATGATGTGCCTGTGGCTGGCAGTTGTTAGAGCTAATCAAATTGGTGATGCTCCTGCTGTGTGAAAAATGCTGGTGTTCCCCTTTTCTTTTGTCCTAGGAATGAAAGAAAAGTCTGGAAAATTTACTCTTTAAATGTAAAATCTTAGTTGTCAAGGAAGGAAAAAATTGTCCTCTAAATTCTTAACCTTTTTTGAGGCAATTCAAGATAATCCTACTTTAAGGAGTAGATGCCACCTAAGCACCTTGGAAGGGGACCCTTCCAACCCGCATATCCCAACATCCTATAAAGTGAAAAGGCAAAATAGTTTTCTAGCTCTAACAAAATATTTGTCTAGAAAGAAGGCACTTCCCTTGCAAAACATATGAATTTTGCAAAATGCGCTTTTTGCTTTTAGAAGTTGTTTCTTGCACCCAATGTTTTGGTAAAGTTTAATTTGCTACTAGGTGTCTTTTTCAGAGACGCTGTATGTACAACAGTGTCTTACCAGGAAGTATAAGCTTGGTCCAAGGAATTTTTCCCAGATGGTGGAAAATGGTTTTATACTTGAAGCTGTGCCAAAGTATTTCTACAAGAACACCCTGTAAAGGAAGAGGCCAAGTTGCTTTGTCCTGTATTTACAACATTATGACATCCTATATTAAATTTTGGAGTCTAGAACAGACATGATTTTAATTGCTCTAATTACAAAGATATTAAATGCGCCTAAATGCTACATGCTGACTAGTGTCTACTAGAGGATAACACTTAGGCTCATTTTCCTTCTTAAAAAAAAATAAATCAAGAAAAACCCCGAGCAGAAAACAATTGAGGGATTCCATCTGTTTGCATTTACCTCTGATTTGAAAGAAGTAATACAATAATCTAATATTTTGTTTTACTTATTTTATTTTTGAATATTTTTAAAAAGCTTACTAGTTTTGAGTTGTTAGTGTGTAACCTATGAATGTACATACACATTAAGTAGCAGATTTGGAGTTTAGCTGTAAGTTTGAGACTAGAAACAAATTTCAGATATACTCCATGAAAAGTAATATCTCAGTGTCTTTAAAGAGTGGGAATTACCTTCTCTCTTGTGAAAGAGCAAACTTTACTACAACAGTGGAATCCCATCTACTTGGAAAACAAAACCCTATTGATTGTTTGAACTATGTGAATAAGAAAATATTATCACTGGAATTACTCATGCAAAATATATCCTGTTGATTTTTCTCCAGTTTTTATAATTCATATTGTAAACACATATAACTTGATATATTGTTTTTAGGGTGATTCTGGTGGACCACTGTCTTGTCAAAGCAATGGAGATGGAAAATGGTTTTTGGCTGGCATTGTGAGCTGGGGTTATGGATGTGGAAGACCAAATTTCCCAGGTGTCTACACAAGAGTGTCAAATTTTGCACCATGGATACACAAATACGTGCCTTCAGTCCTGTAACTTGAAAACTTGAATAAAACATGTCCTGGATATCTTCATTAAAATCATATTTGGAAAAACCATTCAGTGGTGGAATTTCTTTTGCGTGTCTCTTCCTGATTCTGGAATTCACACATGGAGGTAATAAATACCCTTATTTTCAAGCTTTATTGAAAAAGGAGGAGGCTGTTTTTTGTGGTGGTTGTTCCATACAAATGTCTGGAGACACGGGGGGAGCTGCAATAATAAACTTCATTTTCAAGGCATCAACTAAGTGCAGGTGCAATCATCTGTCAGGAAGCTGAAGATACAATTGATCATGTAAACAGAGCTTGAGGCTTACTCGTCATTTCTCCTGAGATGTGTGTGGCCAATAGAGAAGTAATTGTGAAAGAGCAATCAACTGTTTACACTCCGGTAAATACTACTTCCCCTGCCTCCTCCACCAAGAACAGCTGACAGGGAGAAAGAGAGAGGAGACATGCAAAACGTGAACTCAATCTTTTTAAATCCAGGGGGGCTAATTTTTGAAGATCAGAAATTATGCTTCTGAAAGTGGTGATTTGTTGCATGCTTATTCCCTCTCCAGCTTTCATTTAAATCATGCAGTTGCATGATTTGGAGCTACTAACTTTTATTTCCTGCTTTCATTTCTTTATTTTCAAGTTCATCCACATAAGTATTTGCATTTTCTAGCTTCAGGCAACCTTAACAAGATGAATTTACATGGTGATGTGTATTATTGCCACGATCTTGTCCTTGCCTAAATAAAACTGATGTTTCTGAAAGGTCCTGATACAGTTTTTATGCAAAAGTGGGTTTGTTTCCTCTAGGCTTTTTTCTGTGTATTTTTCTCCTTTTCCATGAAGGAAGGGGCAATGTATCAGTCAGCAGGTTGTGTGTGTAGTGGAGACAGGCTGTTGAAAAAAAGAAGACTTGAACAAAGCCATCTGTCTGCAGCTGTAGTTTGAATTTCTGACCTGTGAGGATTGACTTCCAATTAATCCCTTTTGCAATCTCTGTGTGATCTGTGTTGGGATTTGTTTGTTGCCTTTGTATTCTTTTTTCTGGGGCTGAGATTTCTTCATCCCATTTTGTTTTTCTAGATTTTGGTCTTTCTGCTCTCTCTCTCTCTCTCTCAACATGTATCAAATATGTTATTTCCCCACACACATCCTTGATGTTCTTATTTTACATGCGGAATATGCTGAACTTGTTGGTTTGCTGGCTTAAATCTGCTTTTCCTTTGAAATAGGAAATGTGAACATAAATTGGTTTGCAATTATATTTATTCTGTGGTACCGGCTTGAAGCCAGAAAACAAGGGCGATATGTGGATTGATTATTTCTCCTCTCTCATGCAGATTTCTAAGGATTCCATGGGGCATTCATTAGAAGTTGCCTCATTTATATTGCCCTGGGACCTTTTATCTGTAAATGGGTTGCATCCTTTGCATTGTGTCATAAATTATTTTCCTATTATTTCTTGTATTTCTGAAAGAAGTGATCTATTTTCAAATTATGGGATCCATATCCTACTTAGCCAGTTAGGAAAACAAAGAGTTACAGTGATGGTAACTTTTCCTGCCCACCTTTTTTGATTGCAAATCAGCTGGCTTCAGCTTCAAGCGGTATGGCAAAGGTGAAATAAGAGAAGCCTGGTGTGTGCGGTGGGGAGAGCAGATACTCTGAGTGATATTTAAGAAATGAGGTTCATTTAGGGGGTTGTTGCTAGGTTTGTCAAAAGGCATTTGTCACGGCATCATGCTACAGGCTTTCCCCTCCGGCCGGATTTCTGTGTACAGCATTCCAGCTCCGGACGCCGAGCGGGCTGCAGGGCAGGTAAGAGCCACCAGCTAAACTCTGTAGTAGGAACACAGTAAATAAATTATCTCTATATCCACTCCTGTGTCCATTGACCCCTGTTCTTCATAATTGTTCTTAGGTAAAGTGATAACAATTTCCCTCCCCATCATGCTTTCATAGCTTGAAACGCATACAAGAAGGAAACGGCCAAGAGAGATGTGGGTTTCATGTGTGACGTAGCTGATAACATGAAAGATCTTATCTCAGTTTTAATCTCTTGAAAACTAAGAGAGTAAATACATCAAAATGTGATGCAATAGCTCTTCCTTTTTGTCTTACTTACTGTTGCCTTCCATGGTCTTTCTCTAGGAAAGTCCGCATATTCGCTACAGCCCATCCTACCAAGAAGCCTTGTGCCAAAAGTATCGTTTCTTCAAATGGATGAAATTGTGTTTCTGCAGGAGATTTCTTCTAGGAATATTACCTACAATTTCTTTAACCATTACAATAATCGTGCTAGTCCTGCACTACTCATTCTGTAAGTTTTACTCCCAAACATGGTCTGGGTATTTCACACTGTGAAAAGCTCTGCACTAAGCAGCTGAGCACATAATGTATGCATAAAAACTACTGACTTTCCCTTTTCCTTAATGTCTTTGCTAAAGCAACAAAATGCACAGTAATTAGCAATTAGTAGTTGCACAAGAATATTGAAAGTATGCAGTTTGTCTCTAATTATTTTTTGTCTCTGTTCATGAATACGATCATTATTTTAAGTGTTATCTTTTCCAGGAACCTATAGGAATTATCTATTTCCTCTTCACTTATTTTAAAAACAGCACGGGTTATTGTACTAAATGGTTTATGTACTTTCCCAAATGTCAACACATAGCCATTAAAACCATGCCTCTTCAGGAGGATGGCACTGCAAAAAAAATGGAAGCTTAACAATGAAATCTTCCCAGTAAAAAATGCCTGCCTAAACCTGTATCTGCTTCCTTTCCTTTCCTGCTGGGAATTACTCTGTCCGTGGGATTGACTCAGTGGTCTGGCTATTACTGCCTGTTTCTCTTAAGAACTAATACCTGCAAATGCCAAGGACAAGCACCTACTTCTGCAAGCCTCTTGTTCTTTAATGTTATAAGTTTTTTAATCTCTTTTTTCCCAGCTCCAGCTTTTTCTTTTATTTATATTGGTGGAAGTGTAGAAATTCCTAATTTGACTTACACAAATGACCTTAATGATCCAGCATCACCGAAATTCCTCCTGCAAGCAAAAGTAATCCAAAATTATGTAAGTTTCCACATAAGTAGAGCAATATTTTATTAATATTATTACAGAATCAGACTAGGAATGAAGGGAGGACTCCGATTAGTCCAGCTAGTCTTTTCTTTTCTTTTTTTCTTTTTTTTCTTTCCTTTTTTCTTTTATTTTCCTTTTTTTTGTCTCTTGTTTTTTCGTTTCTTTTTTTTTAATATTTTTCTTTTTTCCTTTTTTGTCAGCATTTTCTAGGTAATAATGTTGCAAGGTTATGGACAAATTACTTGTCTTGAAGGAAATAGGGGAGTGGGTTTTTATTCAAACTATCTTCCTTCTATATTTTTCTTTTTCTTTTGAATTTTACCTCCAATTCAATGCTTCACTTTTTGTTTTATTTTCCTTATCAATCACAACAATGTTTGCTTTCTTTCCCTGCTTATGAGTTTCTATTTATGAGATCAATACTTTGTTTGTCCACATGTTTCCTAGGTACATGTGGACAGCAGTTTTGAAGACAAAGCTGCTCTCTGTTAGCCTGTATTTCCCAAAAGAACTAATCTGGTGTCTCAAAGCTGCTTTGTGAACAGCTAATACAAGTGGATCATATTGGAAATTTAAAGACTGAAACAAAATTATAAATGTATTCATAAAGACTTTTTTCATTACTAATTATCAAGACTGTCTTAATGGTCTTGAAATGTGATGGGACTTAGAAGTAATTTTTAGTGGAATTTAATGCATATTTATGATCCTTATTTGATACATTTTGTGAAAATGATGGACAGTTTGTAATGGAGGGGTGAGGAAGAGGAAAGAAAGAAAAAGGCAAATATTTTATAGTATAAGAAATTATATTGGCACTAAAATATAATGTTGCATTTTGTTTTACCACTATTTAATTGTCAGTTGGCAGAAACATATGAGTCTTCCTTCTTGGGAAAGTACTACTTGAAGTCTGTAGTGGCTGCTTTCAGGTAGGTGCTGTTTCAGCATATGGTATAAATTTGAAATATTCAGATGAGCTTGTCCTTTTTTTTTCATGCATTTTAAATTAGTTGTCTGGAAGAGCATGCACATCTCTGTGAAAGTATTAAAAATGCAGAAGTCCACTTAGGTATGTGAGCTAAGCTAATAGCATGACTTCTGTCTTGCCCTGTAGAATTGGTGAGAGAAATTAAGTCTGATTGATTGCTCCGGGGTCTATGGATTGTTTTGTTGTCTATTAATCTACTTTTAATTTTGGAAATAACAATTCAACACTTGCCGAACCTTACTTTGGTTTTGTCCATTCAAATGAAGTTCCTTTTTAGCTTCTGAAAGCAAATCATTAAATGTATAATTTGCTGTAAAACACTCTATTTGAGTTCCTGATGAGAAATGTAATTCCATTGAGCAGCAGGTTACTACAATCCTAGTATTTTCTGAAAACCCAGAAGGGTCAGTACACAGGTGATTTCAAAAAGACGATTGGGGTAGAATCACTGAAGTAGAAACTGGTTTATATATGCTCAAAGACTGTTTATTTCAAACAACAAGTACTGTGTGAAATGCTGTATCAAAGTATGGGCATATAATTGTGTTATATGGTGCTAGCTTCCATTAAAAATATTAATTACAATGTGTCTGGAGCTGTTATATGATCTTAAAATAATTATATAGCAGGGATGGTAGCATCCAATTTCATAAAAACTACTGAAGGATTCCAAGGTGTGGTTTTCAGTCTCAGTATGTAGCTGGTTAAGCTGCATATGTCAAAAATATTTCTATTCTATAGCAAAAATAACTGTTAAACAAGAGAGATTTTTGCCATCATGTTCAGCTGCAATTATTGGTACAGCAGTTTAACTGGCTATGAAACTGTGTCAGCCAAAAATGCAGACCGGTGGAAACCATGTCCAAAATGATAATTAGACTGTGTTTATGATGCTTTTTTTTTCCCCCCCTTTCACAGTGAAGGAGAATCTGGGCTTCGAGCTTACTACTGGAATACATTCTGGGCACCACAAGATATAGTTGCTTCTCTTAAAAACTTAAGCCCCGTGGAACAAAAAGAAATCTGTAGTAAACAAGCAACTCACTTGTTCAATTCTGGGGAAGAAGATTTTGATCTTGTTACAATGGAGCTTTTTGGTAACAATGTACCTGTCATTTAATACCTATTCTGTCTATTTTTCTTTCTCCACTTGGTGTCTTTGGTTTATGTGGCTGATAGTTATTAAATTTCAGTTTCAGATTCCACAGAATATGATGTGATGCTAAAATCAGGTAATTATGCTTCAATTCCAAGTGATACTACTTTGAGGTGTGGTGGAATCCTGTGATAGAAAAATGGCATTTTTCCAGCTATATCTGTAGGGTTTATAAACTACACCAGACTAGGGAATCTTCATGGCTTGTGTTCCAAATGAAGGCTGGATGAAAACACCTTATAGCTTTTATTCTGATATTCCAACTATAATGGTTGAAATTTAATAGTTCCCATGAATTGCAGTGAGCTGTGGCTCCTATTTTTTGGCATCTCTTTTAAAAAAAACTCTCAAAAATGGTACATAATTTGTCTCAGATTAGATAAGTTTGGTTATACATTGTTAGTGATCAGTCAGATAACATAGAGCTTTAATTCACTTTGTCTGCTTTGTTCATATGAAGTACATCTCAAGATTTGTCTTCATGTATTTAATGTTCTCATTGCACAGAGGGAGGGGAAGAGAAAATGGCAGAGGAAGCAGTAGGTGTGAAGCAGAGATTGTAGCAATTGCAGCTGAATCAGCTCCTGCTTGTGGGGAGTGCAATGCGCTGCTAATGGTGAGGCTTCCTTGGCTAGGGCAGAAGAAGGTGATGCAGTCTGACAGGGAAAAGGGAATACTGCTGTAAAGGTAAGGGCTAAAAGGAACTAGAGTATTCAAGGAATGTGGGTAGGTGATTGCTTCTACCTTGTCTGAAATTTTACCCAAGACCTTATCTTTCAACCTAACAGTTTTCCAGCCACTGACATAGCTTCTTTTGTGCAGCAGTATCCTTTGACCTCTATGCCAAGCCAGGTAACAACAGGACTCTAACTCTGATGAATCCCAAAAGGTCTTTTTATCAATGGAGACTGCGAGTTCCTTCTAACTATGTGGTGAGACTGGTAGTTGTCACTTTGCATGGTGTCACTCCAGAGAGCTGTGCATCTCACCACTTATCAGCATATGATTTCCTTCTTCCACTACAGAACAAGATCATTACCAGGTATGATACAGTGAGCAAAAAGGTTTTATTGAGCTGTACAGAAACTCTCTGAAACTGTACCAAATTGATAAAATGTGAGATTTGAAATATAGCTTAATTAAAAGTCTTGTGTAGGGTAATGAAAAGATCTTCTGGAAAAGTTGGAAGGCACTGATAAGCGTTTTCAAGTTCAACATCCTGCTCCTCGAAGGACTACCTAGACCATCTGACTAAAAACATTGTCCAGATGTTCCTTGAACTCTGACAGGCTTGATGCCATGACCCCTTCCCTGGGGAACCTGGTACAAATTCCTGTGGGATTTATTCTACACGATGACTGATTTTTAATGGGTTTGATTTCATATAATTACTCTCACAACTCAGAAAGATGCAGATTTTATTTTAGAATATTGTATTCTATTACTTTCAGAAAATATAAGTTTTATAGTAGCCCAGTCACAGGCAAATCCCTGTTCACAATACAGGGGTCGTGTCTAAGGAAGGCTTCATCCTCAGAGCCACTGTGTAGTCGATTTGCATAAGTGAGTTCAGATGATATTTAAATTTGAGTGGCTACACTGCTCCTACTTTTTAGAGTCAAATTTCACGTATGAACACATGGAATCTTTCTTTCTCAACAAAATAAATAAAAGAGTTTTAGGATCTGAGGATGGATGGTTTCAAGAAGGGAACTTTATTAATTTTTTTTCTTTTAGGAACTTTCAGGAAGAGGTTAGCTGAGTGTGAAGATTCAGTTAGGAATCTGAAATGCATTTGTTTATTAGTGCTTTAATTACCTGAGTAGGTGGTCCTCTTCAGCTTTATCAATGGACCTATTTCTCTCTATGCAACAAGATGTAACAGCTTGCCATTGTTGGCATGGAACGGCAAGGTTTTTGTAAGGAGTTACTCTCAAATTGTAGCTTAACAAGGAGCATTCTGCTCCTGATGTTGGCCTGCATCTATCCTGCTACTTATTTTGGATTATTGCTACGACTGTTACTCCGCTGTGCATCAGCTTTTAGGAACCACAAATTCAGAGCTGGCCATGAGCATGAAAGCACCTGAAAGACTGCAAGACCAACACAGGAGTCTGATGTAACACATTCAGAGAACATCGATATAGTAAACTGCAAGAAAAAGTTTAAGAATGTGCATTGATATCTATCAAAGAACCAAAACAGGATTTGGTGACTGAAATTATGTTAAAAGCCTGATGGTACCTCAAAGAAAGCTGACTTTTTTGGTTGCTTTTATTGCCAACCTAGAAAATGTGTTGTTTTGCATTTGTCTATTAGTTTTCTGCTGGAGTCAGAAGCAGGCTAGTGGCATATTTAAGACAGATACAGTAGAACTAATGATAGTATGTCCAATATCCATGACAGCCACTAACTATAGTAGCCATTATTCCCTGATGTGTAGGTCTGGGGTCACACATGGTGACTGAAATGATTCTTACCAGTTACTGTAGACTGCAGTACTACATCTGTTCAGTAACAAATCCTAAGGAGTGTTCAAGCTGAGGTGGTGAGGTGTGCTGTAAGAGTAAGAATCTCATGCGGACAACTCTTCCCACAGCTTGCCTTGCTGTTCTGATTATACTGTGACAGAAAGTACAGATAGAAGATAAGCCAAGTTGTTGACTGGGTTGTTGAAGATGCTGAAATATTTCTACATGGCAGAGTGGAGAGAACTCAAATTGCTATTTTATCATTGTTTTTTCAGCTATTATGATTAAAACGATTTAATAATCTCGGCAGGAGAGGCAAATCAGAGATTCATTCACTGATGTCTCACTTCAAATGGGTGAAAGGGATACTTTGCTAAAGCTATTTAAGGTTTCATTTAAGGTTCAAAAAATTTATTTTAATGCTGCCAATCTGGATCTCAGTGACACCAAAGAACTAGATGCAGGGCTGGGATGGAAATACTCTGTTACTCTGAGGTGTAGTCTTTATTGCTTTCATTTGCTGTGCACAGAAAAAGAGATACCTTTTGAAAGTTTTGAACACAGAGATTCACAGGTATCACGGAATATTCTGAGTTAGAAGTGACCTACAAGGATCATCAAGTTAAAAATAAATTCTAAAAATTCAAAATATGCTGTGGGTTGCAAAATGGAATAAGGATAAAAGTGAATTCACAGATGCAAGAGATAGCATCTCAAATTACAAGTGCAAGTAAGTTTTCTAGCTTCAATTAACTTATTATTTAAGTAAAAGAACAATAGGAAGTAATAGTTGCCATGCATGGGGCTTCACATTTTGTATGATAGCTTTTGTGACATGAAACCAGGCTGAACGTGAATAGATGGGAAATGTTCTGGGCTTATCTGTTGCACAGATGCTGATCAGCACTGCTGCACTGGCGCTTGTTGCCTTTTCTTTCCTGACCTCTGTGTCTCAATGCCACCATCACCACTGAAGTAACATAACCTGCCATTGCCTTTCTGATGCTTCTATAGATATGAAAACTCCAGGGCACTTGTTAAGCAAGAAAACGGTGATGTACACCCAGAGTGACTAAGCCTCAATGCTGGGAAGCTCAAGCATCCCGTGTACTATTAGCTGGGTGGAAGAATAAAAGGGAAGTGGTAGCCAAGGGAATGCTTCTGAAACACAGATGACCAGATTAGTGTTACTTCTGCCCAGTTTCCCAGTGAAGATGACAGGAATGTGGGAAATGTTTTGGGAATTTTTTTTAAAGCTTTTTTTTATAATCTCCCAGGTGGTGTGGGCCTGGGGCCTGGACTCCTGTTGTGCGTTTAACTTCATCAAGTAATGTAATGTTGCTTACCTTCTCACTGGACCAAAGAGGAGAAGGCAACATATTAAAAGCTCACTTTCAAGCCATTCCTAAAATCAGTAAGTAATTCATAGAAACAAGCATCAGATGGAAGCACACTTATTCCTGGGTTTGCCTCTAAAATAGTTGATATTGCCTTGAACATATCTGGGGGAGAGAAGGTTGGCATATAAATCAGGGAATCATCATTCTGATCCACTTTTCAAAATTCTGAGAACTGAACAAAGAGAAAACATCACTTGGTCTGGGAGACTTTTTTTGTCTTCCAGATAACTACTCAAGCCCTACTTGCCAGACATTACTCTAACAACATGGGTAACACTGTCCACTACAGGCACTGTCTGTCTAGCCAAAGCCATGTAGCCCCAGTGACAGAAAAGCACTTTTATCAGTTTTGGCAGTGTCACAGATCCTATAATATATGTTTAAGGAAAATGGAAAACAAGAGCAAACACTTCTCACATATCTCTGTTCCTTTTCTGAAAGCATTGTTCAGTGTAGTTAACTGTACAAGAAAAGTGTGTTCCAGACCTAAGAAGTACCTGTGGGGTACTATGGATTTTACATGAGTTCTGTGTAATAAATTATTTTGAATAACAATAAACTGTAGCATTTTAGAGGAGATAAAGGGACATCACAAGTTCAAGTTTAGCCACACTTATTTGGTAAGGTATAAGTAAAAGAATTTTGACAATTAGGCAAGTGACTTTTTTAATTTGTGGAGCAAGTCATAGCTGATAAACTCCTCCAAAGCTTATTTCAGCTTATGTCTCTGTGCATGCTGCTTATGCAAGTACTTATCCCATGCACATTACTAATTAAAATGGCTTCATTGTTCAGAAGATGGGTATTTCAAATTATATTTAGCCTAAGTTTGGCCACAACATTTTTTTAATTTCAAAATTGTCGTATTTTCTATTATGTTCATGTTTGCATTCATGATATTACGTAAATGGAACCAAAAACACTAAGGACTGGATATCTAGGTGAATCCTTCATAGAAAATAAAACTTTAAAGATATTCTTCAAATATGGCATGAATTTTTAAACTGAGAACTGACTTGTTTACATGAAATTAATCAGTTGTCACTTCCTTGGGCTGACTGCTTTTTAATTTTGAAAACACCTATATAAAGGTCAGAAGTAAATTGGTAGAGGGACGTTTTTGCATCCACATTTAGTTGCTTCTTTCACTTACCATGAAAGATCATTTTTTTAAAAAAACTTCAGTCAGAGGTGTTTTGTACTTACTCTTAGTTGTAATTTGACCCAAAAATAAGAGAAATTCAGTGTGATGGGGAGGTGGCAATTAAGTGATTTTCTGTTAATAAAAGAAAGATGTGAGTTTAACACTGTCACAATGCATTCTTCTAATGCCATACATAGAGAAGGGTCCTAGAAAGTGAAGTAGACTGCACTTCAGTCCAGCTGAGATAATTGTGTTCCTTGCTGAAGTATTTCTCTCCTAGTGTGTGGTGGTCATTATATTTCCTGGAATGGAACACTGAGTTCGCCTTATTACCCAAGTTACTACCCACCAAACATTGACTGCAGCTGGATCATCAAGGTAAGTCTGACAACTCTTCTGAGTACTGATGACTTTATTTTATCTTATGTAGACACAAAGTTGGGAGTAACGGCTTTTGATGTGAAACAGAGGGAAAACCTAGTGAGACTACTGAACCTGACTTCTCAGGCACCCATTTCTTTCCTGTCTTATGTACAGGTGCCAGCTATGGGAGGGAAATATTGCCAACTTCCACAAGTTTGAGCATTATTCATGACATAAATTAATGTGTAAGATGACAGCTCCTAGCAGCCAGAGAAAATTAATAATAATCAGAGCTTTTCTTCTATGTCAAAAAGAAAAAATGGTCATGTAAATCATGCCTCATATGAAGGATACCACACTGTGGAATTTCCCTGAATTCTGCAGAGCCAGGACCTTCTCTGGCTCAGAAATTCAGTTCTGAATTTCCAGCAAGTCCCCTGGCAAGACTTAAAATCTGCTCATGATTTCTACCAACCGCTCAATGTGTTGGTCTATTGCTCCATTCAGCATTTAACTACTTTTTTACTTTCCCTGGAAAAGGAGATTTTTATGTATATGGCTTGATAAGTCTCTATCTTTCCCATGCTCAGTGAAAAATATTAGCAGCTTGTAGCACAAAACTCTCACCTCTATGCAGGACAGGAACACATGGCATTACAAACACAGCATGAACCTCAGATACAGTGCTTTATGCTGGCTGAAGAAAGGCTTACACTCCTTCATCTGGCACAGCGTAGCCAAAGTTGGGTCTAAAAAGATTTCTGTAGATGTTTAAATTAGCAAAGTTTTTTTTCTTCAGATGTGCTAATTTCAATAATAGAAATGCAGTACTTTCAATCCCATAATAAGTAAAACATCTTGGAAGCACAGGCCATTTTCACGTTGTGAGTGTATGCCAGGGTATTTATCTCTTGATTTTTAGGCACCATTGCCTGGCTACAAGCTCTCACTAAAAATCCTTGTAATACAAATTCAAGAGAAGTCTCCAGGGTCCAGTCAGTGTGATAAAGACTGGTTGGAAATAGATGGAATTAGGTGAGTAAATACATTATTTTCTGGCATACTGATTTGTACTTGGAAGTTCTGCACATTTCTGCATATTTTCTTCTTACAGGCATTTACTTATTCTTTGGTTCCCCTTAGAGCAATAACATAGAAAACTACAGGGTTTTATGCAGCTGCAGCTGAACTGAAAATTCCTGGCTGTGGTCTTGATGTGGGTGAAGAGTTTGTGTAATCAGAAGTTTCATTTTCTTAACCACTTGCTTTTCAGTGATCGCAATTGTTATGCTAACACCAAACACTGCTCAGAAAAATTTGTGTCTTGGAAGGAGCATATTGAAACAAGCAACAGCTGTTGGATTTGGCTGAATGATTTAATCCTTTCCTGGCTTTGTAGCTCTTGGGTTTGCAAACCTAAATGGGTAATCTGAAATCAAGCACATTTGAAACAGTTTGTGTTTTCAAAGTTGAGCCTGACATTGATCATCTTGCTGTACTATGTTTCAAAGTCCACTAGTCCCAAAATACTTGTGGAGTAGAAGGAATTTGTAAATAGGCGCTCTAATACTTCTGTTGGACTGTTTTTAATACCAAAATATAGCTGATCTTTAGTGCATTGTCTTAAAGCTTTTTGACATCACTACCTTTCAGCAAAAGCGGACACAGCTGGATGGTAGCAGTCAGTTTGGTTAGAAATTAATGTTTCTCACTTTTGCCTTGCTAGATACTGTAAAGCTCTTTCAGAAAACAACAGAAACAGAGAATATGACTACTCTGTTGCAATCAACTTCCATTCTGATGAGCTGGTCACCCACAGAGGGTTTTATATTGAATACAAAGCCTTCAGTCACACAGACCGTAAGTTATTAAGAATATACTTTCGTTTTTAAGAAAAAACCTTCGAGAAACCCTGCTTGACAGACCAATCCTAAACAACTCAACCTGCCTCTTTTTCTTAACCTAATTGCAGGAGACAAATGTTGAAAATGCTGTTATGTCTTTAGTTGAAAAAATAGAGGCACAAATTTAGATATGAGATGCTATTAGAAGCTAGTACTTATTCTCCAACTTTTATCAACACTTCTGTAAAATGGGGAGTAAGGGTAAAATTTCTCAATTTCTGTAGATCTAATTATATAGCACCTTATCATTGCTGACACCTTAAAATATCCAAGCTGCGACATGAAAATAGAATAACAGAGGGCCTCTAAGTATGACTATTCTGCCTACAGATGTTAACCATGGATACTTAGTTTTCTCTTTAAAATCACAACTCAAGGTGCACTAGACCAGTTTCCAAGTTTAGACAAATTATTTAAGTTTTACTGGCAGTCAAAGAGATCCCCTTGCTAGCAGATGTTGCAGAAATGCATCTGGGTTTCTTATAGGGCTTTTCTAACTCCCTAGTCTATGTACTACCGGATCAATGTTTGATTTTGGGGGGCTTCCAGATGGTGGAACAGGAATTTTCTGGAGATACATGTTTATTTGTGATATCTCTTAGAAAATATGCCATTTCTTCATTTTTTTAATGTCTTTTATTTTCTTTACCCACTTAACATCTAGAAAGCTAAAGTTCTCTGTGGTTTCAAGAGATCCGTTTGTTTTGTGAAGCCTCTTCAGGTCCTCAGGTTGCTTGTCTGAATATAGGTCTGCTCATTGTGGACATAGAAGCATTTAAGTACTAAGATATCTAGTAAAGATTTTTGTTTATGCCTTTCACTATAAATAAGTGGCAGGTTTTGTGGTCAGTCATTCTATAAGACTCAAATATTTTCAGGAGTTTCTTCTTCCACCAATATGTGTGTCTTTCTACCAGAAAAAGTTACCAACTATACTGAGTTCTGTGGTTACTCCGGTTACTGCCTCAAAAAGAGTCTAAGCCTAAGAATACCTTTCTTAACAGAGAAAATCCCCAGTCTTTCTTGTGTGTATCTGTGTGCTTTGCTTCTAGCACTGAGCCAGCAAGCAGATGGCTCAAAGTTATTTAATCAGTTCTTAGTCACAATCATAAGGCTCTGTATCAAGGCTCATCAGGAGGAGTAAAATAGCTGTGATGTGTCAGTATCAAGTTGATGCAGTAGTTTGTGGAAGGCTGAGATATCAGCATGGATTGAGAGCACTGGCATACGTCAGCCTTGCCTGCTGCAGTAATAATAAGAGAAGGGAAAAAATAAATTCATTTTCTCCCACATCTCTAGTACCAGCAGTCACCCACCTGAGATTAGTTTTTTGAGTGCCATTCTTGAGTACCTACCAAAACACAGTTATTAAAAATCACATACACTGCTCTGAGCTGACCTAAAAGCAAACACCAGCCATCAGCTGAATAACTTCAGGGGGAGGTGACAAGAAAATGGAGACACTCCTGCTTTGACAGCGTGCTGGCTGCATAGTGTGTGCTTTCCTCCCACTGACATCACATGCAAGGCAGCAACGAGGACTAAATTACTCCAGATTGGAACTGATTAAACAACTGTGGGACAAATGGGTTTGGTCCTTCAGTCTGATTTATCTTTTAATTTTCTATGGTGCTAAGTGGGAGAAAGTTTCATTTGACTTGGGCAGAAAGAGCAGTGGTTTTGGCTACTTATTCTTTCACAGATTTTTTTTTTTTCTTGCACATCTGAAAGAGTGGAAGACAAACGTATTTTATATATATTGGAAAGAAACAATTTACCATCTATACTAGTTGTTAGTTTATGTGAATGTGAAAGAAATTCTTGGCCAAAGGCTGGTTCATGATGAAATGGCAAGATTTGGGAAATGTTTGATAAAGCACTCATTCACATCAGATATTAAGTTGAGTGGAGTTAACATAGAGATTAATTTCTACAAAATTTTGGTATCAGGAAATATGTATTTGTAGTACTAAAGAGAATGCCTAGTTTTGACTTTATATTCCTTCTCCTTAGATGTTCTTGTATAAAATACATTCCCTTAACAAATTAAAGAAGTGTTTGCCATCAGTAGTGTTATGTATCTGTGGCGAATGACCCTCAGAGTGAGGCAATTAATGTGAATTTAATTTGCTAAGTCCATTTAGGTGAATATTGACTCATTTAATTCAGACTGCTTGATAAAAATCTTTGACAGATTGTGCCAAGTAAGATATAATTTCTTCTTAATATTTAATTTATTTTACAAATGACACTAGCTTTAATTTTTAATAGCCATTTTAGTATTTCTTCATGGTATAGTTCTGCATTACTGCATTTAAACTCTATCAGTATTTCTAGTGTCATTGATTTCTTATTTTTCTAGCTTGTCCTTAGATATGCAGACAGAATGTGCATTCCTTCAAGAAATCAGTCTGAATGCTGGAAAGGCTGCTCAGATGGTAGTGATGAATTGGATTGGGGTAGAGCAATTATTTCTTGTTTGTTGTTTCCTGTAAAGAGTTTATTTCACAAAGTTGAGAAGTGGGCTGAAATTATATCTGAAGTATTGCTGGCATCTTTAAGATCACATGAAGGATGTGGGTGAACATGTAAATGTCTGGACAAGAGGCTGTGTAATGCATCTCTTTAAGGAGAAAAATAAAGAGGGAATTTTACACCAATTATTGTAAGTTAATCTTCTAAAGGAAAAAAAAAATTGCACAAGTAGCCAAAGCAAGCTATTTGTAAATAGTGAAAATAATATTAAAACCAGCATGGAAATTTAAAATTTTATTTTAGCTCCATGCTGTGAGAGCATAAATAGAGAAGTTGTACTTTTACACTGTCTTGTGTGACAAGCTTATCATTAAGTAAAGAAAATGTGGGGGGAAAAAACTACAGGAAACTGTTTCCACAGAATGACTGGTCAAGACTCATTACCAAGAGGAAGGATATTTTTTATGTCATTCTGCCAATATTGTTATGGAATGGCACATAGTTTTTGTTGATTATCTAAATGATAGATTAGAGATGCTTATGAAATAAGCATAGATCATTAGATGCTTATGTAACGAGAAAGTGTTACACAAGAGAAAGATGGATGTATTTAAGAGGGATGCACTTATATTCTCCAGCTTCTCAGGAGCACTTATATATCCAGAAAAATAAAGACAAGAATACGAATCAGCTGTGCCCTGGCAGCCAGGAGGGCCAAGAGTGTCTGGCAGGGGCATCAGGCTGAGCATCATCAGCCAGGCAAGGGAGGGGACTGTCCCACTCTGCTCTGCATTGGGGTGGCCCCAGCTCAAGTGCTGGGAGCAGTTTTGGGTGCCACAATATAAAAATACTAACCTATTAGAGAGTGTCCAAAGGAGGGTAACAAAGAGGTGAAGGGCCTTGAGGGGAAGCCGTATGAGGAGTGGCTGAGCGCGCTTGGTCTGTTCAGCCTGGAGGAGACTGGGGGGAGACTTCATTGCAGTTCCAACGTCCTTGTGAGGGGAAGAGGAGGGGCAGGCACTCATCCCTGCTCTCTGGTGGTCAGTGACATTCCCGAGGGGATGGCCTGAGGCTGTGTCAGGGGCACTTCGGGTTGGATGTCAGAGAAAGGGTTTTACCCCAGAGGGTGGTCGGGCACTGGAACAGACTCCCCAGGTCACAGCTCTGGCCTGACAGAGCTCAAGCAGCATTTGGACAATGCTATCAGGCACAGGGTGGGACTCTTGGGGATGGTGATGCGCAGGGCCAGGAGTTAGGCTATGAAATTGATCCTTGTGGGTCCCTTGCAATTCAGAATATTCTGTGATTCTGTGAAGATCTGAATGTAGGTAATTAAACAGACATGTGGATTGCCTAAGCTGCTTTTTTTGCTCAAAAATGACCGGGGGGATGAATGTTGCTCAAAAGCCGACTTGTGAGTCAGTCACAAAATATTCGTTGTGAGTTTTGCTTGTATTTGGTGTTTTGTTGGTTAGTTGTCTTTGTTTTGGGGTTTTTTTAAGTGTCACACTAGGATGTAAGACAAGACTTTGAAAATATTTTCCCAATCACCAGTGGGAAGGCTTCAGCTAGAGTACTGTATCCAAATTAGGCACTGCATGTCAACATAGGGAACATCCAAAAGATGCCAGAAACAGTGACCAGAAGGTAACCCAAGGTCAGAGAGTACAGCACAAGTCACTCTGTCACTGGATGCTATCAAAACCAAGGAAGATAACTGTCTGACAGATGGCACAGCAACATCCAGGTGACCTCTGGTAGGGAGTGTAGCATGTGGCTGTTAGCCTGCTGTTTGTTTTATAAATTTACAGACCTTTTTTCTTCAGGTTGTAATGCAGAACAATTGAATTGTGGTAATGGGAAATGTAAACCTCAGTATAAGTCTTGTAAAGATGATGACAGCTGTGGGGAGGACAGTGACGAAAACAATTGCTGTAAGTATATCTTTTTAGCTACTTTCCAAAAGATGGTGAAGGGCAGAAGTTCCTAGGAATATGTATATTTTAATGGTTAAATGTGTTGTTTCTGGATATGGGTTTTTTCATGGCACAAACTAAAAGTTTCATAACAGTGAACACAAAACATGCAGAGTAAAACTAGTTTGGGGGAGTTCAGGCAATTAGTGAAGCAAAATCCAAGATAACAGGGACTTTAGTAAGATAACTAAACCACAATAGGTGATCCTGTTGGAAGAGCACTTTTTCCCCAAGTACTGCCAGATCAGTACCACATAATTCAAGGGAGAGGGACATAGTAGGCTGGGGATTTTTGCCACATTTATGGTCTTTTTACTGTAGACCCCCAATGGTTATGGATGTCACTGGTACTACTAATGGCTCTCTAGTGACTTGCTGCATTTTACTTACATAATTTTTGTCTTGCTTTCAACCTCAGATCCTTGAGGTAGCCAGGAGCATGTCTTTGTTGAAAAACCTATCTCCCCGTGTTTAGAGGCCCATGTAAACATCTGGTAGTAAGAGTAATAGCAATAGAAACCAATTGCTAAGATCTATCAGGATTCTCAGAGAGTAAACTGTCATAGTCCTTAGTCAGAGATTTATTGGAGGGAGGTATAAAGCTCTTCCACAATTTTCTCATTATCACTTGAAAATTAAAATTTTCAAAATTTACATACTCTGAAGATTTGCTTTGTAATGTCAGTAGTGCTGGTGAAGGCAAAAGAACAGATGACAGTCCTCGCTTACTCAGTTTAGAATTATATAAAATGGGAATGTGGGCAGTTGGAGGCTCTTCTTTTCCCTCGTGGATAGTGGAGACTGAAATTAGTGTGATCATTAATTAGTGGAACACTGCTCTGTCCCCTCTCCACAGAGGGATCAGTTTACACCAGCACAGACTATTACTTCAAGCAGGCTGGAACATGTCGCTTTGAACATCTTACTACAAAATATGTTGCAGGCTCAACAATTTGAAACCATGACTCCAAACATGTGACACTATCTTCACTCCCTTATTTCAGCCTACAAAAGTTGCTTACCTTATGCATACAAATGCCTCAATGGAAAATGCTTGCTGAAACCAAATCCTGAGTGTGATGGGAAAAGAGACTGTACAGATGGATCTGATGAAATGAACTGTGGTGTGGTAACATTTATTTTAAAATTTGTTAATTACTTGGGAAATCAAGTCAGCAATTTGTGTTATTATCAAGCATTACTGGATTGGGAATTGGTTAAATCAAATATGAATTTAAAAAAATTAATTTCCTGGTAACATCTGTATGCAAAAGTATGCCTTGGATTTTGCACTGTTTCTTTTAAATCAACTTGTCCATTCTGCCTGTGATGACTTATTTCAAGCAATGCACACTTACAGGATAAGCTGGTAGGTCTTGCTGCTTTTTTGAGCTGAATGAAATGCAGTCAAGGAGCAGTGTTTGTAAGGAGGGAAAAGACATAAGAATGCATTCAAATGAACTTTTGAATTGTGCTTAAATATCTTCTTGAGTTATTCAACTCTTTAGAAAACTGCACAGGAGGATGGACGATGATTGGTTTATATCTGATATTAGTTTATATCTGTTGAGTGAAAATGGGCAAGTACTCACCTTTTTACTAACTGCACAGTAAGGTCTAAGGGTAAAAGTTTGTGTCAAGCATGGCAAAGTGAAATGAACTGGTAGGCTTTGTTGCAAATTTATTCAGTTATTTCCATTAGCTTGTGGAAGACACCAGCTTAAGAGAAACAGAATTGTTGGAGGTGAAGATGCAAGATCTGGAAAGTGGCCTTGGCAAGCAAGTTTACAGATGGGAGCGCATGGCCATGTGTGTGGTGCATCTGTGATTTCCAACAGGTGGCTCATATCTGCTGCCCATTGCTTCCTGGATTCTGATTCTCTGAGGTATGAAGAAATTACACTGTTCTAGAGTATTTCCAGGTAAATAACCTTATAAAGTTGCTCTCAGTAATTTGCAGTAGCTAATCCTTCTCTCTATATAAGTTGATCCAGGTTGTAACTTTGTGATATGATCTTATTATATAAACACTTGGTATTTTCTGCTGGCTTCAAAAGTCCTAAGTTTTCGAAGTTATTCTTTTACTTCCATTGCCAGTGAATCCTGCACGATAGAACACTGTTCAGTTAGATTTAGTGTAAACTTCTTTTTTTTCTAAGGGGTTTTCTAAGTAGAAGCTATGGCCTTTTCTCTCAAGACAAGTCCTATTCATTGATAAATGAAGTGGAAAACTCACTGATGTTCAGTTAGGTAGTGTAAATTGCAAAAGCATACCTCCTACGTGTGGTAAAGGTTTTATGACTTCCAAAGCATGATGCATTGCAAGGAATTGGTCTTATTGCTCCAGGAAATTATTTTCAAAATAGCAAGTAAAAATATTACTTAATGTTTTAGGAGACAGAGACTATAGTACATCCATCTTCTGAAGTCATATTCTACCCCACGCACTTTGGTTTTGATCAATCTCATCAAATACTGGAAAGTGGTTAAAATGGAGTGAACTAACGCTGTGTTGCTTTCTGATGGGACGTTCTAAAAGCATTTGTTTTGCAGATACTCCGTTCCTAAGGGGTGGAGAGCGTATATGGGCTCACGTACTATTAATGAAAAGAGCAATCGTGTAGCTATGAGATCAATCAAAAGGATTATTGTCCACCCACAGTATGACCAATCTATCTCAGACTATGACATTGCCCTGTTGGAAATGGAGACGCCTGTACTCTTCAATGAGCTGGTACAGCCCATTTGTTTACCCAGCACCTCTAGAGTATTTCTTTATGGAACTGTCTGCTATGTAACTGGCTGGGGAGCCATAAAAGAAAATAGTATGTTCATTTCCTGGATATACTTTTTGCAAATTTGGCTTAGTTTTAAACTCTAACAATGAAATATTTATACTTGTAAGCAAAATAACCCCCTGTGGTTTACTTAGTGGGTCTATAAAAAGCCACAAAATATCTCCTTAGCTACAGTCTGTGAATTCTGAATGTTGCTTGGGTAGCAGGTGATAAGTGACAAAATGCATACTCAGGTGTCACAAATCATTGAAAAGCAAATGATTATAGATTCACAAAAATGTGCCCATTTTCATGCACATAATTCGTTTCATCTGGTGAATAGAACCTTGCAGGTAAAGAGAACAGTGACTCGCAACTATTGCAGAGAAATAATTTGTCTCTAAGATTGACTGACATTATGGAGCCTTAAGCAGCAATAATTGCAAGAAAAATGTGGAGGGTCTTTCACTTTCTCTGTCATAACCAAAGGCAGTTTAAAGTATGCCTCATGAAGAGTTCTGCCTCTGTAGCTTGGAGTAGCCAGCTGCAGTGGGGAGGCAGGAAAAAAGCACTCTGAGTTGGAGGGGAGTGGTGGGGGAGTCTGTGGCATCTTTGCCCTGTCTCAGCATTAAACAGCTTGAAACCTGGGCTTGGACAACATCTCAGCACATCAGAGATCCCCACAGTGGTGCTGAGACCTTGTTCATCATGCTTGGTCAGAAGCCATAGGCTATGATAATTCTGGCTTACTTAATATGCCTTTAAAAAACAATTAAATCTTGTTAATAACATGACACCTAATGAGGTGCAAACAGTTTTACAACTGATACCTTCATACAATGTTTATCTATCAAAATGATGTGGGTAACATTCAAATTGAATATAAAGTCATGTGAAAGAAACATATTTTTCCATCTTACCTGTTTCATTTCCAACCCACCCTTAGAGCTGAATAAGCAATAAACCAAAACACAGTGCTTTCTCTGATCATCCAGGTATTGAAAAGGTTATGTTCACTATTGGGCCAAAACATGACTCAGGGTATTTAGCTCACAAGGACACCTTTTGTCAATACGATAGTACAGAATTAAGCTCTTAGCATCCCTTGTGAGTTATGGACTGTTCTTTTCTTAAATTATTTGTTTTTCCCTGCTCAGCTTTATTCCTCAGTTTCTTCCCTAGAGCTGAAAGGATTGAAAACAATACAGAAATTGCATTTTGTAGGACTTGCATGTTGTTTGGAGCACAGCCATGGTGTAAATAATAAAATAAAGCTTCGGGCATAATTTGATACAGCATTCAAAGTTAGTCACCCTCTGTGCAGTCTTATCTTATAATTTGCATGGTCCTTTTACTACTTTCTGGCAGAATAAGGTCATAAGGATAAAGTATGGGGAAATGGAAAGGTGGTGCATTGGGACTTCTATGGCTATAGGGTAGTATGGACAACAGCTTTCAAAAATTAGGGCAGACACCATTTGAAGGGAAGGGAATTACTACGCTGCCATTAGCTGGGTAAATTTTGAGTTTGAAGCAATTCACTTTTGTTTTGATAAGTGGTATCTCTATCAGAAATTTGTGCCACCTTAACCTCTGCAATACCATTTGTATTTTTTTCTAGGTCATCTTGCCAAAACGCTGCAGGAAGCTCGAGTGAGAATGATCAACCAAAGTGTTTGCAACAAGCTGTATGATGACCTTATTACATCACGTATGCTGTGTGCTGGGAATCTTAATGGTGGCGTTGATGCATGCCAGGTAATCTGGAACTTGCAGGGAAATGACAAAGGAATATTTGCTCTCATTGGGAAACTGTTCAGAGTTCAAGGTTGTTTGTGTGGTTTTTCTTGTGTTTTCTTTTTTTTTTTTATTACTAATACAGTGAGATGTCTTGAGTGTGAGTATAGGGTCATTTTAACGTGGCAACTAATAGCTCACCAAAATAAGGAAGGAAATTTGGCATATATAATCTGACTCTCTTGAAAAATATAATTCTGCAAAAGGGGTAAAATGTGTCAAGTAGAATTCTTTTTCATCTGCAACATTTCATACAAGCAAACAAAAATATAAAGATAAAAGGAATCAAGTTAGGTCCATCTGTGAATTCTGCTATATGTATTGATTTCTTTTTATCTTTTAATATCTGGGTGTGGAATTGCTAAAATACTGTAACACTGTAATGAATAATATATTGTTACAGTTGCAAAGAAATACAAAAGGAAAAGCTACATTTGGGAACTGCAGCTGCAATGGTGCCTTTTAATTTCAAACATTCAGTCATGTGTATAATAAAAGTTTTGCCTACATCACAGTAGTGTAAGTTATAAAATCCAGCTTGTTTACATACACAATCAGAAACTGCTTTTTGGTCATGCTTCGCCTGTCCTGACTCTGCCTTCTTTCTCCTTCTGTTATTAGACTAGTTGTGTACTTCACTGGTGTTCAAACTTCTGATGATGAATATCAACTTTCAAAATTACAAACATGGTTTTTACAGCAGTTACACTGTAAAGGGTAGAGAAATGTGTTACTGATTATTAGACTGAGGAAATTTGCTAGAATTTTAGTGTAATATATAAATCTTATTATTTTAATGCACTAGGATAACTTTTGCAAGATTGTAGCCCATGATAGGTCAAACTTCTTTGTACACAATAGATTATTTGCAGAATTTTCTTGCAGTCTCTAAATTCTAATTAAATTAGCTACTATTTTTATTAACATTATGTACCGTTTGTCTATAAATTTAGACCTTGGGATTGTTTTGCTAAAATATGTTAATTTAGGGACATGATTTTCCTCCAAAAAATGTGTTGCTTAAGAAATTACCTTGACTTTTCAGATGGGAATTTTTAACCAATTCAGCTATGTATCTTGCTGGCCAGTTTCCAGCACGGAACACTGTGTTTGAGCTCTAGCATGTTGGTCCTCTGGGTCTTTAAGTTCTTAGTCTGGGTAGCATCTTTGCTAGGTTTTTTTTTGTTATCTGTCACTAGTGTATATTTTATACAACATATAGTACGTATTTTCTGTACAGTGCTAGAGAGGAATGGCATTGGGAGTTCAGGAAACCCACACAGTGCCCTAAACCCCCTTCACTATGCTTTCAGACTTGTGAGCCTCCTGTTTTGTTTCACTTCTTCCCGGACATGTAAGCTGTGCATATGTTGCACAAGTTATGTGAAGCTTCCAAATACCTTTCATCTTTAGAGGATCTAATACATGCAGTGAGAAATAAAGAATTTACCCTTTCAAACTGTTTCCTTATCACTCTAGGATTTTCTCTGATCTTGGTTCCTCTGCTGCAGATCCTTCCTCTCCCCACTTGCATACAGCCCCTTCAGTCTTTCAGAAGTGGCTGAGTAATTAGCTGCCTCCTTTCTCAAATCACTTTGAGATCAGCCTCTTGGATTATCAAAATTTCTAGTATGACAGCAGTCTGAGAGTGAGAAGAACTCTGGCTTCTTCTGTTATCTCTAGATGATTTTGTTTGGTTGGGCTATGAAGGCTTTCTGTTGTTACTCTTTTCTGTTGTTACGTTTTTCTCAGTGCTTTCTTCTGACCTCTTACGTGTTTTGGCTCTGACTGGGGGCTCAAACAAACACCCCAGGGTCAGTTTGGAGGCTGCTGATGACGCCTTGTGTGCATTAGGAACAGCTGCAGAGAGGAGTTGCACTGTAGCTGCCCTGTTCACAGAAGACATACAAGGTTAAAAGCAATGAAGGGCAAAAAAGCATTTTATGAGCCCAAATGCATTTTGATCCTGTTAACTGAACTGAATGGGAATTTTTATTTTTCTATATTGCTGTGGAAACTTGCATGTTCCTTTTGAGAAGCCAGTTCTTATTTGCACTTCCCTTAGTATTTGCTTTGTCTTCTGCCTCTACAAATGCAGACACAGTCTTCCTTATAAAACTCCTGATAATACTTAATCACCCCTGGCTTATTTGTTGGGTTTGGGTTTGTTTTGGTTTGTTGGTTTTTTTTGTTTGGGGTGTGTGGTATCTTTCTGTTCCTATTTAACACACAGTGTAAGAGATCTGCCTTCAACCTGTGAACAATTTATGGTCAAATTGTAGTAGAATTCCCGATTTCCATCCCTGTCCTCTCTCCCTATTTGGGCTGTGGTGAGCTATTCTATGAATCCTGTAATAGGACATTATCAAGGAGTAATTTTATAAACTGCTTTTTCCCATTGGCTTTATATTGATTAGTGTGCTACTTCCATAGGTTAAAATAATTGAATAAATTTTACATCTGGCTGGGTACATTCTAGCCAGAAGTAAGATTCTAATATTAAGTTTTAATTTGAGAAAAAGAGGGGCAGGTATTTACTGTTCTTAAACAATCTAATTTTTGTTTCAGTGCTCTGTGTGTGTGCACTAATGGCTGGACTTCCTTCATTATAGGGAGATTCTGGAGGCCCCTTGGCCTGCGCAGGAAAGGGCAATAGATGGTACCTTGCTGGCATTGTGAGCTGGGGTGAAGGATGTGCTCGGCGCAGTCGTCCTGGTGTGTACACTAAGGTGACAGCGCTTTATGACTGGATCCGTCAGAATGCAAAGTGAGGAGCCAAGGAGAAAATGCAGATTATCTCTGTGTGAGAGCTGCTTCCTACTGCAGTCAATTTGATGATACAACATGAAAATGCCATTGAATGTGCCTTTGTGAAAGAATACACTTTTTAAATTAAGAAACTGGCATTTGTGGTTCACCTGGCAATAACTGTTCCGTTTCAGAGGAAATTCAGATTCCCTATGGATTAATACTCCTTATGCCCATTTGCAGAAAGAGCACTGCCTTAAAAACAAAATACAATGGGATTAGAACCTGTAACAAAAATCTAGCCATATCTGGTTTGTAAATTTTCTCCTCTCCTTCCTTGTCCTTTGTTATCTATATTTGTTTCCACGTACGCATATCAGGATATTCATGGCTACATGCCATATGTATTCAACTCCTTAGTGATGTTACAGGATTGTAAACATCAATAATTATTTCATAGTTCTCAAAAATACAAATAGTGTATAGTGTACAAGGTTGAGATTAATTCACCCTCTAGTTATGCTGCCACTGTGTGACTTTTACTTTCTGGGCTGTAACTTTTAGACTCTCTGCTGTGTTTTCTTTAAAATACCAGATACATAGCTAAAAAATATTAGGATGCAAGAAATTTTCATTAAAGTCCTGAAAGAGCACAATTTAGGTTGCTTGGGATAATGTCTAAGTGAAAGGAAGGAATTAATGACTTGCAACTAAACAAAAGGAAACTTTAATGTTTTCTTACATTCTCTTTATAATTTGAACATAACTGTAGGGTCTAATACTTGCAATATGTTACAGGTGTATTTCTCCAGCTCTGGCTTCCACATCCATTCTGAATTTTTAGCATGTTCCTGGTAGGTTCACATTGTTTTTCCTGCTGTCCTTGGTCCACAGCAAGCAGAGTTTCAGGCTCAGGATTTTTCTTCTGTGTATCTTTCTGCGCTATGCTCACAAGACCGCAATGAATTGAAATAGGCATAGAAGGAAAATGGATTTATGTGGTTGGATGCATCCTTGGGCTCAAAGTAAAAGAAGAAATGACAGCAACATTCCTTTAACCCTGTCAGTAAATCTAGTTTTGATAATTTTAATCTCCTGATGAGCTGATCAATTCCAAATCTAGCCAATTTAAGGTTTCCAAAACTGTTTATGGGACTTGAGAATACTGGTATTTAGCTTAATAAAAGAACTGTCCAGATGACCTTAAGAACATTTTGATGGTCTTTAAGTTGTGTTCAATATTTGGAAGTATTTAGCTTTCACCTTCAAGATACATATATTTAAAAAATTAAACTGGCAGTTTGAATACCTGTCATTGCTGTCCACATAACACACATACTCTGCAGTACATAAATACGTCTTCTTTGTTTAATGTCAGATCCACCCTGGCAGTGTGTGGGGAAAGTGTTGAAAAGAGCTAGCTCAGTAATCTGCATGCAGTGAGATTCCTCATTCCTAGCACTGCTGTTGCTTTTCCTTCCATGCTTGTGTTGGGCATCTTGCCCCGGGCTTGTGTGAAATTTACAGCATAAACTATACTCAAAGCCTGCCTGTATGTTAGGAGATTAGTTTCTTTAATGACTGTTCAATCATTCACACCTTGCTTTCTAATAAATGTGCTAAAACTGAGTGGCTATGTGTTATTTGTTTGGTTTGTGCCTCTGAAACTCTAATCCCTGGTGCAATCAGAACTACATTTTTACCTCTTTTTGTAAAGTTGAGCCTAGCATGCGCCTGTTACTAAACAGGGGCATTTAAGGGCACAACTTTCTTTTCCTTTTATTGAAGCCAGAGATGTCTTGCCTAGGGAAGAAAACAGCTTTCCTGTTGTTCTGTTTCAGATAAAAGCCTAGTCCAGAAAGTTCAGGTCAGTTCTTCACTTCCCATTTTCTCTGAGAGTCTCAGCAACATGCCAGAAGGGTCAGTACTTCATATGCAAGAAATGCACAAAATGTGGAAGGTAGATCCCTTGTATGAAGGAAACCCAAGACTTTAAGGAGCTCCTTCACAAGTACAAAAAATAAAATAAGGACTTCCGCCATTGCGTGTGTGGTGGTTTTGCTTGGCCCAGTTTTTGCCAGTGAACAGGGTAGGGTACAAAGATGGCTCCTGCATGTCCTGAGTAAAGATTCTGGAAATTTTCCACCATGTCCAGCAGAGCCAATCTCTGGTGGCTCTGAAGATGATGGACATGCTTCTGGCCAAACCTGGGCCAATTAGAGAAATTAGTTACGCCTCTGTGGAAGCATATTTAAGAAGAAATCAAAACAATGTGAGCACACACTTCTTTTTAGCCAGGGAAGGAGGAGGAGGAGGTAAAAATATGTGAGGGAAACAACATGGAGGCACCAAGGTCAGTGGAGAAGGTGGGGGAGGAGGTGCTCCAGGTGCCAGAGCTGAAAACCCTCTGCCAGCCGTGGTGAAGACCATGGGGGGAGCAGGTGGTCCCCCTGCAGCCCATGGAGTCCAGGGGATGCAGAGCAACCCCCA
>VZRL01004797.1:1002504-1129039 GCA_013397895.1 Origma solitaria
ACATGGCCTTAATAGGGAGGGGGGTTGGATAGAGAAACAGCATTTGTAGCAGAAAATTGTGGTGTTGGACTGACTAAGAAAAGTCATATACCTTTCCCCAGCCCCAGATCTGTTGGTTGGATGGGGGGAGGGGGCGAATAGTGAAATGGTGTTTGTAATAGAAGAATTGTGATGGACTGACCTAAGACAAAAACCCCACACCCTGCCCCTGCCCGGGAGTTGTTGGTTAGTTGGAAAGGAGGGAGGGGGTGAGCTGAGAAGCGGTAGCTTAAGAGGGAAGGGGGATCAGTGAAGAAACGGTGTCTTAAGAGCTTATTTTTACCTCTGATTTATCCTCCGACTCTGTTAGATTGATAAATCACTTTTTTTTTGCAACTTCAAGTTTCCCACCTGCTTTTGCCCGGTATCTCATGCGTCCTCCTTATCAGTGACCCTATCGCAACCCATAAGTCCAGTGTTTTGTGTTAGTTTTCCCTTTCCTCTGCATAGCTGCAGCAGGAGAGAGCATAGAGAGCAAATGTCGTAGGCGCCTGGCATTTAGCCAGGGTCAAACCCACGACAGCATGGCAAGTGCTGTATAATCATTAACTCTTTTTGTCTTAGAGGAACAGTTTTGGTTTCAGATAACTCAGTAGGAAGGTAAAGTCTTCTACTGTGAGTGGAAATGAAATAAATGAACCTGATATCCAGCAGGAGTAGTGAGAACCAGATAAAAGCTTTTCTAGTGTAATACGTCCCAAGTAAGATTTTGTGGATCCAGACGCATGTTCTCATCTTGATGACTGCTCAGCTTCGCCCTCAGTCCTCCGGAGCTTTAAGAATTCTCAGAACCAAAAGGTGTGGGGGATACAATTTGTATTTCTTTTTACTTGCGGAGTAAACCAAAGCCGTGCCCGCTTTCATGGAGTGCCTTTGTCTGGATGGCTGTGACATGGCATCAGGAACCCAAACCCTGGGTATGCTTCAGGCAGCAGAAGCCAGGTGAGTTGCACAAAGAGAAAATTGAAGTGGTGGGGTGAGGGGGGAGAGCCTGAGGTTTTGGCAGGAAAATGGAGCTGTGAGTGGATACCCAGGCATCAGGAAAGGAGTTTGGGGAGAGAGAGGCTGTGTTTGGTTCTTAATGCAGGATACTCCCTGTGCTGGGACAAAAGAGTGAGCAAGGATGTGGTTAGCAGCTGTCAACCCAGACCTTTTGATCCAGAGAGGAGAGAGATGCTCTGTAGGGAGGAAGGAGAAACACGTGGATGGAGTATGAACAGGAGAAATAAGAGGAGGTAGGAAGAGGATATTGGGGAGGCTGGGGGAGTAATCAGCCCCTGGCTGCAAAAAGCTGTCATGAGTGACTCTTAAGTGCACATGACAATTCCAGTGGGAAGCTAGTGCAGATGAAATCACCATGATTGTTTCACAAAAACATGTCCTGCAGTGCACAGATTGAAATTGAAATCTTCTTCTTACAGGTCATTTGGGGATTTTTTACCTGAAAGCAGCTTCTCAGGTTTAGGTTGGATAGTATGTTAAAAGACATAAAAGGTTCTTTAACACCAGATGTGATTTTAGGTTATGTAACAGCTAGAGAGAAAACAATTTACAGCACAAAAGTCAGTAGTGTTCATTTCTTTATTGACTACAGAGGAAGACTAGAATTACAAGTGTTGATGGAGTGCCAGCCTAAGCAAACAGCAGGCTGTATGAACTTTTACTCTGTTTGTGCTGTTCAGCACCACATCTGTTTAGCTGCATGGATGAGTAATAGCATTTTATTGTTTTGGCTGACAGCAGCAGGGAAAAGCACTCTGGTTCCTTTCGAAATCATCCCAGCAAACAACAGCGTTGCTGAAGGTTTAGTCACCTGATTGTCAAGGGCTGGTACAGGGAAGCAGACAAACTGGAAAGCCTAGTGTTGCACAGCTGAGAGTCGGAGTTCTCACGGCTACGCGAATCAATACTCCCTCCCCTTTCCCTGCAGCTAGTGCAGCCACTTTATTTGTCCTTCCAAGGAATTCTCCATATTTAACAGTGTTTTGAGACCTCTCCTGTGAAAACTGTCCTCACTCCCGCTGTTATTGTTTCCAGCCTTGTATTAGAGCTGTTACTGACCGTAACTGCAGCTGAAACCAAAAGGAAATGAATTGCCTCAGTGTTTGCTTCAGAGACAAAGTTCCTCGCACAGAGACAGAAGCAATGGAAAGGGAGAGCTCTGCTCAAGAGCATGAGGCTATTGAGTTAAAAGAAGAGAATGTGGAGGAAAGTGAGGCTGATCATGAGAAGCCTCTAAATGACCAAACAAGAAAGGTAGGAATTTCACTTGCTCATTTGATCCTTACTGTTGGGGAAAATACTACACAGCAAGAGAAATGCCACTTGCAGGAACATCTTATGGGGTGAATTTGTTGTTTGAGGGAGAGGGAAAGAGGCTGAAAACCTGTTAAGTGTGGGTTGGGGTTTTTTTCTTATCAATTAAATGTTCTAATATGAGAGTGGAATTTTAAGCAAATTTAGGAACGGAAATTGTAATCGATTCTCTGAGTTTTGCTTTCTCTTTTCATGTGCCGTCAGTGGGACTGGGCTCAAAACCAGAAAGGAGAAAAGTTGAAATCAGTTTTAAAACCAGGCCTTCCATCAGTAGAAACTAACCAGGAAACAGTGCTGCCAAAACAAAAATTGTGTATCCTCCAACAGAGCATGCTGGGTTCTCTTTATTTCTGAGCAATTTTCAGCTGCTAACCATTATGAATTTGTATTAATAGAATGCTCCATAGCCTGTTAAGACCAGCACATAAATCCAGAGGGAGGCAGCTCCTAGTCCTTAGCTTAAAGCTATGGAACAGACTAATGCCGGCAGAGGAATCACATACCCACCGGTGCCTGCTGTCCAATGAATGACACTAGTTGCTCCAGGAATGCTCGTAGTGAAGCGAGGATGGTTCCGGCTCTGGGCAGGCAGGGCTGAGCCCGCCGGGCGCTGCGGCTGAGTCACAGCGCCGCTCCCTGCCCTGCCCTCCCTTCCCGCTCCTGCGGGGCACTGCTGCCTTGGGACAGCGCCCTGTCACCTCCCGGGCGGCTTCGTTCCGCTGACTGGGCAAAACCCCCTTCATTCTCTTTATCAGGCTCAGTTACCTGTCCTCTCGTCTGCTGAGCTGAATCAGCTCGCCTAGGGGTCAGACACATAACAGGAGAGGGTGGGGGAGAGGCAGGGGTGAGCTAGATCTGCTTGACTATCTTGAGAAACTTTACCCTGAAGTTGACCCTTCCCCTTTCCAGAACTGAGCCTTCACTCGAGCTCTGTTTCTGCTGATTCTGGCAATTGCCTTCCTGTCCTATAGAGACTGCTGGAAAGTTACCCCACACTGCTTTCTGCTCAGGTGGCAGGTTAATCAGAACTGCCCTGCCCACCCAGGACAGACTCTCTCAGCTCCGGCTGCTTCCCCCCAGCCTAGGGGCAAGGTCCAGAAGGTGCTGGACTAGTGTGGATCTCAATATTTTCCTGAGATCAAGCCAGTTTGCTGTGTGGAATTAAGAATTACGTTTTGTGATAGTCTAAACACGTGGTGGCTCCGTCAGAACTTGGGCTTGACAGCTGTCTGTCTCAACTGATGAGGCTATGGCTGACTTCATAGCTGCACTCTAGGCAGTGGTTACTGGCTTTTAAAAAAAATTTACATGCAAAACAATAAGGTGTGTGTAGTATTAAATTGAAATTCATACTTCTGAAGTATTTAAAAAATAAAAAAAAAAGTAAATATGATCACAGCTGAATGTGTGCTGTAAACAAAATCATATTCAGTATTTGCCTTTCATTCTCCAGCAGAGCAAAGTTCCGTGTGCAGAGGTGTCTGCAAAGAGTGTTTCCCTTTTTCTGCCTCTGCTTCAGAGGAATGACTCTTGTAAAATCTTTCTCTGTATGTCTGTTTTCCCTCCCTGTTCCCCTGCCACCCACACAAGAGCTTTTAGCCAGCTGTCCGATTCAGATAAATTCAGATAAACCCAGCCTCTCTGTTATGCTGGGTTCTTAGAAAGTTCAAAAAGGAAGGAAACCTGGGTTAGCGCCTCCAGCCAGCAGCTGGCTCCTGCCAATCTGCATGTGTGTGGCCCAGACAACCTATGGCTTGAGCTTTTCCTTACCTGCTGCTACCTCAAAAAGGACACGGAGTTTACCACTGGCAGGTGGAGGGGTGGGGGGAGGAGGAGGAATTAAAAGGGCAGCATGGTTTACTTATGAATCCAAGCCCTTCCTTCAGTCTTCTAATTCTTCTGGCTGTGGAACAAAACAGATAAAGTTTTCTGTTTTGCCATCACATAAGTTTGCCCTTTTTTTATGTGCTGCTTTTTGGGGGCTTTTTGTTTTGGTTTATTTTTGGTTTGTTTGGTTTGGGGGTTTTTTTCATTTTAATATTCATCCTGATGGGTTAAGTAATTAAAAGACTAATTTCTGTCATGGTTTGCAATCCTATTAAAAATTAAATGACTAGCAAGGTATTGTCCTTTCTCTCCCATATGATCACACACACATGCACAGTTGCTTTGAGTAAAGTTTTCTCATGATCTCATGAAACAGGTGAGATTTGCATTAAACTCTCTGTTAAGTATACTCAATATCCTTCAAGTTTCCAATCTTCTGAAGAAAAAGTAAATCACCTATAAAAGTCTCAATTATTTTATGGAGGGTTTAATGCAATAGTATCTATTGAATAGCACTGCCTTTGCTATGGATGCTGGCACCCAGGAGCTATGCAGATCGATATCATCAATGCTGCAGAGGTGAATGCTTTTGGAAATGCCTCCATAGACACCTCTTTGTTTGGGAGAGATGACAAATGTTAAAAGGAGAGCTTGTGGAATATGCAGCAAATCCAATTCATGTAGTTAAAAAAAATGGAGTTAAGAAATCACCTTTGTAATATTTAGCTTTATGGGCAATTCACGAGTTGGAAATAGTGCACAAAGGGGAATGATCTCTCCCAAATGAATGTCCTTTGCCTTGTCTAGGTTTGCATTCCCTCCTGCAGCAGTAGTTGAGGGTGGGGACCCCTGGCATAGGGCATCGCTTACCAATGAGTCTCTCCTATCTATGTGGGGATTTTGTTTCTTAATGTGATGGTAAAGACATCCTTCAGTATTTTTTCCTGCCTATTCAATTAATCAATATGCATTTCTCTTTTATACCTAGAAGAGCGATCACTGGAAATCATGCACGAATGTAGTTTTCTGGAAGTGTAAACTATGGATGGTTATAACTACAATATTTCTAGTGATCTTCCTGGTCATTCTCATGAGCCTGATTCTTTATTCTAGTAAGTATCTCACTCTTGGTTACACTGATACAAATATGCAATATGTACAGCTTAATAGAACTCAAATGCAAGAGCAGCATCCTTTAAACTCCCTTGGAAAACTGCTGAAGGAGATGGGATACTGACTGCAGAGGGTGGTGTGTTCAGTAGTGGGTGTGAATGCTTGCAACTTGCATCCTGACCAGGTGGCAATTACAGTTTGTAGCTAAGTGAGAAAATATTACGAGAAGGTATTTGGGTCTGAGGATGGAAATGATGTTTGTAATGTAGGAGCAAGTGCCATGGATGACTTAGACCCCATGGTGTCATTGCCTGTCAGGCTCCCAGAGCAGAGGGCTTTTGCTAATGGGGGTGGGTGACTGACCTCTGTGTGCTGTCACTTTTTTTCAGGTGATTTGCACTTTCTTTCTGTCATTCCCAGTCAGTCCTTACCTAGGAAATCTGTGAGAAAGCCACCCTGGAGAAAGCCAAGTGGGGCTTTTTTTCAATACTTCAGCTAACTGAAACTTTTTCCTCTCCTTTCATCTCCTTTTGATTATTAGATGTTTACACAGATGAGGATGACTACTGGGATCCTGATGAATTACTAAACAGTGGAAATTTTCACAATTTTTCAGGATCATTGGAATTAATGTGTGGTCTCCCACACCTTTTCTCTGAGGACATTACTAAGAGGGTAAGTGTTGATGTGGTTCTTGGCAAAGTTGATTCTGCTTAGAACATTGTTTCAGTGTTTTGCCTATTAAGAAGTTTCTGTTTCTCTGTGTAGCAATTCAATTATTTGCAAGTCCACATAAAAATATTGTGTTGTACTTTTTAAAGTCTCAATCTAGAAAAAAAATAATTGTCTGCTCATAAGCACAAAAAAGAATCTGATCTTTTCCCCTAAATTTGACCAGTTGTTTAGACAGAGCCTTCACCTTTTTCATAGAATCATTGAATAGTTTAAGGAGCTCTGTGAAAGTCATCTAAGCACAATATGGGCTAAACATTCTCTCATGAGTACGTGATTACAGTCTGGGTTTATAGCTGTGATTTCTACTGAGCCAACACAGCCCTGAGTTAGAGCTGAAATAAGCTCAGCACACATGGCAGTGTGAGCTCATGTGGACATTGTGGGAGGGGAGTTTCAGCAGAGAAATCCTCCCCTCTGCAAAGCAAAAGTCAGAAGAGCTTTTAGGTACTAATTAAATCCCAAACCTAACGACATCAGTTGCACATGGCAACATGAGCAGATACTTTTAGTTCACCCTGAATGCCTCCATTGTGTTAAGGTTATATAGCAATCACTCAAATGCACCATTAACTTGTCTGTCAAATTTAACGGGACTCTGTACCTTTTTGAGGGCTGATATTTGCTGTTGTTTGACCTTCAGCACCTGTTTTTATGCTCCTTAAAGCACCTTGTAAGAATGATTTGCTGTGAGGGGTTTTTTGCGTGGAAAAAAAGAGATTGGATAGAAGAAATATGTTTTGGATTTTTTTTCTCTCTCAGCTAACAGAGGTCTACAGTTCATCTCCAGCTTTAGGACGTTACTTTAGGTCAGCTCAGGTGGTTTCTTTCAGGTAAGTAATTTCTGTCACTGAAGTTATCTGAAAATTACAGGCTTTTGATGAGACATACATGTGCCAATATAAATATGTACAACATTTAAATCTGTGAAAAATAGGTTGTCTGGGGGAAAATCATGTGTAAAGACAGTGAAAACTGGTCAAAGGATCCTGTGGTGTAAATGGTAAATGCTGCTAAAATTATGTAATGACAGGAACATACTGTTGCTGTGAAGTATCATCTCTGTTGTATTTGGTTCCAATTGCAGCCCTTAATAAACATATTCAAGGATATTTATTAAAAGGAAAATTAATTTCTGGAAACACTTAAGACTGACGTAGTTTAAATAATCTTAAATAAATAAAAGAGGATTCATGGGGAGAATTATTTTGTTCCCAAAAGAGATAAAGGCAAGAGGAATATACATGTCTCCTGCCATGGAGAAACAGCAGAGAGGCAAGGGAAGACACAGAGCTTCCCCAAGGACTTCTGAAAAAGAACTCTTACAAAAGGAATTAGAAAGATAGCAGAAAATCAAGGGAAGTAGTTTTGCAAAGTTCCAAGTCCTTTGAGATAGCAAGGACAGAGGAAGAGCCACCTTGGCATGTGGCAAGGGGCAGTGCTGAGGGCACTTTGCTCCCTGGCCCTGCCAGCCTTGGGCATGCCAGCTCTGTTCGGTGGTGAACTGGAGCTCCTTATCCTTATGGCTACTGATTATGATTTAGAGCATCAAGTACAAAGCTGTAGTTCTGCACAGATATTGATTATACTGATTTACTGATATCTCTCTCTGCCTCTTCGATGTCTCTCTCTCGCTGCCTCCCTCCCTCTCTTTCTTTCCTTTTATTTTCTCCCATTCAAATATTTTTTGAAAATGTTTTGAATTCTGTGAGTACAACAGGTAGCTGTTGAATTGTAATCAGCAGCTTTGGTTCAGACCCCAAAAAAAGAAATCTGCAGAGAGGCTTTCCAGCTCCCTGGTTTGTGTAATCCACTCCAGAGCTGCGTCGGGAGCACAGCTGGGTGGTCCCAGGTACTGCTGGCAGGAAGACAAACCTTCCTGCAGGTTCCTAGCTAAACTATGCATAGGATATTGCAACACCTCCTATCTGTAGCTTCTTGGGAAGCACCAGCGCTGAAAACTGTGCCCCATTAGGACACAATGACATTGTGCATTTGAAAACATGTCTCTGGCTGGCTTCAAGTGCGTATCCAGTTTTAAGAGCTGTTCTCAGAAGGGAGGGGGAGGCAGAAATGGGAATCTTTGGCAGTTTTCTTTCATAATGTTTTTCTTGAGAATTTTTTTTTTTTTAAATCATGCCAACATTGATATGAAAAGACAGTCTTCTCAAAAAAAAAAAAAAAAAAGGATCCCGTTGAAACTTGAAGACATTCATTCTTGACTTTGTTTTTCAGTAATGAAAGCTCCACTGTAATTTATCAGCTAGTGTTTTCTGTACCACCATCGACAGAGGGATTTATGGAAAATACTATGAACCCAGATTTTATACGGAACATTTTACGTCAAAATATTTATGATGAAGATACCCTTAATCCTGGGACACCTGAATGTGACAGGTTAAAGCTTGACCCAACTTCTCTCACATGTAAGTGCTGTATATTAGAGAAACTGTTTCTTTACAAAGAGCAGAAGTATTTGTGGGAAAGGAGGGAAATATTTCTGGAAAGATATTAAGATTCACTAGTAAATATATTTTGCATAACAGTATTAAAAACATTTAAAAATAATTTTCAGAAAGTCTTGATATGCTTAACTTAGAACCTGGGACTCACTGGTCCTCTGATGAAAAAGGGAATATTGATGAGACTGGGTAACCATGGACTCCAACCAAACTTTTCTGACCTAATATTGCATTTTATCTATACAAAAAAATTCTCCTCATGTGTGTGTGTACCATAATGGGGAGACAAAAATTAAAACTATTTCTCTTTATTGTATATTCAATTTTGAATGCTAACAAAACAAATTTTAATACAAGGGATGAAAAGAGTCCTAATTTTTGTCTTTCTGTATTTTATTTTGAAAACTTATTATGCATAGAGATAGCTTTTAAAGGAACCAAATATTCATTCTTCCGGGTTTTCTAGACAGTGATTCCAATGACTACCAGTGATTCCAATGCATTGTATTTGTCCTGAAAGAAATGCCTGTGTAAAAGTCCCATGAGCTTTGAAGTTATACTGAAAACAATGCATGGAGCTACGTCCCCCCATCCCCAATTTACTGAACCACACCTTTGTGCTTTTAGAATAATCCTAGGCTAACAATTCAGCATTGCAGTGTATGTAAGTAAGGTTTGCAATTAACTCCTATTGATTTTTCTTAGGAGTCTTATCAAGGGACAAGAAATCAGCAAGTCATGAGTTCCAATTTTTAGAAGCATTTTGTTCCTTATATATTGGCAGGATTCATAGAAAAAGTAGTGTAAAAGACACAGGAAAGAATATGTTGAAATAACTAATTAAAATATCATTTTCATATTAATATTGTACTGTTTTAACTTTCAGAGAAATGATGGAAAGATTCCTCATCTTCATCACCACCTAGAAAAGATGGGATTCCCTATCTATTAATCCCAGGGCAGAGATTCATTAGGTAGAAACGCTTCTACAATTGTTGCCCTATAAATACTGCCTGTGATGCAATACTGTAAATGGAAAATGTGGTATATTTATGACAGTGTTGTACTGCTATGATGTCACTACCACCTCCTTTATTTTTGTCCTGTTATCTCAATAATCCATTTCAGCCTTGGGAAAATCATGTACTTGATGCATGCTCTGTTGACTTTGAAAGCTCTGCTTTGTCTTGCCTTATGATTAAATCTGAATGCTGTGCACGAGCTTTAAAAGCAGCCTTGCACATGGCTCCTTTCTTCTTCTCTTGGCTTATCCAAAATTATCTGCACAGCTTCATCCTTAATGTTCGCTTCCACCCTTACTCTTGTCTGTTTTATTTTTCCCTCCTAACTTCATACGCCATGTTTGCTTGTTGCTCTTTCCTTGTAAAGCAGCCTGAAAACCTATATATATACACACACACATATATATGTATGTGTAATATATGTGTGTGTGTGTATATATATATGTATGTATATATATATATATATATATTTGTATTCTTTAATTACGTGCAAGGTCTTTGCGCTAGCTTCTTAAGAAAGCTTCAACTCTCATAATTTCCTTATTCTTCCTACAGTCTCCCTGGATAAGGTGCTCTTTGCTCTATTTCTCTCTTCTTCACTGTGAAATACGAAAGAAGGAAGAAAAATTATGAAGAGACATGTGTTGCTTACCAATGCACCTGAATGTCACAGGAGTCTTTTGGGGTCAAATTAGCAGTGTGCTTTAATAGTCAGCTACTGCTACTAGTAAATAGAGGGACACTTGACCCGTATTTGTAAATCTGAAGACTAGTCTATACCCTTAATTATAGTTCCTGCCCAGCACTGGGGATAACAATGAACTGATCTAAGGTATTTGCCTTAATAAGGCAGTAAAATGTGTTCTTCTTCATGAGAGACCAAATGAGACGAATCAGTGCCAAGAGGAAGGTGCTGAAGCAGACCACATAGGCCAGCATGGCATGAAAGTCATAGACAGCAACAGGCGATAATATAAAAATTAAGCATTAACTTTGTGCAGAATGGAATGTATTCACTACCATGTTAGTGAAGTGTAACTTTTCATTTACTTATGGCCTTATAAATGTTAGTACTGTTGGACAGACACGTTTATTTTAAGAAACATTTTGTGTTATAAGAAATATGTCATGGAACATTTTTTTTCTCTTTTTCTAATATTACTAGTTTATTTAAGGAATAATCTGACAATTTTATTGTGCATTAAATTATTTATTTTTACTCTTAAAATTACTCTTTTCCTTCTTTAGCAGCTCCAGTCTTTCAGCTGTTTGAGTTGAAAAATAATCATTGGAATTCTAAATGCTGAGCTATATGAAGCATCTGTCTCTCAGAGCTGTACGCTCAAACCCATAGCTGTTGTTGCATGTGTTTAAACTGAGCTTGGGAAACATTCTGGACCAGATTAGTAGTTTGAATGACTCTCATATTTGTGGCTAATTCTGATCCCCTCTTGGTTTGTAAGCTATAGCATAGATTTTACAGAAGATCATTTCTCTTGCTGTACCATTCTATGCAGCATACAGGTAGAAGAAATATTCTTTTTGATTCTTACACTGGGGAAGGATTCATGGCTTGTATGGCTTGTGCCAAAAGCAACAGGTTATCAAAGTACCAGCAGCAAAGAAATAAGTTGCTTGTGAGGCTGCTCAATCTTACTGCTCTTACCAATACACCTGATCCTTTCCTTGAACACTTCTTTATCTCGATTCTAGGGACTGGAAAATAATGTAATAATAAGGCTTCTTTATGGTGATACCCATATGAGCATTAAGAGTTGAGAGAAAGAAAGGAGTCATGCATTCTTTTTTTCCCAGCCATCTCCTCTACTGCCATACCTTTGCCCCAGCACTTCCCAGGAAAGAAGGAGGTGGAGCTGTAGTAAGTTGTGATATTCAACAGAAAATGTCCAAGTTTACAGACTGCATCTGGTCAGATTGTAAACTCTTATTGAAGGAAGTGTCAAAAAAAAAAAAATTAGTGGTTTCTGTTTATATATCTGTGAGGTAAATTGATCACGTAAAAGAAAATAAAAAAGTTAATTATGACCCAATCCATTAGGGACACAGCAGCATGGAAACACATTATTACATCAAGTTAGATATTTTATGTGAATGATTAACATTAATTTTAATAGAAGGAATGAGGATAATACTTTAATGACTGAGACAACTGAGACACTGTTAAAAAGCAACTTGTGGAGTACGAAATCAGCCCTTTAACGTTCCATGGCAGGTGTCATCTGTGTAGCCTCAGCAGCCAGTATGATTTTGGGCAGACTCAGCTGCCTGTCCCAGCAGTGGTACCTGCTCTGTGCTGGCAGTGTGTCCATCCCCTGCTCCGTGGAACCACTTGCCCATGGGACTGTCCCCAGCACGGAAATGGCAGGTGGGAGTCACAAAGGCACTGCACCACAAAGCCAGGGCTGCAGCCAGCACTCACATACAAAGGAAGACTTAAAATCAGAAAAACTGTTTGACGTTTTCTTCCATACGGTTCTGTTACAAAAATGAAGGGACAAAAAAACATGCCTAAGTGAGAACACAGGCACATAACCGCTTTATGAGCTCTGGCAAACGGCTGAAGACCTGATTTCAGGCTTTTGCAGAAAGCCAAACTGGAGACTCCGGCAGGAGTGAGCTGGAAGCATTGTGTCATGGAAGCAATACCTGGACTTCTGCAACTGAGAGGTAGTTACCACCTGGGCAGCGTCAGTATTCACTGTCTTCTCAGTGGGTGTAATATTTGTTATGCATTTATTGTTTTGGGGTTTTTTATTTAATTCCAACTCCATTAAGACTTCACACTAAGATAAGTAGTATTGCATTAGAAGGGGGAGGGGGGAATTTGAGAAATTAGTTATTTATAAAAATTGTGCATTGTATAATTGTACAAATCAAGCAGGTCAGAGAAAATTTGGGTAAGACTAAGTGCATCTAACACAGGGTTTATGTTTTCATTTAAAACATGAAACATTCCCCAAACAAACAGAAAAACCCTGTCATTATTGCATTTTTGAGCATTTATGGCAGTAGTTCTTTAAGGCCCCTTTAAAAAAATACAAAAGTCCAGAAAAATCTGCAGCCTCAGTTGCCTCAAATATTGTAGCTTCGAATTTTCCATGAAGGAAAATTGTCTTGTGATGGCAGTTGCTACTGATTCCTCCTGGTTTAACCGTCAAGTCCTGTAGCTGGTCCATGTTTCTCTCATCCCCTGTTCATGGACAGGTTTGTCTCATAGTAAACGACTGGTAGATGTAGCCTAATGAGTAAGCTTGGTGACAAGAGCAAGGTGTTTGAAGGCTCAACAGCAGAAGTAGGATGGTTATCAAGGCTGCACACACTCAGGCAAATCTTCTAAGTTACCAGGACATCATCATATTCACTGTGCTCTTCAGGGCTGGCGACATTTGCCTTCCTCTTGGGCACACTGACAAATGCATATTCTGTCTGATCATGGCTGTCAATCACGGAGACTTCATGTTTTACATCGTGGTTGACAGTGGAGTACCACAGTTCACTGGAATTCATAGAATCTTTTTTGGCAACATGTTCCTGAGGGGAAAAAAGGGGAAGAGGGAAAAAGCAAAGCTTCAATATTATTATACCCTGAAGAAGTTCGGAGACGTGAGCAGATCTGGTATAGCCGGTGCACTCCTGCAGTGCTCCTGACAAAAACACGCAGTACTGAGAAGGGTTTGTAAATCCACAGTCATTTCCCAGCTGTGCAGGGAGATGCACATCTGAAGAGCCCAGCAACCCACGGCGCTGCTCGGCAGCTGTGACACGATAAAATCTCATCGTCCCACGAGGGAGCACAGCAGCACAAACAGAGCGGGGGAGCCTCAATCATCCCAGGCCCCAGCTCCCCCCAGAGCTGTCCCAAAAGAGAGATCATGCCTGTGACATCCACCCAACCAGGGAATGGGAACTGATGGACAAGAAGGGAAAGTTACATGGGACATTTTATGGGTGCATGCGAAGGGAGTGCATTCGGGATTTGAACAAGACTTAATATGGGATGTTTAGGGAAGGAACTAAAGGAAGGGGATCAGGATGACTTGCAGAGTAAACAGCATAAGAAAACAGAGGAATAAAGGGAGGAAGAGGAGTCACAGCAAGCTGCCAGAGACTGTAGGGTCTGGGAGCAATTAAGACCCGAAGAGCACATGTGCATGTTCCTGTGCAGGAGAGACACTGTCCTGGAAGGGACCCTGGCCTCTGCAGAGATGAAGTGATGGCTAATCCCTGCTCCGGCAGCCCTCATCTGATGCTCTCCTTGTGAAAAGAGGGAGGAGAAAGAAGAGCCATTAGCGAAGGAGGAGGTAAGATTGTGTGGGCAAATGCCTTCCCAACTCCATTTAGATGTTTAGACTTGTCCCTCCTTTTGCCTCCTGAAGATGTTTGCTAATGGGCTGTGGGTGATTGTGCATTAAATAACTAGCAGGATGACTCATTAAATCTAAAAGGACAATGTGCACTGATTAAGTACCTGGAGCCAGACGTTTAAAACTTGTTTGCCCTTGTGTTCTTGGTTTGAACGCACTGGGTACTGAAGCCAATAAGTACCAGCTTGATAGTGGTATCCTCTGTTGTCTGCAGCAGTGGCAGTATTTCTAGTGAGTGTTGCTGGGTTCATGGTGGTATATGTAGCTACGTTTCACACTCTTTACGTGGAACAGAAGTCTCTCTTTCATGGGCCAAAACCCCTAAAGGGTTAGCTTTTATTTTTCAAGACTAGAAGCAGGACAATGTTGTTAGAACAAAATTCCTGCAGAATTTGCCTTGGATTTTCCAAGTTTATGCAAATCAAGCTGCCTGTTTAGATCCTGCTTTGCATGAAAGACCTCCTGACCTTGAGGACACTTCACTGAAAATAAATTCTGATTTTTGATTTGAGGTTTCATAAAATTTTGTGGTTTAAAAATTCCAGAAATTTTAAGGAGCAGAACAGTCAGGGTAGACTTGCTCATCATCCAGTGCATGGCTTTCTCACCATGTCATGATTGCAAAGATGGGAGGACAGCAGTATTTCTCTTAATGTGTCTGTGAAATGAGAACAGGTAGGCTCTTAATTTTCGTGAGTGAGTGGCTCCCAATCCACTGGAGTGAAGTCTGGAGTGCCTCTTGTCCCTTCAAACACATAGGTCTGACCAAGACTTGCACTAAGTGACATTTTCCAGAATCCTTCCAGTCAGCATGTTTTGAAAGGCTGTTATCATCAACCTTCTCTTATCAGTAGGGAGACTGAAGTGCAGAGGTGGAGTGATTTCTCCCACACACCGATGGAGCAAGTGTGAAAACTGCCATTATTCAGAGGCCAAGTTTAACACTCAGAAGGGGCGTCTCTCCTATTGCACTAACAGCCCTGCCAGGGCTCTCTTCGAACCACGCTCTGGGGCTTTTCCTCGGGACACCAAAAACTCTGAAAACCAGACAGACACTTGGCAGGTTCCCCATTACAGTTCCACCCCCTCCTCTTCCCCCACAGTCCATCCCACACTCACAGGTACAAATCATGAGCTCATTTCATCACACCCTTTTCTGTCATCTTGCTCACTTTCTTCAAAATTTTCTGCTAAACACCCACTGATCTGCTGGTCACCAACTTTTGTTTTACTGATGTCATCTTTATTTTAAAAAACTCAAAACAACCCGGCTAGGCTGCTAAATGGCAGCGCTTCGTTCTGCGGTACACAGGGTTTCTGGTGATCGCTCCTCATCAGTGATTCAAGAGGCAGCTGCACTTGCCCTCTGCTAAAATGGACTCTTTACAAAGCAGAGGCGGCAAACCAGAGGTACTCAACTGCTGCCTCTCGGAGCCCAGCTATTAACACAACCAACCACGCAAGACTGGGAAGTGCAACAGTTGAGAAGTGGCTGTTCCCCCAGCCCAGCCTTCCAGGATGATCAGTTTGGGCAGAGAAGCAGGGTGCACAGCAAGTTAGAGAGTCACCTCTTAAATTACTCTAGGCATTGCCAGAACTCCTAAAGCTAACTTCAAAGCAAGGAGGTAAGATGCACAGACAACGTGTTTATCATGCCACTCTTTCCTGCATTGCAATGCCACCATTTGCTCCGTTCTGGTTTATCAGAAACTAAATGTGCAACCTGAAAGGGCATGTTTTGTTTTGTGGGTGGTATGGTTTTTTCTTTCTTCCTTCTAGAGGCAGTGGGGCATTAGAAAGGGAAACCTTATTCTTTTCCAGCAGAGACTTAGCCATTTGTTGATACATTGGCTGTTTTTTTATAGTGGAAAGATTAACCAAAACCCTTTAAGCCTCAAAGTATTAGATCTACCTTTGTTTTTCAACTGAAGATTTCTTAATTACTAAACCTGATTGGCAATAGTCCATTTAAATTACTTCTAGAAAACATCATGTTGAAACTGAAACTCTTTGTGGAAACATGCCAGTAGTCAGGAGCGTTGGCTACCACAAGGCTGAAGGGAAGGAGGAGGAGGACACAGGAGGACAGAGAAGCACCCCCACAGCTGTAAGTTGTGCAGTGGCCGAGGACAGTCACTCAGGACATCATCACAAGGTTCAGCCTCCTGAACTGTCTGGCTTGGGCCAGACAACATTACACTCAGCCTCAGAAATTATGGGGGTGTGCTGCAGACTGTTTGGCCACTGGCTGCCCAAGAGTGCGGCTGCATATCAGTGTTTCAGTTTTATGTGCACACATTTCTTTTGTACGTAGGCTTAAACTTGTATTTTTCTGCATCCTAAGCAAATAGTCTGATTACGGGCTTTTCTCTTTTCTGCAGGAGCATGATGGACTTTGTCTTTCTAATATATGGTTGTTTTGGACTCAGTTGCCCCAAAGAGTAGGGGTGGGGGGAAAATTCAGTTTTAGTCTTTACCTTGATGGTACCTGGTGGATATCTGCAGGTCTGTGCTGAGGAAAGAGGAAGAAAACACATGTGATGGTCAGTCTTTGGTGTAGCAACACGAGACAAGGATTTTTGCCAGCACAGGATTTACTCAGCTGCAGACTGAGCACAGGCTGTGCAAAAGCATGAACTTGCGTGACAATAGTAGGGAAAAGGGTTGAAAATTCTGAGAGCTAAATAAATCTGGTGGCTTTTCAAGATTTATCTTTTCTCTAATTTATACACACTTGTGTCACACAGCACTGCTCACTGACCTTAAACCTAGATGTGTTCGTGGGTTTGACCCTGGCTAAATGCCAGGCACCTACGACATCTGCTCTCCGCAGTCTTCTTGGGTTTTTCTTTTTGTTTTGTTTTTCTTTTTTAATTAACTGAAATCAGTTTTACATGTCTGTCTTAAAAATGAAAGCTCTTGCTTGCTTTCTGACTGTATTTTAGCTTTATGACCAATGCAGCCTTAGCTGTGCCTGGGATCGCTAGCTGGGTGCTGGGGCATAGAGGCACTACGTGATGTGCCACATGCACTGGGTGTCCATGGGTGCAGGTTTGGCAGCCTGCAGCTTTTCTGGAAATTTGTCTCTCTGCCCCATAAACACCTAAGTGGCAGAGGTCTGTCATTTTACAGCCTGCTTTCTCCCAGCCTTGTCTTTATCAGTCTAGTTGGTTCTTACTATGAGGTGGATTGAACAGGTTGCTCCTGCAAAATTTCAGAGCTGAGCTTTCGCTTTTGCTTAAGATAAGAGGGGTTTTTAAGCATACTTGTTTTGCAAGTAGAGAGACGTCAGTGTCTCAATATTGCATTAAAGCTGCTATCTTAGAGAATTTATGGCATTTTCAAACATTATTGTGCTGCCTTAACACTGCTGTGAAATTGCCAATGTACATGACTGAGAAGAGGGTTTTTGCTAATACTGCAACTTGTGAAAGTGGTAAAAGTATTATACCTTTGCTACATGAATGGCTTTACCCTCAAGAGGGAAAAGGCAGCAGTCTGAATCTAAACCAAACCTCCTGATTCACATGAGCACATGTGATCCCAGCTATCATATGAGTCTTCCCTATTTGCATATTCAATATGCAGAAACTGTTTTATTAGGAGAGCACCTCATCCTGACGTCTGTTTAGAGAAAGTCCTGAGCGGTGCTTGTGTGTGGGGAACGGGGGCTGGTGTGTGAGCAAATGCAGGCTCTGTTGTGCTGGGAGCCCACTTGCTTCAGCAGCCCTCCACCTCATTTTTGGGGGACGAAGCAGGGCCATCGCAGAGGTTCCCCCACCGTGGGTCAATGCTTGAAATCCTGTGCATCTAGCTGTGACAATCAAGGGCACCTATATTCTCCAGGGGATGCAAGGAGGTTTCCCTTTGGCTGGGATACAAAATGCCTTGCCATGGCTGCTGCCCATGGTTGTGCCTGACAGCTGCCTCTGCACTGATGCAGAGGGCTCCCCCATGTCCCCATTCACGCCATGCCACACCACCCCTGAGGGGCTCGAGCAGCTTCTTTACTTACTTTGCTTGTGGGAGTATCTTTTTCTCCTGATGGGGACAGGCACATTCCACCTAGGGCATGGAAATAAGGGTGAGCATGTAGGTCTGGGGCTTTGTGGTCCTCACTTCCCACTGCCAACTGTGGGCCCCCGCAAAGCCGTAGGGAGGTGCCTTCTCCAGTTTTTGGACAAGACAATTTATGCAGCTTCTCTGCTGCTGTTCTCCCCAGGAGAGAGCCCTGGCAGGCACCCAGCCCTGCTCTGGAGGTTGCAGAAGCAGCCACAGGACAGGAGAGGCACAAATCAAAGGTCCAGGGCTGGAGGGTGGCAGCTCTTGGCAGGTGTTACAGCATTTAGCTATTCCTGGGAAGTATGACCTTTGTCCCCTGGGGGAACCCTGGCAGTACAACAGCAAAGTTTGTGGACTGGAGGAGAAATCAGCCTTTCTGGGCTCATCCATATTAAATAGCTCTGGATGGGTGAGTCAGAAGTAAATATTGGGAAGAGATGGGAGAGAACAATTCTCATGCTCCCACAAATGATCTACATCAATCTGACCTCTAGCATGTCTGGGGCAAAAGCAAAAGGAAGAAAAACACAGTGATAGTGTGACAGAAATTGCAAACACATGGGCATGAGTGCAAGACTAGTGGATCTGATCTCTAGCAGCTGAAATAATCCCTGCTGGTTCAAGCAGAAGACTACACTTGCAGGTTTAAGTACTGAAATCATCTGGCAAATTGAAGAGCCTTTATGTTATGTTCAGGTTGATGTTAGCATGCTTCTTGGCAATAAGAGCTAGACTTTCTGGGGCATGTGCTATTGTTTATAGTTTACAGTTTTGTGCTGGTGAAAGGCTGCTAATTTACAAACATTTTGCAATGTAGTGTTAGTACTTATATGCTAGATTTATATATATAATAAAAATGCACGAAGGGATGTAAAGCTGCCAAATCATATGAATTTAGGAATTACACACAACTTGCTGGTGGAGGCACATTATGAATCAGTCTCTAATTGCTTAGTTGCATTTTTTTTTTCTTTCCCAGGACTGAGGTAAATAGGTAATGCCACCTTTTTTTTTTGCTCTTGATGCTTTCCTTGCTAAATGTATGTTCTTAGGACTTATTTCTTTTATAAACTACCTAAATTTGGCAACTCACCTGGAATAATTTCTTTCTGCAGATGTCCCTGGTGCTCTTATAAGGGTAGCAGAAAGTTTTGCAAATACCAGTGAACTTTCCAATTTTCTGTTTAGTGGGAGAATTTAGATAGCTTTCATTACAGCTGGGTATAAAAAGAAGGCTATAATACTACCTCATTCCAGATTGCCTAACTGGTTTTCTTTGAATTATACAGTGTTTTACCCATACTGGATGTAAAGTCCTTTAGCTTAGTTGGAGATGCCAGTGTGACCATTTCATACAGTTCAATCCTTGAAATCCTATGAGCAACATTTAAAATAAAATATGTATGTGTATTTATAATACACATAACTCACATTAGGAGTCTGTTGTAGCTGTCAGATATTGTGAGTTTGATATAAGTATTTTTGTTTTCTGATGTCTATTTCTTCCACTTTTTTTTGTTATAATCAGTTGGCTTCTGATTTTTCAGCCCCTTGCTCAGATGAAAAGGCTATTGAGCTTGGGTAGCTCTTCCCCTCGACTGTCAAAAGATAAATAGCATATGTTCCTATAACAAATTAGATCTGTAAACTGACGCATAACTCTTAGATAAATTCTTACTTAGTCAATCATGTCATCCTGTGGAAAAATACATCACATGGTCTGAGAATTGAAAGTACTTCTCAATGTCTGCATTTATGCTGCAGACATGCTGACTCTTCGAGGCAGGTCCCCAGCCATTAGAGAAAGGGAGCCCAGCTTGCCTGTGGGTGGAGAGGGGCTCTGAAGAGTTGGCTCCGATTGGATTGCGGGTTTCTGAGGCAATTATAAGTACAGCTTTATTAGTAAAAATGCTGGGAAATAGTTCTGGCCATGAGTCACAATAGAGGACAAATGTGACTCTCATTAAAATGAGAACAAAAGCAGATTTCCTTCTCTTTCTTTCCATAGTTTCACTTAGCTCTTTGCAGAGCAGCAGCATGAACTGTGTTACAGAGGCTGTCGTGCTCAGGAAGTGGTCAAACCAAATATAGAAATGCTTCTAAAAAGCAAACACTTCAAACAGAAGAGATGAAACAGCAGACTTGGGGATGTATAGGAAGAAAGAAATTAATTACAGAGGAAGCAGCAGAGTTTACAGATAAATGGTAGAGCCTGAAATCTGCGACATTTTCTCCCTGCTGCTGCTAAGAGCTCAAGTTTGTGTTAGGTCTGCTTTGCACACCTGAAACTAAGGCTGCCTTCAGTCTGATTCTACTTTGACCCAGCTGCCAAAGGGCCAAGGGACGAGGCAGTGGACACCAGTTTCTGTCCCTGACTTCCTGGGCAGAGGTAGTGTGATGCTGCTGTAAGGTCACAGAGACACCCACAGAGCCACCTTAATAAGGGGTGGTCCCAGCCTCACCAGAAATACGAAGCTCCTCTGACCTGCTGTGGGACATGACAGCATCAGCCTTCAGGAGAGAGATCTTCAGTGGGAGCCTGCTGCAGCTGTTGTCTCCATCTAACTTGGTGGCTCTCAACAAGACATTACTGGCCCAGAAATAGCTGGACCTTCCTCTAGAAATATCCAGTTCCTACCTGATTCCTTAAACCCACCACCTCTGACACAAAACTGCCAAACTCTCAAAAATCCCCACATCCAACCAAGAAAAAAGTGCCGTGCTCGCTCTGTGGGTGGCTGCTTGGCAAAGAAAGCCCAATGCCCCATCACTTCAGCACAAATTAACTCCTACCACCCCTGTAATTGACCCGGGGCCCTCCTCCCTTGTACCCCACCAGACATGGCTGGTCGTCACCTACATGTGGGCTAAATCACCTGAAGCTGATGAACTTTGCCTGCCTGTATCACTGGAGTGATAACTTTGAGATATTTCCTCCAACCAGCTGCCAATTTTCCCAAGCCTTGTAGACACTCACCCACCCGTAGGTACTCATCTACTCTGATTTTTTTCCAGATCTAATTAAAGTTACTCAGGAGAGATGCTGACAGCTGGATGATGTAACTGCATGAGCCTCATTCCCTAGCAATTTGGTGTGGATGGGCTGCCTGCTACGAGATACATATAACTTTGAGTTGTAACCTGAGCTTTCCCTTCAGCCTGACTCTGAGCTGCCCTGTGCTGTGGAGCAGAGAAGCCTTTCCTAGCTGACCCTGCAGCACCAGAGCTTTGCAAGGATGCTGAGTCACTGCATGGGAATGACTGCTTCTCTGGAAAAGAAAACCAAAACCAAACCAAAAACCCCACCCTCGTCATTTCCCTATCCCTCTGAACTTCTGCAAGATCTACAATTTTTCTGAAAGACACGGCTTTGTCAGCAATGGGGCAGCTATGACTGAGGAGAGATGTGCTACTCAGAAATCACACCAAGCTGGCACAGCTCATCTACAGCAGCTGGAGTGAGAGGAATTGCAGTTGCTCTCTTCCCTGCAAGGGCAGCTGGTCAATGCTCTCCCCAAATTACTTCTTCTGGCAGTGATTTCCTAGAGTTTTTGAAAGTGAGGAAAACAGGGTGTGGAGCTGCATGAGCCCAGGCTGGGGCACAGCACCGAGCCACTGATGGCTTTTATGGCAGCAGCCCTTCCTCCCCTCCGATGAGGGATAAGAGTTTCATGGCCCCATCAAGCTAGCAGGAAAAATCTGCTTCACAAAAACCTTGTTTGCAAGGGTCTTGTAAAGAATTCTGTTCTGATTCCGGCTCCTAAAAAGCACTCAGTATGTATTTTGAAGGCAACACAAGTCCCACATGTAAGGGTGACAAGACAACTTAAAGCAGTGGGGATTTGGAAAGCTTTGGAGCTGAGAGCCTGGAGCTGAGACCCTTAAGGCACACAAACTCATCACTGCTCCTTGCTGCCCCAGGTGAGGACCCACCAGTTTCACACGGATTTTGTTTGCCTTGACTCAAACTGCTTCTGAGAGCAAGGCTTCATGCTTTGCCTTGACTCAAACTGCTTCTGTCCTTTTCCTCAAGGCCAGGTAACGTGGTCACAACTTAGACATCTGGCCACAGACCTGCAGGGATGTGAGAGATGCATTTCCTTTGGGAACAAGAGGAACATTTAAGTTTGACAATGGAGTGCCTCATCTGAGCTTCTTAAAACCAAGTCAGCAGTCCGGGTACACTACTCAGAGGTTGCATGACCTTTTCTTTGACCTATTAAGAAGACAACAGAAAAGAAAGGGAATTTTCCACCTGTCCTAGGTGGCTCCTGTTGAGCATCTTCCTCCATCTTTATAGCTCCTTAAGGGACAATCTAATCTTAACCACTGTTGTACTTAACCATAGGATACTCACATATCTTGTGTACAGCATTTAAATATATTGTACAATTTAGTCTATTTCTATATAGTGTATATAAAACCTTATCTTTATGAGGCATGGTACCAACAGATAAGAGATAGCAAAGTGAATCTCAGAGTGTAGTTTTCTTGCCTGGAAACTTGGAGCAGATGACAAGTATTCTCTGTTCCTTGTGTTCCTCACCAGGACAAATTCCCTTTCTTCCTTCAGCAGATTCTCCAGTCTGGGAGCTTACAGACAACATCACCTCTCTAAAAATCATCCTGATGCAATATTCTTTGACATACTAAGAACTATATTGTTCATCTTAATTTGCTTGCTAAATTATGTCTTGTTAATCAAGAAACTCCTCATGGTGCCTTGCATGACCCCTTAAGGCTGATTCATTGTAGGTATCATTTGTTTTGGAATCACTCTCTTAATCCTCTTGTTTAGTAATTAAATATAAAGTGATATTGGACCTACCTTATTTTTGGTAGGCAGTTTCTCTGCACCTTTGGGTAGCCAGTTTTGGTGTGGTTTCCTTGCCAGCTGAATTGTTTTCTGTACTGGCTGTGTTACAGAATGGAATTCAGTGATCAAAGCAGCTCATTATCTCTCATTATCGCTCTCTTAGTCCTCTCGTTTCATAATTAAATATAAAATGGTATTGGACCTACCTTATTTTTGGTAGGCAGTTTCCCATCCTTCCACTGGATCTCTGCACCCTTGGGTAGGCAATTTTGGTGAGCTTTCCTTGCTGGCTGAATTGTTTTCTGTCCTGGCTGTGTTACAGAATGAAACTCAGTGACCAGAGCAGCTCAGTATCTCACTGTAAGCGTATGCAGCACTCAGATGTTGTGCACCTAAAAAAGCCAAAAACTACCCCAAAGCCTCCACTGCAGGCAAGCACTAACAAGTGGGGGTGGGAGAGGAAGAGGGGTGGAATGGATGAGTGATGTGGCTTCCTGGGCTGCTGGGGTGAGCTGGTGACCTCCACAAAGGGATTAGAGTGTTGCAGAATGGACTGCCTCCAGGTACCCATGTCTGAAATAGCAACTCAGGATGCTTCTGGCAAGAGGAAACCACATGCCTGACCACCTTTCTCTTCTGAGAAATGCTGTGACAAACTGCACGGTAAAAACCAAACACTTCAAACGCCAATGAAGTATAACCTTTGCTACAGAAGCTTTCCAGTGCAGTCTTTTTGTGTTTCTTCATCTCCTTTTGTCCCTTTTTTAAAAAATTATTACTATTTTTATCCCTTTTTCTTTCTCCTGAGCTACAAGGAAGAAGAAAAATGAAGAGCCAGAAATATAATTTGCAGGGCTGGTTGGCTGGGGAGGAAGCAAGTTTCAGTTCACACATTATAATTGCGGTACGTTGCTGATAACAAAAAATAAAATCTCTGTAAGACTTCAGGTGTCTGCAGCAATTTCATCAAACCTTGGAGGTAAGAAGTGTCGGGCAGTTAAAAGGACAGTTTAAGAACACGTGCTGTTCCCTGGGAACGTGTGGGTTTGCAGATGGAGGTACACCACCATGAGCTAGGTCTCAGCTAAGTAGCCCCCTCCTTTGACTCTGTTTTGCACTTTGCTAGGCAGTCCAACACCAGATTTCAGCACCAGAAGCTGTAACTTGCAGCTGACAGCAGTGTGTTAGCAGAGGGAGGGAGTTCAGTTTGGGGAGAGATCACAGACCACACACCTCCAATTCCAACACAACAAGAACAAAAATCTGCGTCTGTGTACAGACCGCCCTTGAATCCTGTGATTTGAAACTTGTGTGCGAACACGACAATTTGTCTGTAACCCTGCCCAAAGGAACACCACCTGGTCCTGCAGCATCCTTGGCTTTGAACTGCCACAGCGTGCCCAGATGCAATGGCAGAGGCTGGAGCAGATGTTGGTAATGCAGCTAAGTGTCTTTACCTCAGTGTACTGCAGCTCTCCAAACTCAGCTGAAATGCAGAGGGATTTGCCATATGCAGGCACTACTTCAACATATTATAGAGTTCCAGACCTGTTCAATTGCATTCCACAAGCAGCTTCCCAACACTGCTACCTACAACTAGAGCTGAGGAACCAACCTCCAAAAGTCACTGCAATTCAGAAGTGAATAAAACCCTCTCCACCTGTTTTCTTCTCTTTAAAGGCAGCATCTTGAGAGATGGCACTGAATCCTTCTGACAAGGTAGGCAGCTGTCCAGTTGTTAACCTGGGCTTGGATGGTTGAAAAAACAGTGGTTTAGACTGATAGTTGACAAGCCAATGTTTTAGGCTATAATTGTGCCTGAGTAACTCCCCTTGTCAACATTTTCTGGAAGTTCAACTATGTGAATTATTGATTTCATTAGTCACTTGGTCTGTGGAGAAATGCTGGCATTTCGTGACTGTGCAATTCTTGTATATCCTTTTTTAAACTTACTTGGAAATAAAGAAAACATCCTGGTGAAGCAGAAAGGAAGAAAATAATATGAATCACTATGCTTTTCAAGCAGTAGTTGCTTTCACTGTCTTTGGGATGTGACTGAAGTTCAGGCATGGTGTGCAGTTCTCAGAAATGAAGATGTTGTGCAACTGAAGCAGAAGAACATGGGATCTGACTGACAAGGGAGGAGAAGGTCTGTAATCCACCAAATGTCTGTGCAAAGATGAACAGAGAAGGAACCCATGCACTTAAAGGTACACTCACAAATTTAAAATAAGTGGTTGGGTTAATGGATCTCACATTATGAGTAAAATGTTACGTTTAAAGTAATTAATCAACTCCTGATGTTGCCTGATCCCTGGAGAAAGGACAGAGGTCCAACAGAGATGCTGCAGCAGTCAGATGCACATGCAAACACCCACTCATGAAGGCTGGTAGGGAGGGCCCTGCATGCTCAGGTTCCCTGTGGCACCAGGAGTTGCCAGGGGAAAGGTAGAGCTTGGAAGAAGCAGCCAACACACGTGGCTCTTTATCACCAGCTATGCTGGGTATACAGGGATGCTGAAAACCATTTAAAGCCAAGGAATTTTTCCCACCACAGTAGCCGTCTCTGTTCTTTGCTAAGACCGAAAGTTTGCTCTTCATTGAAAAGTGTTTCTTCTAGCAGCACACAGTTTTTAAAGGTTCTGAAAGATTAGAGTGTTTCTGGGAGAAAATAAGATGGTTAAAGCTGACAAGAATATTTCCTACATATCAATTGGGCTTGTCAATCTTTTTAAAATGAAGTGCAGTTCCTTTTGTGGTCGCTAAGTGGTGATCTCACATTTTAATGAGGCCAGAATACCCTTCCAGAAATTTTGCAGGAAAGTGCAACTATGAAAATAAGATAAGGAAAATAAGATCTGTCAAAGTAAAAAGACAATAGTATGAAGCAATTGCCTTTTGCAGACTGATGGGAATGAATTATTGAACCTACTCAAAAGCACATCCAAAATGTTTCTTTAGAGGAATACTGATACCTGAGCTGTTTCTGTTTTCAGATTGGTTACCACTAAGGAGAGAAGGAACCAAAAATGTTAAAGCATGTTTGAGAATTTTTTGTGTCACATTATGGTTTGGGCCCACTGGCTTTCAACAGATTTGCATAATCGAGGCTAATCTGTGCAGTCGTTCAGCTGAGAGAAGACATTTTATTTGCAATCATAGTCATCTGGAGTAGTAAGAATTTGCAAAAATGTAAGCCACCTTATCAGAAATCAGAAACATGCAACACAATTTACCATTAGAAGTTTGATTAGCAAATGAGGTCTCGCAGTCTGGCTGCCCCGCTGTGCTGTGGGTGAGCCGCCCGTGGGCTGAGGGCTTGGCTGGTTTCAGAAGTGTGATCACAACTCACACAAAAAGGGAAACACAGGAATATCCGTGACAAAGCAAAAAGGCACAAAAACAATGACTCAAACAAGTCGTGTGACCTACTTTTGTATCATCTCAGGTGATGGTGGAGGAGAAGGGGTGTGCTTGTGGAATGGCAGCCCTGTCTTTCCAAGGGACAGGGCTGGGGAAGGATCATGGACCTGCAGAGACGGGGGAAACCTCAGTGGAGGAGAGGTGAGACCAAGGCTCTGCTCTTTCCCTGAGGTAATATATGACCTAGGCCCTGAGTCTGGCACTTGGCTTGCTTTGGTCTCCTTAACCTAGAAAAAGAGATGTGTTACAGAAGCATCAGCTGCTCCTGGGCCTTCACTGATTTACACAAAGGGCGCAGACCCTAACTGGGTCCTCTGAGTTACACGTAGGGACATTTGCACTACTCATGGCAGCATGGAGCTCATGTCAGGGCCGGGGTGGCCTTTCCTTCTCCAGCCCACAGACACAGGGTGCTCAGCCAGCTTAGAAATCTGTGCTTGTACTTAGGCACTTGTGAAAACCCAACCTTATGGACAAAGTTCTTGTGAAAAACCCAGTACCCCTGTCTGCTTAGCAGCACAGCTGGGAAAACCTGAGTTTCTGGCTCTGACATTTGTTGTCATGTCCCCTAAAATTCAGCTGAGTGTCATAGAGGCAGGAGGTTTTTACAAAGCACCATTTACTGTAGTTGCATGGAGGGGAATGTCCCCAGAGTAAGAGCGAAGCGTATAAAAAAGGGGAAGCGGCGCTCAGTGGATCAGTCGGTCGTCTCGCTGAGTGCGCAGCTACAATGATGATGGTCACTTGCCTGCTCCTCTCCAGCATCTGGACCGCTGCTCCAGGTAACTCTCTTGTCTGTCTGGGTGTCTGTGTCATTATCCTAACGGTGTGAGGGACTTTGGTGCCATGCCAGGCTCCTTCTGTGCTGCTGGGTGCCGCAGTCCCCACCTTGCATCTTCCTGGGGCAAGCCCAGTGGTGACACGGCACTTGTGACACTGTACTGCTCACCCGGGGCTTCAGACGTGTCACTGCTGGTTGCATTGATAGCATCCACTTCTTAATTTACCACCAGTGCATTTATAAGTTCCAGAGAGATGTATAAATTTATTGCAATGGGCAAATTATAAAGCAGGCAAACCGTGCTTGCAGGTGTCTGCTCAGGCCATTAAAAGCATGGGTGTATAATGCTGGTTTTGTATTTAAAAATCATGTAGAAAAGGCTGAATTCATTTTAAACTAGGTTCCATGATCATGGTTTGTAGTCTGCCTATGGCACTGCCGAGATCCAGAAGGCAAAGTGACTGGCACAGCTCAATAATTGGCTTCTTGGTCTGGTGGAAATCTGCCTGGCCATGGTCATAGCCAGAATTTCAGAGCACTTTGTTGAGTGGGTTAGCCTAGCGTACCTCTGGGCACTGCAGACAGCCTCATTCCTCTTTAAGATCTGCAGAGATATTTCCCTTTCTTGTAAATTAGGTTATGTTTTCAGTGCTGCAACTGTTACTGCTGATGTCTCCCTTCCCACACTGATGTGCACAAATAAACTTTGAAAACTATTATCCCAAGAGATCTGTGGAGCTGAGCTGTCAGCTTCACCTTCCCTGTACCCTTAACAGTTTTTTCATGTTTACGAATTGGGAGAGGAGACTGATTTATTTTCCCTGGGGACTTTTAATACCTTGGCATTTATGCTGTGAAAATTCCCTGCCTGTGAGCCTTCAGTAGGGTCTCTTTGCAGCTGCTTCCCAGCTGCATCACCTTGATGCTGAGGTAAGAGGACAGATGCAGCTTGCCTCTGGTCCTCCCTACCTTGCTTTTTCATTCTGGTTTTCTGTTCTTTTGCCAGTCTCTGACAACTGTGAATACACGGTGTATAGTGAGACACATAGTGTGGGAATCATAGACACGCAGTAAGAACTACTTTCCCATGAGAGAGGCCTGTTTATCCAGTTCACACTATTCCTCTCTAGCTCAAAACAAGAAGGAATCCATAAATAATGATAATAAGAGACTCACAGGTGGTGTTATTGCAAGATGTTGTTCTAACTACAGGTAGCCAATGACATTGTGGGGTGGTGAATTGAGAGCCAATGGATGTGTGACATGAATATTAGAAATAGTAGAAAAAGGCTTTGGAAAATAAAGAGTTACTTCTTCCTTTTCTCTGACCAAGAAGCCGTTGTGGTGAACTTTCACTTGTCGTGACCATCTCGACAGCAACAACACAGTAATTTTAGCAGTTTTACTGATTTGCTTCACCCGATGGCACAGGAGGTCTAAGAGGGTGGTATTGGGCCAACAGCTGTTCGGTTTTTAGCATGGCTGAAAGTTTAGGGAAGGTCTCCGTGGGTGCCTGTGGGATAGCAGTCCTAGCAGACAGAAATCAGTGTCTCCCAACACCGGAGCTGCCTTTCTCAGGGGTGCTCTCTGCTGCACAGGTATCAGGCTGGCAAGATGCTTGGTGTGAGAGGTGGCAGGTCCAGTGAAACACTCGGGGTACTTCTTTCAAGCTGCATTTTCATTTTTTCCCTGGATGGAGGGATAGAGAAATCCTCCAGAGCTGCTCTGCTTAGAAATGAGGATGAGGGGCTGCGGGGGCCTCTGCTGGGGTTGGGCTGCAGAAAAGTGTGAGAAATGCTGAGTGTGGCACCTGCTTCTCTCCAGCCTCTGTGCAGGTGATGAACAGAAAGGTCCAGGCAGTCCAGGCAGGAGGAAATGTCACTTTCTCATGCCGCTCAGTCACGAAAGAAGATGTGATACAGGTGACCTGGCAGAAGGAGACGAACGGGGCTGAAGACAACATAGCGACTTACAGTACCATGAACGGCCAGAAGATAGCCAAGGCCTACGTCAGCCACGTGAGCTTTGCCCACAGCGGGTTGCAAGCCTCGGCCATCTCCCTCCATGGAGTCACCCTCCAAGACGAAGGATGCTACAAATGCATCTTCAACACCTTTCCCTCGGGGGCTGTCACCGGCAGGATGTGTCTCAAGGTTTATGGTAAGGCACTGTAATTGTGTGCGGGCACTCATCTGAGGACTAAGTCATTTTCCCTGGGAAAAACCTTCCCTAACGTTGCTACATAGATGCGAGAAAAATAGTTCAGCTTTCTTCCTGGTTCTCTCCCTCTCTGTTTTTACCTCTGATGGGAAACCAGTGTTTAACAGTTCTTTAATTTTCTTCCCTTTCAAGTCAGCAACACCAAGACTCAAAACTGATGCGTAACCCATGACTTCCTCCAAGTTTCCCTGGCCCTTGCTGCTGTGACAGCTGCCTGGCCACAGCCATGAACCCTGTGCTCCTTTGCTTCCTTTCACTGCTACTCTCACCTCCTAATCCTGGAAATCAGGCAATTTTTAACTTGCTCTGCATTTGGTTTTAAAAAATTGCTAAGTATTCAAAAGGCAAAGAGGCACATGCATGACCAGAATAGCTGGAAGATCATTTTGAAGCTAGAGTAAAAATAACAGTAGTTGGGCTGGGGTCAGGAAAACAATGGGGAAAAAAAAAAAAAAAGAAAAAAAGAAGAAAAAGAAAGCTGAAATAGTGTACAGCTCATGGGATTTGACACATCAATATCTTGAACAGGTCAGCATCAATTAGCTTAAAGAAGAGAGTTGAAACAAATCGTAAGGCAGGATGGCAATATTTGTCACCTTGATATGAAATCATCAACTAGCAAGTGCAACCTGAAATAAAGACAAATAGATGAACTCAAAAGAAACAAGAGTGAAAAGCTGCTTGTCTTTTGAGTAAAGCTGCTGGGTTTCATCCAGCTGAGAAAGCTGAGACATTAAACATGCTCTGAGGACACCCTGTTGACTCCTGGCTTTCTCATGGAAGAGACTGCTGTGGGGCCATCGGCCAAAGATCATATCCCATGTGGAGAGTATCAGTGTCTGTGACCTGTCGCTGGTGATATGGCCCCTGCAGAGCATTCTGTTTATCCCTAGTGCCTTCTGCTGGCAAAGACACAGACACATATGTTCATACATGGGTCTGGAGTCCTCTTTGTGGAGAAAGGAAGCTCTTAGCATGTAGGGGAAAGATGACCTGAGCAGTAGGGGAAAGGAGGTGGTGGTGGAAAATACAAGGGAAAGCCAAATCTGGAACAAGAGTTCTTTTTCCCCTCTTTTGGGAAAACTCCTAGGGCAGAAAAGAGAAATGAGGAGAAATTCATGCAATATTTCATACATGAAAAGGCAAGTTCCTAAAGAAATCCGGTTCTGAGTCATTCAGAGGGTAAACGCTTATTATACATTACAGGAAAAACATGGAAGTGCCTTGTAGAGGGATCCCATTCTTTGTTATGATGTAAATCTAAACACAAAGATTTCTTTTTAGTTTTGGTTTTGGTTTGGTTTTTTTTCTATCCAAGTGGGGGAATTCCTTCCCAAAATCACCAACCTTGTGGCTATGGTTCATCCTTCACCAGAGTACTACTTCTAAAAAAAAAAAAGATGCAGGCTGCCTCATCAAGGTCATGGTGGTCTTCCTGTAATGTGCTGTATCAAACCTGCCCTGGAGGGTCACAATGAACAAACTGAGTATGTGGCACTGTGACAGAAGATTTTAGTTCGTGTACGGTTATTTCATTGAAGCTAATTTATACAATGCTACTTAAAAGCCACAGTCTTACTCCCTTATTCCCCAACTCCCAACGATGGGAACAACTCATCTGAAAAAGCCCAGAGCGTGCCCTACAAGGGACAGTGAAGCCAGCAGGAATCTCCCAGGGCTCGAGAGTTCAGGGCAAGGTGAACAAGCCAGAGTCACCAGCTGAAAATGAAACGCTGCCATGTCTTTGCCCTCAAGAGGGGACTGCCAGGGAGTTTACGAGCTGGAAATTGCCCGATTACAGCAGCCCTCGCAAGGGTGGCTGCTCGGGACAGGATGGGCACCGTCGCTGCGTGATGAGGGGGAGTGAAACTGTAAGAACTGGATACAACACTGTGAAAAAGGAAACAGGTATGACTGGAGGCATGTCAGACCTGCCTGGCTGAAAACAGCAAACCCAGGAAGAAGCAGAAATTCCTACTCCGTAGCAAAATCCATTTTGGAACAGAATAGTTTCAAGCAAGTTTGGTGGGTCTGTTTTGAACAGTCTGCTCCCTTTCCCCCTTCATTATACTTTGGAAATATTTTGCCAACCTTCATTGTCAAAGAAGATGAGAATGAAATCCCAGACAAGGATTGAGGGAGAGGTATGGAGAGAGGTGGATGTGCCACATGAGGATGAGCAAGACTTACTGAGTCACAAAATTCCCTGGACATTTGCTGGGCCATCTTTGAAGACTGCCTGCTTTCACTGTAGATGGCACCATTTCCCTGGAATTCTTGAGCACAGTGGAAAAATGCCATTGCAATTTCTTAGACAGGGAAACCGAGGCACAGTGCTTCTGGTGAACACTCACAGGGTTGGAAAAGGCTTTCTGTCATCACAGGGCATATTGTAACTCCTACAGTCTTTTATCATTCTCTGTAACACCACCGATAAGCCTTTAAACATAAAAAGCATATCATGAGCTGACTGTCACCCTCTAATCACAGAAAGCCATTACAGAAAGTCCCTTTTTCAAATATTTGGGATGCTGACAGAGTTCAAATTTGGGAACATCTGCAATACTGATCTGCAAGAGGGACTAAAGCAAGTACTTGCACACAACCTCTCGTGCAAAGACCTTTTCACTGGAAAGAAATATTTTTATGAAAGGCACAAAAGCAGCAGTTAATTTAAATGTATGCGTCAAACATCAACAGCCAGCACATACTAGCAAACCGTGCAGCAGGACTTCACTGCAAAAGCAAGCACACGCAGATTTTGACAGTGCATCTGTTACAGACATTTGCCAGAGAGAAGCTCAGCTCTACAGAATCATTCCTTGGGCTCCATTGTGAGAAGAGAGACAATTGCTTAGTCAGAAGAAGAGCAGGCGTGGAGTGCATGTGTTTCTGGCAAGACACTGAGCAATTTTTCTCATCCTCTATGGTAATATCTGTGACTTCTCCCATTGATAGCTTTTGAGTTTTGCAGCCTAATATTTGAAGTTAATGCCGTGGGTGGATATGTTATTTTTATGCATCCCGTGAGTGAAAGAAGAAGTTCAGAGATCATTTATTAATCGAAACATAAATTGTTTTTGACACTAGTCTTTTCACACCCGGGAGATTTTGAGAAGTTCCAGCTGAAATCCCCCTGCACGCTTTCCTTGTTTTTCTCAGAGGTTTCAGCAGCTCTGTGGGGGTTGAGTTTTTGTCTATGGGTGGTGCAAAAAATGAGAAATACAAGATTTTTTTTCTAGGCTGGAACAACCATAGTAAGTGAATGAGATCAGGCTTATAAAAAAATCAAACAACAAACAAAAAGCGACAAAACTGTTGGTATACAAAGTCTTGCTTCCACCCCCTGGCAATTATGGCTTGAAGGACACAGACCGTCTCTTGAGGTGCATCTGGAATTGCACCAGGAGGTTACAGGTGCCATTATGCACCTGGCACAAGCCTTTTCCCCTTTTCACTGTGTCTGCTACACCTCACAGACAAATCTTTGTTTACCTCACAAAAGTAAAAATCATTGGTTTTCCTAAGAAAAATAAAAAGAAGTTTTGTTTGCTTGTTTAAAAGCCGGATTGCTAAATTATAATGGTATGTTGTAATGTTGGGACATAACTTAATTTCAGCATAAATATTGCACGTACCACTGTTCTGTTTCTTATGTGAGTAGCAATGTACACATGGAGTTCTACTAAATCCAGTAATGGACTTTTTTTATCAGAGGACATTCATGGTAACTCAGACTTGATTGAAACTAGAATTGCTGCTGCACTTAAATGGTTTTAAAAAGTAATGAAAGAAACAGAAACCTAGACATAGAGTGTGGTTTGGAGCCCTATTCCATCAGCACATGCACTGAAGCAGAAGGCAGGCTGGTGAGATGCCACACAGAAGCCCATGGATTGCACTCCCAAATGGAATTACATGCATTTATAGATCTTGGCCTCAGCAAACTGATCTAATCAAACTGCGCAGAGGCTTGAACTAGATTATTTCCAGAAGTCCCTTCTAACCTAAATTATTGTATGATTTTATGTCAGAGGATAAGCAGGTGAGCTTCCACATGGGACCAATATGTCCTTATGTGTTCAGATCTCACCTGGAGGTCTATCCAGGTTGAAAGCAGCCACCTGAACGTCTCCCTTTTATCTATTCCTTTCAAATACAGTTTGTATAAATAGGAATCAACACGTAGGCTTCATGGGAGTGAGTAAGCATGAGTGATGCCTGTAGTTCATCATTCTTGCAGACTAAAATTAAATGTGACAGCATCCACAAATCTTCTAGAGTGCGAGTGTTCAGAAGAAGTGATCTTTAGTGAAGGTTTTGAGGGATACTATGATGCACCCAAAACCCAGTACAAGAGGGAAGAAAGTTATACAAGCACAAACCCTCTGCAGGTGAAATCCTATGGTGTAACCACATGCAAATTCGCTATTACTGTCTTGAATAAACAGATGTATTTAGCCCTTTGATTTGCAACTCTACACACCTCAAACAGCAGCAAAGCTAATCCTGCAGGTAATCTTAAAGGAAAATAATTTTAACTCATTCAAGCAGTTCAGCTCTTTCAGAGAAAAAAGGACATATGATTTCACAGTTTCACTACCTTCTGTTTTAAACTCAGCCATAATCACCACTTCTCAGTTGGGATGCTGCAGTGCTGCTGCTACTAACAGAATTGAAACAAATGCTTCTACCCTCTTGCCCTTTCTTTTGGCTAGGTCTTCACTTCCAGACTGCTGTCTGATCACTGTCATGTTTATTTGTCACTGCTGGGGCTTTGGGATTGGCAGTGGGGAGTATGTTTAGATAGCAAGCTTGTCCTCCAAGATTATTGTAAATACAGATACTCTTTGCTCAAACATGGGCAGAAACTAATGGACTTTGTCACTTTGTTGTTTACAGCCATCTCAGACCCCAGAGTGGAAACTAAGCTTATACCCAGTCCAGACAAAGCCGAGGACTCGGAGAAAATGGTGGGGGTGAGCTGCTCGGCAACAGGGAAACCAGCTCCAAAAATAACCTGGCACCTTCCCAGCATCCTGCAGCAGAAACCAAGGGAATACCACATCAAGTTCAGCAACAAGACCGTGACTGTCATCAGCAATTTTACCCACGCCTACTCGAAAATCCTTCAGGAGTATCCCATCGCCTGCGTGATCCAACACCCTTCTCTAAACGTGACCCTGGTCCTGCCCACAGACAGCCTGGAGCAGGGTCAGTATGTAACTCGGCTCCAGCTATGGAGTGGAGCAGAAACTGTGAAACACCTCCTGGGGTAGATCAGAAAGCTCCTCAGAGGGCTGGGAGCAGGTGGGGAAGGCACCTGGAAGAACAGCGGTGGCTGGGCTTGGGAGGGATGGAGGAGGTGCCTGGGAACATCCAGATGCCCTGGCCAGTGGTACATAATGTCTTACTGCTCCTCAGGCCCACTTACCCACCACGATGTGCCCCAGCCTCCCTGTCTCTCCGAAGGACTATTTGTGACAGGTTTCCCTGTCATGTAGCCTGACACACCAACAAGACGTGCCAGCGCTGGGTAGCTCAGAGGGGCTGGGTTCTGTGTGCCTGACCTTGACATCAGACCTCAGGGGGGCTGGGTTCTGTGTGCCTGACCTTGACATCAGACCTCAGGGGGGCTGGGTTCTGTGTGCCTGACCTTGACATCAGACCCCAAGCACAAGTCCAATGGCAGCACGGCTCGTGTGCATCATGATGGCATGTGCTCCCAGTGCACCTACCCACCCCATTTCACCCCAGAGAATGGCCAAGGGATGTTTGAAATGGGTTTGGGGCTGTTTATTTTCTTCAAGCACAGACTGAGTACCTGCTGTTTTCCCCACAGGTCTCGACAGCAGCATGGCACTGGCCATTGCCATTGCCGTGGGGGTCCTGATCCCCCTGACCTCCCTTGTCCTTCTCGCCTGCCTCCTCTACCACTGCCTCAGGCGCCTACATGACCCAGAGAGGAACCCAGCCTGGCCATGCTGGGTAGGTGTGCACCTCAGGGCGCTGCAGAGGTCACCCCCACAGGTCAGGGGGCTCAGTACCGTGACCTGGCTCTGCCCAGCCACACCAGGGCTGCCTGCACAATGCCCAAGCCAGGCTGGACCTGGGCTGGAGAGGGACACGGGGGTGAGCCCCCAGCCAGACAGCTGGGAAGCAGAAACCTGACTCTGCACAGCCAGCCCAAGAGCTGCTGGCAGCTAGAAAACATTTCACTGTGCCAATGACAAGGCGTGCTGCAGCGGAAGCATCACTCTGCTATTATATTTATGCACAAAACAGTTGTGTGAGCAGTGGCCAGATCCTTGCACTGGTCTTCTGCAGCTCCTAAAATAAGCTCTTTCTGCACAGCCAATGCAGCTCACAGAGGCAGCAGCTTTGACGATGTGTCTCAAACAAAATCTTAGAGGAAAATCTTAGTGGTCTTAGAGGAAAACTGTGCCTCTGTGAGGGAAGCCCAGGGTGCCACACTACAGCAGCTGGTTGTCCGCTGAGGCCATCCCAATGCAGGGGCTGCAGGATACAAGCTTGGGGTGAGGGTAAACTGAGTGAAGCGGCATAGTTTCAGAAAATCACAGTCCTGTCTTGTGAAGGCTCCTCATCCTCCTTGCAGTATATGCCTAGCAAGTGCACCCTGACTTTTGATGAAAGTTTTGGAGAGAAAGAAGCAGTGGAGGAAATGCAACACGTCTTCCATGGGCGTTAGACCTCTAGGTCCAAGCTGAAGACTGCCAGTGGGATTGCAAGGGGAAAACTTTAGTGTCCCCTCACTGAGAGGTGCAAGGACACATTTGGCAATACATATATCCAGGATCTTTACCCTTGCACTTAAAACACCCATATATTTTGAAAAAATAAACACAACAACCTCTCTTTCATCAGGTACTTCCTGCCTGTACCAAGGCCAAGAAGTGCAGGCAGTACGGAGGCGCAGGCAGGTTGGCTCCTGCGGTGTCCCCCACCCTCGGTGCACCACCCAACACCTGAGAAGATGCCCACCCTTCATATGCAAGAGAGAAACTCTTAAAATGGCACCTCAAGCTTCCAAGGAAACCTCCTGTGACCTTCTCCAAGAAAAATACAAAAAAGGACAATTTATAATATATATTTATTTATTTATTTTGTTACACTATAATATTCTGTTTTGTAGGAAAAAAATGTAAAGTTTATTTATTTGGAACCCAGGCTGACTGTGTGGATCCATTTAGTGGAACTCACACCTTGTATTTTTGGGGGGCTTGAACATTGTTTATTCCTTTTTGATATTTTAACATTGCAAACTCAAAAGTGGATGGGTGATTGCCTGAAACAAGGCAGCATTTTGTAAGGCTGCTGGCCTAGAAAGTGTTGTGATGGACCAAAGGAGCCACCCACCGGGAGCTGGGCTGCAGAAACTCTGTGGAACAGCCCAGCACGCTGCTGTGAACTTCAGGTGTTGAACTTGTTCCCTAAAGGGCATGAGACATCAGCCAGCCTGAACTTGTAACCCCTGTGCCAGGAGCAACAGGCTTCAAGCCAGGAGTCATGAGGAATTAGGAAGTGCTAAGTCTTGAGTTCCACCAACCTTTCCTGGAAAGTAAAGTGATAGGCATGTAGATGTTTCTTTCTTCCCTCTTTCTCAGTGGTTTCCATAGCCTCTTTCTGAATATCCCGGATCCATCACAGCTGCTTTGTGTTTCCTGGCATCCCACCCACCTGGAGAAGGAGGCAGGGCAATAATGGGGCATTTGTAGGGGTAGTAGGTTGCCCAGTGAATTTTGTTTCTGTCCTGGTGTAGCAGCAGGTGAGTGCAGAGGGAAGCAGCAGGATGGGGAGGTGGGTGCTTTATTTATTTCCAAAAGGGCAGATAAACACCAGTGCAGGGAAGGAGTGCTCCCTGTTCTGAAAATGCTTTGCTTATAGCAGTAGGTTAGATCTGAGTTGTAATCTCCTGTAATTCCCTGAATTGCACCTTATGCTCGTGAAGTCCTGTAGACTTAGGGAAGGAGAAATGAGACCATCTGGCCAATGCTGGTCTTGTGGGGAGCCACCAGTGCAGGCTGTTTCCTCTCCTTCTGGCTTCCCAGAGCAAATGTGTGTAATCTGGATGTAATTTTTCCTCATTAATGTATTTCAAATGGGCATCCCACACAAATTACTAAGTTGTAGTAAAAAAAGCCAAGTGAACTAAAATGAAAGCAAGTGAGTGAGTTGAGAATGAGTAAACCTGCTTTTGGTATGAAATACTTTTTTTAGGTCCCCCTAACACTTAGTAATAGCACAGCTGGTGAGTGAGGGGAAAGGGGAACTGGCTACAGCTGTCACAATTGGGGTTTTTTTCTCCTTAGCCCCCTAATTGTTAAAGGAGGAAGTAAGATTTCATCCTAACTTTTCTACCGTTGCAGCTTCATTTCTTCCTCCGCAAGGGAAGAGGTCAGGGGAGAAGAAGGTTTTTCCCTGGCTTTGTGGAGGGCAGGAACAGGGTGGAGAGTCCCTGGCACCCTTCTTGACCAGACTGTGTGACCTCTGCCCTTGCCATTCTGCAGAGCCTGCAGTTGCAATTTAGAGCAGTTTAATTGCGTTTTAACATGAGGTTTCTGCTAATGTTTAGACTAAGGTTTTGTTGTTTGGTTTGTTGGGTTTTTTTAGTAAAGAAAAGAGAAACAAGTCTCTTGCAGAAACAGGGAGTTTGGATGTGGGTAAAGAAAAGGATTTCCTGATGGAAGAGAGAGAGGCACAAGGCCAGTGAGAAACCTTTTCAAACCCAGGAACATGGCAGACATTACCTATTACTGTTTTCTACAAGCCCACCTCCACCTGGAGTGGGGGAAAGCAGGCCTTGGAGTCACAAAAGTAGTTTCTCTTACTTTTTAGCTGAATGTTGAATTTTTTTAAGCTTTTAGAGGTTTCTGTTTATGAGCATGATAGGTCCAGCAGCTGGGTGAAGGAGAGGCATGCAATGGCTTACAAGTAAAATTCTGGACAAGATTGCCTCGATTTAGAGACAAGTTTGGGAGAAAACTTGCTCTGGAATGAGCATTTCCTCTAAAGAAAAGGGTTTCAGCAATCCTTTCCTGCCGATAGGAAATGAATATTAGTGGGTGAAAATGATAAAACCCAACCATTTATTGACAAACAAAGTGCCCACATGGCACGGGAGAAAGTGAGTAACCATTAGATATTGAGCCATCAGAACTTTATCCCACACACACCCACCCACAGCAGAACAAAAAAGCCCAAAATGCCAGGAGAAGGGGAAAAAACCAACTCTGCCAACCATGTGGCAAGAAAGAACAAAATGGTGCTCAGCCTTTGTTTTGGGGAAGGAAGAAAAGTCCACGCAGCAGCTCAGGGAAAAATATCAGATGGGAACCTGGTGAACCTCTGACATTGGCCTTCTCCTCTCAGCAGATGAAGCTGATGGATTCAGGGTCCTTTCTTTTGTTGGTTCAGCCTTTCCCGAGGCCTGGGGCCGGGTGGAGCGGCTGCCGTAGGTCCCCACAGGTCGCGGCTGATTGCTTCTTGTCAGTTGTCTGATCTCGGACTCAAACCAAGCCAAACAGTTCAAGGAAAAAACACAAAAACCACCAAAGGATTACTGCAGAGTCCAGGGAAAGGGAAAAAAAAAAGAACCCACAGCAAAACAAAAACAAAAAAAACCAAAAAACNAAAAAAAAAAAAAAAAAAAAAAAAAAAAAAAAAAAACCCACCCCCCCCCAAAAAAAAAAAACAACAAAAAAAACCCCACTTCTTGCTTGAGCTAACAAAAAGCCAAGCTAGCCAAGCAGCAAAGTCCCACCTGCTCACTCCACAAACCGAGCATTGAACAAAATCACCCCAAAACAAAGATCTACTTTTCTTTCATGACATCAGAATGAGAATATGACATCCAGACACAGAACACTTCAAACCAATATATATACTTACTTACCTTCATGCTATACAAGGCAATTTACTAAGGTGCAGTGCCAGAAAATGCTGTGGTGTTTGGTTTCCCATAGCAATGAAATTAATGCAAGAATACAGACTATGGATAATAAATTGGCTGATAGCTATGGGGAAAAAAGAATATGAAACAGATACAAACCCTCTTTGTGGAATCAACAAAAGCATGACTGAGGGGATCGGAAGTTTTAACTATGGATGATGGACATCCTAACTGCTGTTAGGAGGTTTTGTTGTGATTATTTTGTGCTTGTCTGTCCAGTTACCACTGTTAACTATTTGTAAGCAATTCCCTGGAGGTTGTGTTTCCAATTGGTTTTATACAGATACCTAGTATTTATTTTAATAAATGCATGATTTTAATAAATGGGTGGGCTTGAGTTTTGGCTGCTGTGGCCCTGCACAGCTCTAGGTGGAGGCCGTAGGTGAGGCTGATGTGGAGCTTGAGATGAGAAATAGAAATAAAACTGGTGGGAAATTTAAGTGAAATAGACTGCTCCATTTTGCTGCTCCAATAGAAATGATATGAAGCAGGTTAACTTTGTAAGTAAATGGAAGCAGACCATATTTTCAAAGTTAGTTCTACTGGAATGTTCTGAGCTAGTACTGTTGCCACAGAAAAAAACAAACAAAAAAACAGCTAGGACTTTTGCCTGTTTTGAGGCTGGGCAGTTGTCAGCCTGACCCGACTCTGCCTTTGGCCACTTTGTGTCACTGCATTTTCTCCAGCCCAGGGACACATGGTGGTGGTGTTGATGCAGGGTACAATTTCTCCTAACTGATGGAAAGAGGGCAAGCAGGAATGCCACTCTCCTACTTGCCTTTCACTTAGATAAAACTGGTTCTGGGTAATGTGTTTCTCTTTATAAAGCAAATGTAGCCTGCATCTCTCAGCTTTGGGATCCTTTGACCATGACATTAGCCAGTTTGGGTCAAAGTTTATCTCATGTAAGAAGTGTCCTTTTTAACTGTTGGTATATTTATACATACATACATACGTACGTACATACATTCATATATATATATATTCATACATGCATATATATATTCAGGCTGTATAAAGTGCCTATGTTTCTGTTTTGGCATGTCAGGCTATTTCAGAGATGTATTTTGTTGGTATTTTTCTCTGCCCAGGTACTGTAAGAGGCTCAAGGGAAAGTTCAAGGGAATTGGCCCCAACAGCTCTGGCAGAAGATGTGACTTTAAAATGTAGCTGAAATGTTGGCCTTAGATATTTTACAGGCACTGGCTGAAATAGGAAGAATATTCTTTTTCTGAAACCAATGCTGGCAGAGGCATGGGACTAAATTTATACAGTGAAAAGAAACTTTGTTTTGGTGATAGACACTTGAAAGCCTCATTCATCAACTATCTGTTGCATGACCCTGGGGGAATGATTCTTCTAAATACCACACGAGTACATTTTCTTATTAAATCAGACATGGGAGAAAATATAACCCATTGTTTTTCATTCAGTTTTCATCACTGAGCCTCTGGAAATCACCCGAAACTAGAGAATTGCACTAATTGATTGCATTTTTCTCTTTCATAAATGCGACTATTAAACCAGGCAGATACAAATCAAGTGCATTTTTGTTTTCACTCTCAGTACACCAGAAATTGCTCATATTTTTGGAAGCCATACAAAGGGCCTTCTCATATCTCTGCTGCTTTCATCTTTGGACATATAAAGCTGTGTGTGAAAGGAGCACTGAACACACTCATCCAACTCTTTGAGGATCGTCTCTGTTGTAGTCTACTCAGCTTTGAGAAAAGCCACCTGAAATTTCTGGGAAGCCTGAGAGAATCCTCAAAGACCCATACATGATATACACAGAGTTTTAAAATCCTTAACATATCAGAAGTTGTGGTCCTTAACCACCCTAAGGAAAAAGGAGGAAAAGGCAGATTTGTCTAGTAAAAGAGCACTTGAAATTGTACATGAAAGGCTAAGATGGAATTAAAAGCTTGCAGAAAAAACCCTACACTTCTTAGTCAAAGAAAACCCTAAATTTTTTTCAATCATAATCTTTTATTTGATATTATCCTTCAGAGAAATTGCAGAAAGCACAGGTCTCATAAACACCCAGGGTTATATTTTGGTTTAAAGAAAGCAATTTACCTTGAGCCTTCCTTGTTTACAGGAATGTAGCTATTTTCATAAATGAGATTGTGGTGGATTTTAGCTGCCCATCATCTGAGTAACAAGAAATATCATGGTTTGCTGCAGGTTTCTCTCTAAATACCAGAAATATACACAAAGAAGAAAAAGGGGAAATGTCCTAGTATAGTTTCCTGAGAATCTTTGCATACCTACTTTAGAATGATTTAATTTTAAGGATATTAACTGTGGGCCACCTAGTTTCTAGGATTTATTAATAGAAATAAAGCGTCAGTTGTCTACTCAATACTTCGGTATTTATGTGCATAACTTTGACATTTCTTTCTGAAAATCTGTGCTGTAACAATTTCTGAACACATCAAGACAATTGGAAGATATTCCTTGGAATGTAGCTCAGGCTGCACAGGGAAACCAAGGCCTTGCTGCATCACTAAGAGAAAGTTTTGAGCTCCCGTTCGAGGATGAGTCCTATTACAGATGCCTTTTCAGTGTGTTCCGTCATGGCTCCTTCAGCAAAGAGATGTGCCTCAACGTCCAAAGTGAGTTTCCCACTAACACCTTCTCTTTTTCTGGCACTCAGCTCAGGTCTGATGTAGTCAGGAGATGGGTAGGTCATTATTTGCATGGATATTTTTCCCTTTATCCTTGGTGGATAGTGTCCAGATTGCCACACCTTTCCTATGGGGAAGTGAAAGTAAAAAAGCCAGCAGATGCTTTTGGATAAGAAACCTTGTACAGAGAGATAAACCCACCCAGCTTTGACTATAAACGCACCACAAAGTGTAAAAAGCACCTTCTCTTTTTTGCAGCCAGCAATTTCTGAGCTCACAGTGGAATTCCGCTCCCACCTGCCCACTGCGGGTCTCCTCACTGCAGTTTGCTCAGCAATAGGAAAATCTGCCCCCAATATCACATGGCTGGGTGACAGAGGCCATGGAGGTGGAGGAGACACCTGAAACATACCACATCCAAAACGCAAACAGAACGGTAACAGTGGCAAGCACACCTGCCTTCTCTGCCAGCCACCTCCATGCCTTGTTCTGCCTCCTTGAGCACCCACAAGGAAGGAAAATGAAGGCACTTCACCTGGGAAAAGGAAGGGAAGGTAGGCTGCAGTTGTGTAGAGATGTGTAACATGTAGTGGGGAGTGCTTAGGGAAGCACATGCAATTGTGCGAGGGCAGTTTGTACTTACATAGGTCTTGCTAGACAACTTTCTGTGAGGTCAGATCTCATGCTAGATGAAGATTTCAGGGTTTGAAACCTTCCAGAAGATTCCTCCTTGAAGTACCTCTGTGTGTATGTGGTGGGTGTGTGTATATATAGATGGAATAAATACATATATGTGTGCATGCACATGTGTATATGTCTCTATGTCTACATTTGTACATAACCATTGATTTAGAGCAGGTGGGATCAGCTCTCCAGCAGTACTCACAGCTGGAGGGTACCATCAGAGCAGGCTGCTGGCTGACAAATGCTGGGGAACAGCATTTCACATGGATTATCTTGCTGTAGGATGTGTGTCAGGAAGGATGGGACAATTCCCTTGTGATAAAACTTTTCAACAGAAAGATAAACAAAAATCAGATCAAGAGTAAAAATTCTGATGTTTCACACCCCTGATACCAGGGAAGCATGTGTGAAACAGTATCAGTATTTATTTAGAAACATAAAATAATCCTTCACTTTTGGTAGAGTTATGTTGTTACACTGTTCCTTTCTCTCCTTCAATGAATAAATGGGCACAAAATGCTGAATGTTGAACTTCAGTTCCAGCCCCTGCAAGAGGACGCCAGAAACATGATGGCATCACTTTATGTTCTGTGTGAGCCTACTGGTTTCTCTTTGTAGGTGTTCAGAAGAGCACAGTCATCATCCTGTCGATCTTAAAAGCTGTGCTGCTCTTACCAGTCTTGATGTATTGTGTCATGAGACTAAACAACTGCAAAAGGAGCAAGTAAGAATAGTTTCCATTTTCTTGCTAATTACTTGGCTTGCCTGGGTTCACCTTGCAATTTGCCTTTCTCTTTCTTCTTGGTATTTTTATATATCTGTCCTGGAAACTCATCCAGGTAGTAAAAGCATTTTTAAAATAACACAATTCACTCTAAATGACAAGGGGTATGCTAAGCACTGTGGTGGTGGTCACTAATTTAGTGGTATGGGTTTTTTCCAGGCAGAGGACACTCCGTGCACCCAGAACTCCTGCAAAGGAGACAGGCTTGCAGCAAGACCTGGGTGAGAGAGCCTCTGTGAGCCTGCACACACCGAAAGACCAGCACATCATTTATCAAAATGAGGTAACACAAACACCCATGGTTTCTAGTGATTATCCACGTTCTCCATTAGGGATCTCTGATTCTGCTGCCGTATCTTTGTTGCATGGGACAGCCACATTGGGTAGATGACACAACATGTGCCCCATTTAACCTCCAGCAATGCTCAGGAAAAACTGCTTAATGTTTTGCACCACTGGTCTGAAGGGTGCCAGGGAAAAGTTAGGCAAAGTTATTTAGGTGCAAAGGCATGGAAGAGGCACTGGAAGTGTCCCGGAGGGCAGATGAGATGTCCTTTCTGGACAAGACCAGAGAGCCCTGCAGAGCTTTGGTTCTGTAAAGAGCAGCCTCACACAGAAGTTTCCCCACAAGGGTCTGCCCTGCCCTCCTGCTCATGCAGACACAAAGGTGCTTTGGACAGCTGCTGGCACCCAGAGACAAAACCAGTAAGTGGTCACTGGGAATCACTCCCATTAGACACTTTGCTCTGACCTCCCACATGTTCTGCGTTTTCCCTGTAAGCTCCTGGTGGGTCTGTGCTGGGACTGGGAACCCTCTTGACTATTCTACACTACTCTGCCAAGTAGTGTAGAGCTTTGTAGAGATTACCACACCACTGTGCTGGCTCTCTTGCACGAGCAGGCACCAGGCTCCACACTAGGGAAAAGGGGGAAGAGCAACCTGGGATTGAGAAGAAGTGGCAGGCACCTTTTTTTGGAGGAAAAAGAGAACCTGAACAGCATCTTCTAAAGTGAGATGAAGAGTGAACCTGTCAGGTTATCCACCAAGAACCTTGGCTGCTCTCCCATGAAGGAGGACAGGGAGGCAATGGCAGGTGAGGGAGTCCAAGGGACAGCTCAGCCCAGCTGCTCCCCAGCCCGGCAGAGGAAGGAGAGACATAAGCCAACTCCAGAAGCCCCGAGGAAGACAGGGGCCCATGGGCTGGTTGGAAGCCCACACTAAGGACTGCAAGGAAGGGGCAGCTTGTCCAAGCCCCTCCCAGGGATGTCCCAGGAGATCCTAAGCCCTAGAGTTTGTGTGGGAAACCCATCCAGTGAGTCCATCAGTGGAGCAGCTTTTGAACTGAGGGCTGCAGATACCTGATGCCATGCAAATGAAATGCATTTGGGGATTACACTGGACTGTTATGGGATTCTTAGGGGAGGAGACAAAGGTGAGAAAGGGAGGAATCAAGAGCATCTGGGAATAAAAAGCCTGGAAAAATAGATGGATGAAGGAATAAAAAGGTCCTGTTTCATTTATGCTGGAGGCTGCTCAGTACACTTGTCTGGGCTGCTCCAGTGCTCTGTCACCACAGTCTGTCTGTCATTAAACTCCATTTCTAACCCTTCTCCTGGGTGAGGGACACCCCAACTGGTGTGCATGTGTGTAGGGGGCCCTGATGTCAGCAGCTGGGCCAGAACCAGGGGCCCCATGTGCCCAGGTGCCAGCAGCTGGGGAGACCTGAGTGAGAGAGGCTAAGTGCCAGCCACCAGTCTGCACCAGGGTCAGTGCCTGTGTGTCCCTGGTGCAGCACCTGGAGCGAGCATGGGTGAGCCTGTGAAAGCCAGCAGGAGTCAAGCCAGACCAGACAGTGGGATGGCCAGACAGACATGTCCCGGGATGCTCTTTGATGTCTCACAAGAAATCAGGCAGGAGGATCTGTGCTGTGGATGGGCCAAGACCAGCAGAACTAGACTAAGATAAGTATTTGGAGAAAACAAAACAAAACAAAAAACAACGAAGTTATGTTTTCAAGGCCTTTATCTGGGAAAGTTCCCCTCCAGCTCTGTCATTACACGAGGTGTTTCAGAGATGTGTTTCCAATGTGTTTGCAAAGGCTGCTCGACAGCTGTTGAGGCGGCGCAGCCTCAGCGCAGAGCACTGCCTGCGGCAAGCACACAGTACCCTCTGGTGGGAGCGATGCCCAATGCATCGCCTTCAGTGAGTCCCTTTGAAATAGTAACCCACCAGCACTGTGCTTTTTGTCTTCGGACCTTCAAATGCTCTTTGGTCTTTCGGTATTCAGCAATCCTATCTCTAGTATCACGAAAACGCAACCACCATATCCAAAGTCGTTCCATGATGAAATGACTCTGTGAGGGTTGTCCAGCAGTAGACACGGACTGTGGTTGATGGAAGAGAAGAGGTTGAAAGATGATGAAGGAACTGGGCACTGGGTTTCAGTGCTTCCTTGCTCTCCTGGAGAAAGAGGTCTTTCAAAGGACCAGGGAAGGGAATGTAGAAATATTCCAAAGTCTGCTCTCCATGCTGCCAGGCTGGTCAGCAATGGGTAAAAGAAGGTGCAGTGTTAGAGGATGTGTGGATAAATTCACGATGCCAGAGGTGTATGTACAAAAGGAGTCAGAGGAGTCCTGTAACTTTATTTGAATAAAGGGTGAGGCCATGGGGCATTTCCCCTGGGGCCTCTCAAACTGCTGGAGAATGAAGTCTCCTTTTCATCCTAATTTCTTGGCTGCATCACCCTCTCCATTTCCCCATTGGCTGAGGTACTTGGAAGGGACTGACTTCTTTATGCTTACTACATGTCCCCTTCTAATGAGCACACTCACATTCCCTTTGGATCTTTGTTCTTCTTCTCTGGGTTCAGAAATTTAACACGGCCTTGGTTGAGCAACATTCCATGTCAATTAATAACGTCCTTCTGAATGGTTCCTCTTGTTAATCTCTCAGTCACTGGCCTTATTTCTACAAGTCTGTTTGTACAGACACATTCCCCCCATTCCTTTCATTCATATTCATGGGAATATCAGGCATTTGGTAGTACCTGGTAGACTACCCAAATCTCTCTGATAAATTCTGCCCAGGGTTGCCTCCTGACACAGCAGACCTCTCTGCAGCTGCACTTCTTGGTAAATGGACCTTTAGAAAGCAATCCCAGGCTTCTAGGCCGAGGGACCTTTAGAAGTCAATCTCAAGTGATGTTTCATGCAAGAGTTGCTCAGCATTTAAAAGACAATCATTCCTAGAATTCTGAAAATCGCATGCCAGTTCAGCTTGCCTTGAAGTCTGTCATGTTGCATGTACATGGGTTACAGTGAGGGCTTCACCTTGGTATTCCTCAAATAAGGGTTTCCTGAGATTAAGTGCTCATTACCTTTTTTTTTTTTTTTTTTTTTTGGTAGAAAATTTATCCGTGGGGTTTTTTCATGGTTGTCAGGGATGTGTGTGTGCTCTTCCATTGTGGCTATGATCAACATATGTGTAAAAACATAACACAAGATGATGTTTAAGTACAGTTTTTCAAAGTTTACTTTTTTCCCGGGAAGTGGAAATTGTGGAGAGAAAAGGTGCAGGCTCAGTACTGCAAGACAGCAACCAGAGGTACTGCAGGTGAGTGTTTCAGAGACTGCTGAAGTAGGGGGAGAGGTATGGCTTCACCTCCGTATTTCTTGTGTGAGGTGGGTTTAGGTTTCTCAGTTAATTTCTTCCCATTCTCACCAGGAAGATGCTGGAAGGGGGAGAGGGCAGCTTTCTCGGGGAATAGACTATGATTAAGACAGACGCGGGGGCAGATCCCCCATGGGGGTGGCCAATTCCATTGGCATTCCGACGGAATCGCTTTGGACTTTGAGAGTTTTGGATGGAGGGGTGGGCTCTCCCCCTCACAGTTCGGGAGGCTGGGGAGATATCGATTGAGAAGTTTTGGGCTCTGCCTGAGACTTCGGCCGGTCCTTCCTCCCTTTCTGCTGTTTCGGGGGAGCAGAGGGAGCGGGCAATGTGCTGCGGGAGTCGTGCATTCGGCTCCGGAAATTCGCTACGCTGCAATTCGGCACTACGATGGAATTTGCCTGCTTTCCCTGCCTGTGCCTGCTGCTGCTTGGTAGTGCCGAGATGTGTCGCTGCCTGCGTGAGTTTGCAAAAGGAGCGATTCCCTTCCTTCCCTGCCGGCGCCGGCGGAGGGGATCGCTGCACCCTCTCTGCCTCGCCGTGGCCGTACCTAGATGGGAGCGGGAACACGGTGCTCAGCGGGTGGGAAACTGTTAGTGCTGTGGTGTTGTTTGTTCTGTTCTTTTATATATATATATTTATAATAGTTTCTATTTCTTTTCCTATATTTTTGCCTGAAGGTCCTGTAATTTCAAAGTTACAGTAATTTGGAGGGAGGGGTCATCTTTCCATTCCAAGAAGGTTCCCACCATCCTTGGCAGACATTTGTCTTTTAAACCAAGACATTATGTCACCAAAAACTGGAAAATAAATTCTACAAGCCGTATGATAGGCTAGGAAGCCAACAACACTTTATTCATAACAATACAACTTGTTTGGTAACAAACTGCCCCTTTGAGACTCTAATATAATTTCTTCAGAGTCTCATATCCACTTACTGTGTTGACCTAGTCTGTACAGCAATATGCATTGCAACAAGTGATTAAGATCACGAGTCAAAACATCACAGTAAGTACAGACAGTTGTTTTAACCATCCTGAGTTGGGGAGCCACAAATCTATTCCTTGCACCTGCACATTAGTATTGATGGTTAGCAGCGCTTGATAATGGCCCCTTCCACTTTTCTTGGAGAGGCTTTTCAGTCTCCAGGTTGGTACGGATGGGCTGTGATATCCAGTGTCACGGGTGCTGCCAGCACAACGTGTCTGTGGAGAGAAGACAACACCTTCCCATAGGATATAACATATTCTGTTAGACTCTAGTTCATTCTTCCTCCTTTCCCACTCAACTGAGGTCTCCATGGAGTGTACAAGTCTCACTTTACCCCTAACATTTGTGCTATTTCAGCAACGACATGTGAACTTCTGTCTGGTGACATTCCCACTCACACTCCAAACCTCAGGATAATTTTCTTCAACAAAATCTTTACCAGCTTCGTTAGTGCAACAAGAAGAAGCTTCTGGCCATCCTGAAAAAGCATCTACCAGTACCAATAAATAACTGCAGCCCTTTTGTCATGGCAGCTCAGCAAAGTCTATTTGGCAATAGTCTCCTGGACAACTTCCTTTCTGAACACTCACAGGTGTAGGCTATCTAATTTGATGTGCATTGTTCTTTAACCATGTTTGACACTTTTTAATAATGCTTTTTATGATTGCAGTCATTTGTATGCTCAAAACCTGAGGTTTCAATGCTTCTACTATAGACTCTATTCCTCACTGATTTACCATATGTTCTTCCCCTGAGATTCTCCTCATAAGGTGTTTGCTGGGTGTAATCCACCATCCTTCAGGACTCTTTTCAGCATCTAGCAATTTTTCCAGTTTCTCATCTTTAGGTTGATAATCAGAAGCCTGCTTGTCCAAATGCTGTTATTTCTCAGGTAAGACCAACAGAATGTCCCAACCCGCAGCCTCCTTGGCTGCTTTGTCAGCCAGACAATTTCCAGTGTTTTCTGTGGTCTGTTCAGACTTGTGAGCTTTACAATGCACCTTTCAATGTAGTTGCACCCCCTCTAACAATCTCTGTATTATTTATCCATGTTTCACAGGGGATTCCTGGGAGGTTAACAGCCCTCTCTTTCCAAATGGTTCCACTGGCATGAACTACTCCAAAAGCAAATTTTAAGTCTGTTCATATATTTACAATCTTATTCTGTGACAGCTGCAATACTCTTGTCAATGCAATCAGTTCTGTTTTCTGAGCCGATGTGTTGGGGGTTACAGCTTTGGCTTCTGTTACCTCACGCTGAGTTACCACTGAATTACTTGGCTTTTCAGCTTCCATTTTTCACAAAGCTACTCCTGTCCATGAAGTGTTCCCAATCCACATCTTCCAAGGTGTGTTCTGTAGGCCATCACAACTAGAGCACACCTGTTCAGTGGTCTGCAAACAATCATGGGCCAATTCCTTTCATTACAGGTCAGCTGTTGAGAACAATGCTGTATTCAGAAGTTGTTGAACTCATCTAGTTCTAGCAATACTGTCTGGTATGTTAACATCCTGCTTTGTGATAATCAATGTCCTTCCTTTTGTTCCAGCACCACTACAACTGTACAGGGCACAAAAAAAAGTCAATTTCTATCCTAGAGTAAATTTTTTTTCTTTCCTGGATTTGGAGGACTGCTACCACTACTGTTCTGAGGCAGGCTGGCCATCCTTTCTAGGCTCTTCTAGGATGCCAGTTGTTATGTTAATACCCCCAATGCCAAATGTAACTTTTCATGCACAAATAGTTCAAAAGGTTTTTTAAGTACGCTATTCCCAGTGCAGGAGAGTCAACAGAACATGCTTCAATTCCTGAAAGGTTTTCCTGCATTCAGGCTCAGTTCCTTTTTGGAAAGGTGCTTGGGAGTTTGACAGATAGCCTCCTTTCTTTCCTGGCCCAGAGTCCTTTGTCTTTGTGAAACACCAAATCTCCTAAAATGCAAGTACCCTTCCAGTTACGGGGTAAAGCCTTTCCACAGAACACTTCACCTGAGCAGGCCCAGGCTTCTGCAGTGTTGCACTAATCCCTCAGCCTCAGGGCAAACCCAACCAGCCCATTGTAAAAGAGGAGCCTGTGGCCATAAACTTGGATTTTTTTCTTTTTCAAACATAATTTGTGTATTTAATTTACTCAATACATCTCTTCCTAGTATTGGTATGGGACATTCAGGTATATAAGGAAATTGAAGGGCTAACACCCATTTACCAATTCCAAATTTTGATGTTGAAAGAATGGACAATTTTCATTTTGCTGTCACACCAACAGGTATTTTTTCCTGACTAAATTTTCCTATAGGAGTATTTAAAACCAAATACGCCTCTCCAGTATCTACTAAGAAATCCCTTTTGTCATTTCCTAGTGTTAATGTAACCAGAGGTTCAGCTGGGGATGACACCTCCTGTCCCCATCACGTATCTTCTAACCTCGGAGCCTTGGGTGAGGTCCAGGGTCCAGCAGCTCCTGTTTGTCCCTTTCCTCGCAGACATTCCCATTTCCAGTGGCCCTTCTAAGTAGCACACAGACCTGTGTACAACTGCCTGTAATTCCTTCTCTGCCTCTCTCTCATGATGCCCCCCTCTTTTTGGGCTTTGTTCCATTTGTGCAGCTTTCACTCCTAATTATTGTACACACTCCATGCTGCTTCTAGCAACTTACTCAAATTCCTAGGAATAACATGTCCAATCATCACATACCTTCACAACTTTTCTGGGTCTTCCCTACAAGTCTGTACTATGGGACTAAAACCTTCATCGGTTTCCAAGCCCAAAATCCTTTCTTCTACTCCTACATCAACTTGACCATTTATGTCTCTTTTGCCTGCAGCTGGAGGAAAGTCCCCAAGTGCTGTCTCATCTACTCTGTCAGCCCCTCTTCTTCCCTCATGGCCTCTCATGGACCCTCACAGCCCCTCTCTTCCAGGACCATAGTTTATACAACATTTCCCAATACTAAAAGCCCAGCAGCATCATTTAGGCTTTTTTTCTTGATCTTTCTCTAAAGCTAAAATCATGCAAGGACCCCTTATAACAAATTACACTTTGTGCATGTGTGTGTGTGTGTGTGTGTTCGCGCGTATGCATGTAAAACAAATCTACATACGACGCTGTCCTAGTTTGAAAGACAGGTGTCTGCTAAGGAAGGTGGGAAGCTCCCTTAGAATAGAGAATGTGACCCCTCTTCTCTCCGAATTATTATAACTTTGAAATCAAGGGCTTTCAGGCAAAGATATGGGAAAAAGGAATAACAATTCTTTACTAGTATCTATAAAGAGACAAACTAGCAACAACAACAGTAGCAATAACAAACAAAAACCAGAAAAACCTGGTGGCAGATGTCCCTGGGCTGCCAAGCACTTTCCCGTTTGGTGCAGTCACAGTCACAGCTGTTGGCTCCCTGCCAGGCAGGGCAGGTGCAATGACTCCCGTGCAGCTGCAGGGGCGCTGTGGCGCGAGGTCAAGTCTGTGTCACGCAGGTAATGGCGGATGGGCTGGGCAGGGATGGCGTGANCAGGGCGGGGCAGGGATGGCGTGAGCAGGATGGGCTGGGCAGGGATGGCATGAGCAGGATGGGCTGGGCAGGGATGGTGTGCAGCAGGACGGGCTGGGCAGGGATGGCATGTAGGGACGTCAAAAGCAGCAAACTGGAACAGCAGTGCTAGCCGGGCTAGCCAGCAAAAGGTGGCAGAAACTCTGCAGTTGTGGCAGAAGCCGCAGTGCATTCTGGCAGGCAAGGCAGCGGCAGCTGGGCTCCACAGCAGCAGCTGCCGGACAGAGGAGGCGTGCACTCCAGTGGGGGGGAAAGGGTCAAGATCCCCTGTTTTTTCCCAAATGACAAACTCACCCAGCAAGGAAGAGAAGACAGTGCAGAACCAGGTTTTTCTGCAGTCACAGTGAAAAGAAAACAGCAGCTCCTCTGTTGCCCCTCTGGTGCTCAACGAGGAAGTGAAAAGTTACCAATGGCCAGATGTTTCACCATACCCCTGCTCCATCTTTTGTCCCTTAAGTGCCTGATTGTTGGTTTCCTAGCAACAGAATGGGGAAAATTCCCCCAAACCTTCAACAGACACCTCAACAATTATGGATTCCTCAGCTCCTACCACCTGCTGCCTGTGTGCCCCCCTGTCTACCTTATCTGCCCTGTTCTGGGCTAAAACTTTCACCACCATGGTCACTTTCTTATTCTTCCACACCCACTCCATGTTCCCCCCTGTGCTCCTCTTCCTCAATCCAGTCTCCCCTTATACACTGATAAATTGACACTGAAAGGGACTCCAAAATTTTTTTGTGCTTTTATCCCCACCCACATGGCTAACTTCCTCTGCTGGGAAATGTGCAGCTTGCGCTGGAGAAACTGGCAGAATCTCAAACTTTAAATAATTTAACATTCGCTTGTTTACAGAAGTAAGCTTGAGAGAGATATGTGGTTTGACCATGATCATGTGGTTGAATCACCAGCAAAATGACAGGTGGTGGCAGATCCTCTGGACCAGGCTAGACCTTCTAGTTGACCCATTTGAGCATTTATGACTTAAGGATGCACTGCTTGAATGTGATGATTAAGGGAGATATGCTAATTGATGCAAGCAGAGCCAGAAGGGAGTTGAATCAGCAGATTGTCCTGATATAAGCCTCCAGCAGGCAGTACTGTAAAACTTAGTGTGTTTGGTTTTACTGGAATTCATGGCACTGACTCCATTCATCCTTTTTTTCTTTTCCCTGTTCAATAATGGCAACTTGGATCAGCTGTATCATATATTTGCCTTAAGCTTGTACAGGTTTCACTGGCTAGTGGTTCAAATGGCTCTGTTTATAAGAGGTCAGAAGTCCACAAACCAAAGGAAGAATGAAGAAATATATTAAATAGCAGAATGTGTCTACTCAGAAGGCAGAGGAAAGAATAAAGTATTGACCTTATTCGTGACAGAAGGAATTTTAGATTGCTTCTTCCACCAGCATGTAGGGTATGCTACAGCTGAATAAATTTAAAAAGGGAAACAAAGACCTCTCTGGATTTTAGTACAGGAACTCCCTACTTACTTTCTCACTAACTTCAAAGGTTTTATCATACTGGAGAGTCTCTGTCACCTTGGCCACCACCAGCTCCAGAGAAGGTAATGAACAAAGAACTTTGTAAAACTTTGCAAAGATTGTTGAACTGAGCCAGGTTCCTGTAAAAAGAAACAGTTGACATAAGAACACAGAATAGGGCAGAAGGGGATTTTTGTGCTTTGTTCTCCTACAAATATAAAAATATTTTGAATCTTCTGCCATTGATGGTTTGTCTGGAGTATTTTTCATTTGCCTCTGTCTGCCCTGAGGTTACCTCCGGTCTTTACCTACTGCTTCAGTACTATCCTTTCCCTGCTCAGCTCTAAATTTATTCCCTTTCTTCCAAAGCACTAGCACTTTTTTCCAAACCCTTTAATAATTTTCTTCTTTCTTCTCTAGGTTTCTCCAGCTCACTGAAGAAGTAATAATATTTGCGTAAACACAGACATTTTCCACCTCAGTAGATGTGAGTTGCTATAATATATCGTTCAAATCTCCCAAAAGTCCCCTTTATTTTCATGAAATAAGAGCAGGAAGATTTCACTGGGATTTCCCTCCCTTCACTGCTTTGATGGCACAGGGCACTTCTGGATAAATTTATTTTAAGTTGTGCAGTTCTCTGGAGTTCCCTCTAAAATCCCCTCAGCTATAGTGAAGGGAGGTGAGCACAGGAAACTTGCTAACACATTTTTCTCATTAAAACAAAAAGAGTGTAAAGAGCGTAGGTACATCAGTCTCAAACAACTAGTAGGTTAGTTGCTGGCTTGCTTTAGAGAGAACAAAAAGGGGAAGGCTGGCAGAGGGAAGCTTAAGTGATTTAAGACCTACAGATTGATCCTAAGAGATAGAAAGAAAGGTGGAAATAAAGATAGTGGTAATGTTCAAATTTTGTTGAAATGGCAAGGGGTTTTGATTAGTTAGTTGGCAGAGAAAAAATGCTGCACTATATCAAGCACAGGGGTAGGGAAGATGTCTCCAAGTACATATTCGGAAGAGACACTGCCCTGACCTCCAGACCCCAGCCACAAGTTAGGCCTGATCTGTTGGAGGCAGCAGTTTTCTGTTTCCACAGGTCCAAAGGCACTCCTTTGTGCACTGAGGTACTGAGAGCAGCGGGACAGGCAAGGTTAGCACACGGTGAGCTTGGGATGACTCGAGAAAGCTGCAAACATCACCTTCTTCCTTAAGACAGTTTTGCAGCATTGTTCCAAGTATTCCCACACATCCGTGTCTTTAATGAGTTTCTTGGTTTATGTGGGCATTTTTGTCAATTAATTTTGGCAAGGGGTTTCAATTGTGCTGTTTGGTTTTTTCCTGTGAGGAATGATGGCTTACAACAGAGACCTTCTAGGGCCTGGCAAGACAAATATTGCAACTGGTATGAACAGAATACGAATGTGTGCATGTGGATGAAAGCAGCTGAAGAAAGAGCAGACACTGAATGTCCTGTAATGATCACTAAGAATGCTGCTTCTAATTAATCAGATTGGGAAATGGTTTGTTTCTGTCAAGACCGTGACAGGCTTGGTAAGTTATCCCTGCTATACTTTTATCAGTGGAAGATCCTAATCTAACAACAGGAAAGGCAGCAAGATTGCCCACTATCACTTCTGCTACCCCTGTTCTTCTCCACCCGACAGGAAGGTAGCAGCGAACGTGAAAGACTACTCCCAATTATAAAAGAGATACAGCCCAAAGTAATTTGTTACTGGGCTTTTAAAATAGCCTTGAGGTACAGCGCACCGCTAGCTGCTGCGCCGGGACACTGCCAGCTCTGGGACCAGGGACAGACGGGGGTGCGGCTCGGCGGGGGCGCTTCCGCCGCCGGCTCTCCATCCCTCTCCCCGATTCCATGTACTCGGCCGTGAGCAAGCACCCTTTGGGCGCCTTCCCCGGTCGCATTCCCAGCTCTGAGGTGCGTGCCGGGCTCGGGTGAGCCTGACAGCCCCGCCGGGAGCGGGACCCCGCCGGCGGCACGGAAGGCTGGAGCCCACGCCCGCCACTCGCGTCTCCTTCCTCCGTCTGTCCCAGCCCGGGCGGTGCTCGGGGTGCCGGACTCAGTCAGCGCCTGCCTCGGAAGCCTGTGTGATGCCAGTATTTATTCTGGAGCCGGACGCCAGAAAGGTGAAAGTTTCTTCAGAGTTAAAGGAGGTTCCCAGAAAGTGGCGGGGGAGCGTTTGTCCAGCGAGGGGCACAGCTGGTGGCTCAGGAGCCCTCCGAGGTGCGGTTTGGGAAAGCGCAGTAAAGGACTTGCGCTTTACTTGCCCCACTCTTTAACGACTTTTTTTTTCGGTTTTTTTTTCCGGGTTTTTTTTCGGTTTGTTTTTTTTTTTTTCTATTTTCTTTTTTTTTTTTCTTTTTTCTTCTGTTCTGTTCTGGCTTTTGTTTCCCCGTGCCGTGCAGTACTCATTATTGGGGTTGCGACCTAAAGGGAGTTTTTCTTTTCTGTTCCCGCTATGGCTACTGCGTGTACCTACACGGTATAGGCTCGTTCCTCATTGTGGGAAGTCTTGTAGCTACCCCGGCTGTGTGCGATGGTGCTTTAAGGGCTTTAAGGGGTGCTAAATCAGTGAGGCAGAAGGTTGTTATTGGAAACTCTGCTTGCCTTCAGGTGTGACACGTCTTTCACTGCTTTAGAAACAATTCTGTAACTCGTTAGCTTCTGTTTGCTCTGCTGGCCCTTGGTTTCTGCAGTATCTGTCTGAATTTCTTACATCCGCGCTCAAAAACCTAACTAGACAAACTCTATTCATCGGGCTCATTGTTGATGGGTTCTTGTTTCCTGATTTTACATGTAACAGCTTGGTCTCTATTCATGCTTGGTAACTGCAGAGTTCTATCAGTAGTTATTCTAGCGCAGTGTGTTTAAAATTTAAAAGCAGGCTATTGGTTGTGTGTGTATGCAGTGTGTACACAAGTTTGCTGGCAATTTGTTTTTAAATACTTTTTTCTCTCTTATTATCTCTCCTTTTATTTATCAGCCCTCCTTTTTTAACCTGTATAATATAGAAAAAGCTTTGTAGTTGATTCTCTATTTTGTTTTTTGCATGCTGTGAAAAATGTTGTGAAAGGTTAGGCTTTGCTTACATTCTTGTCAGAAGATGGTTCCAAGATGCATCAGCTAGTTTTGCAGGCTTTGGCAAAAAAACTCAGCAGTGAGTAGAGTGTGTTACAGAGGTATTTTTTGCAAAATAATGTTTCCACTTGAATGTAACACCAACTTCAGTTCCAGGCAGGTCTACAGTTCAGCTGGACTGATGGACGGAGCAGGAGATAGGGCAATAAGACCTGTCAAGTCTTGCTGTCTGACCCCAGAGCTACATTCTATTTTGAAAGAGAAAGCTACTGTTAATCTTTGCACCCTGACTGTACAATATCACCAGAAGATGATCCGGCATCTCTCCTTGTCTTTCTTCAGGGGAAGCAGATTTTCTCTTCCAAAATGACTTTACGAGTTCTGGTTTTGTGTTTGGCATGTTCTGGACTTGGAAAGGCAAATGGTAAGTTGAATTTCCTGAAATCTGCTTGAAAATGTCTGGGGAACTGGTTTTAGATTCCCAAGGCTTCAACAGACAAAGAGACAAAAATAGGTGAAATACAGATTGCTGGTGCTGTTTGGCACATGTTACACAGCTGAGGCAGAGATGTAGAACTGGTAGCTGTGACACAAAACCTCCTGGAGCAGCATTTAGAGATGGCAGGGACGGGAAGCATCCCATGTCTGCAGTGACACTGGACACTGTTGTTAACCTGAGTTCACAGCTTCCAAGAGTAGGGTGTCTCCTAAAGAACTGCCTTCCCTCCATCTCAAATGCACTGTGAACTCCGAAACTACAGTGCAGAAACTCTTTTTAAGCCATTTTGGAGTTTACTTCTGTGATAGTGGCTTGATGTGTACTTCCCTTATGCGTTCCTCTAGCTCTTAGCAAACAAAAATCGAGTATTTGCTGAGAATGGGAAGCCATGAGCTGATTTAGTGAAACTTAAGAGGGAAGTCTGCATAGATGGGTACAGAAACAGGGTAAGTCTTCTTCTGCATAGCTTAGAAGAAAGTTAAAGCCTCAGCCAATGTAAATCAACATAACTTCATTGATTTCTAGGAGTATGCAGGAGATGGATTTTTTGGTACAGGAAAACCATAGAAAAAGAATGTCACTGAAGGAGTTGTTGTGTCTGTGGGTAACCCAGACCTTAGAATCAACATTAAGCTTCTGAATGTGTGTGATACCTGCCCATTTCATTAACTGCTTATTGTCATTGCAGTGGTTCTGGTGTCTGCACACAGAGAAGTGAGGATGGGTGACAATGTGACTCTGAGCTGTGCCCTGAAGAATCCCATGGATGTTCTGCAAGTGACATGGCAAAAGGACTCAGGGGGATCACACGATAATATAGCTACATACAGTAAAACAAACGGATTAAAGATTCACAAGCCCTATGAGGACCGAATGAATTTCACAAGTTTGGAACTCAACAAGACAAGCATAACTTTTTGGGACACTAGAATGGATGATTCAGGATGCTACAAGTGTCTCTTCAATGCTTACCCTTATGGCTCCTTCTCGGGAGATCCCTGCCTGAGTGTTTTTGGTAAGGTTCTCTGCAGGGATGTGTTTCTAGTGAAAGAAGAGGTGTTTTCTCACCCGCGGTATTTTCTTGAGCAGATTCAAGAACTGCAGTGATAAGAGCATCCCTTGGTGAAACACAATGTAGAAGCAGAGCACTACTGCTGTGAGCAAGACTCTGTAGGTCATATTCCAGACTACTGTGGTTGTTTGGGCTCTTGTTTGTTATTCCTTGAGTAGCAGCTGAAAAGCAAGGAGTGGGATCTTTGTAAGTCCTTGCTCAGTCCCAACTGGAGCTTGAGCAAACCAACATTGCCTGTTGCAGTTTCCTTTTGGTGCAAAGTACAGCACTACAAAGTGCTGTGAGCTGCTCTGCCAAACCCTACCATTGATAGGGAATTAGCATGTAGGACCAAGAAATTATTTTACTTAACAGATTATTTTAATACTTGGATTTCAAATTGAGTGAAATCTTTGGGGTAGAAATCTTTTAATACTTCAGCATGGGGGAAGGAGTATTGAGTCGTGGAGGGGACCTGACCCAAGAAACTCTTCTTGCATTCCTTGCCATTGGGCTCAGTGTGAATCCAGTAAGCTTTGCTCTGATTCATAATGGTTAGACTGCTACTGCTGCTTATGACCAGGTGCTCACCGTGGTGATGACTTGTCTCATTTGTTTGTTGGAAGGTCTCACTGCATCTGTCCATTACAACATTTCTGAAGGTCTTTTGATAGCCATCTGTAATGCTGATGGCCTCCCAGAGCCCACCATCACCTGGAGCAACCTGTTCAATTCTACTCCCACACAGAAGACAGTCAAGCACAAAAATGGGATTGTGTCCGTCACCAGTAAACTGGAAATCTACAACAGTCAGGGCATCAGAGCACAGGATTTGACCTGCAGAGTGAGCAACACAAATGAAGAAATTGAATTGCCTGTGAAAATAAAGGGAGGTAGGTGAGCAGCACCGGCAACTTGTTAGCATTCTCTTGGCCTCCATGTTTTGCAGTAGCATGTTTGGATAGAAATCTTCTGGGAAGAGGAGGGAATGAGATGTGTGTCCTATTTTCATTCATTGTTGTCTTTGAGATAATAACATATTGGAGTCCTGTCCAAGAGGGAAAAAAAGCCAGACTAATCAGCTGGGGAGATACGGGGTTTAGAGGCACCATGCACTTTGCAGGAAGTTGAACTTAGGTTTTCACGTAGACCTTCATTATTTTTTGCAATAACCTAAAAATAAATATGTCAGCTGGTATCTGTTTAGATGAGTAGAAACTCTGTGGGCTGCTTGATGAACTGAGAAGTTTTGAAATTCATAACAAACGATCTCTGAACCAGATGTTTCAGTTCAACTTACTACATGTTTTGTTGTATTTAACCTGCATGTTATGTTTTAATTTCCCTGATGTTTTTGTTAAGGCACATGTCCGCTGCAGTAATGGTCGGGGAGGAACAGTACTTTCAGGCATACAGGGAGGGGGTCAGCTGAAGATACATACGTTTGGTTTATACAGAAATCTTAAATACATGAATGTAACATCTGAATATCTTGTAGTGTTAATTTTTTTCTTCGTCCAACATTTTGTTCAGCTGGAAGGAATTTCACGCTGGTTCTTCAGATCAGAAACAGAAACATTAAAAGCGGAAGTACCATTCTTAGTTCATACAGGGGCATTGACTTGGGTGATTTAGAATTCACATGTGTCTAAATCCAGAGACTTGCAGGGAAGACCACTTGTAAATTAGCAAGACAGGAAAAGCAGCTTGTAGCTGTGGGTTAATTCTGAAATTACTTGCTCAAGAAGTGATTGTTATAGGAATAGTACCAAAGAGCAGGATCTGATTTTTAATGTCTTCTCTCTAAACATTCAAAAGCAATTTAGTTCTTCATTCTGAATTACATGAATTGAAAAAGCATATTAAATCTTTTTGTCCTGTCTCAAATGTTCTTTTGTTTTGGTCTTTTTAAAAAAATGTGTATTTCAAAAAGCAGAAAACTAAGACTGTTGTTATTTCTTGCTAAGTGGGTAAAAATAGGCTAACAGCTTGTTTTAAAATCGTATTTTAGAGGATGAGAAATTCAAATTAATAATTCAACACAGCTTTGTTAAAATACATAATAGTTTTTGTTTGAGTCAAATAAATTTTAAGTCGTACAATATTCCAGCTAATGTCAATGAACAAAAAGTCTTTGTATTAGCATTTTGATTAATGGCACTGAAATGTAGTGACTAATGTCTAACCAGGGAGGAACAGTAACACTCAGCTGTTGGGTAGAGCTATTTGCAGGCAGCAAAACATAGTCTGTCTTCTTTCCTTAAACTTAGTGTAGTCTTTTCAACAGTGTTAAGTGTTTAAAAGTAAAAACCATAACTTTCTGGGTGAACAAAAATACTCTTCTGAAAGTTGTATGAAGTTCTGCTTGTGTGTGCATGCCAACCACTGTATCAGGAATGGCAATGGCAGTTCTCTTTGCCTTGAGCACATTTTTTCTTCACATGTTCTGTGGGCAGGTAGTTTTGTTTTTGAAGATACATAGGTTTACTCTCTGTTTTGAGCAATTGCTGCTTTCCTGTACCTTGGCAATACCTTTAACCATATCAGAGGAACCACTGTCATTAATCAGACATCCTCTTGGCCGGTTTGGCTTTTTTTCTCTATAAGTTAACAACTTGCTGTGGGTTTTTTGTTGTTTTGTTTTCACAGAAGAGGGATCATCATTGCTTTGGCTGGTGATTATTGCCGTGATTTTAGTAGTCGTCATAGTTCTGATTATGCTGTTCTGGAGGAAGATAATGTGCAAGAGGAGTTGAAGTGGTGAGTCGCTGATGTGTGGAAACACATGGTTTTTTAGAGCCCATAATAAGGTCTGATCATCTGCAGAGAAGAATGAGCCTTTGCTGAGAGGCCATTGGGGCTATGAGAGTGTCATATTGGACAACATAGTAATAATAATAGTAATATGTTTACAGTTTTTAGAGGTTGCCTCAGTTGTGTGTAAGCTTAAGAGCTGTTTTCCCACTGCCAAGGGACAGTCCAAGGCCAAAAATTGTGAGGGAAAGATCCGAGGAGAGCAGGATATGGTGCTTATGGTTTGCTTTCAGATAACAGTCTCAGCAGAAGTAATTCACTTACATTTCACATTTTCCTGGAAGCCCACAAAGTGTAGTATGCTCAGATAATTTTTGACAGACGAAGGGAACATTGGAGAGAAACCCACTCATGCAGAGTGATGCACCCTCAGGGGAAGCATTTTTGACTGGTCATGGCACCATCTTTGTATTTTTTAAGACTAACAGGGTATGATATGTGACAACAGAATGCGATGAAGAAGTGTGCACAAATTTGGCACATGACCATGCTTCCTAATGATGAATTAAGGAGAAATTGCAATCACCATAACATCTCTGCGTGTGTAATAACCTGGTCATGGACCAATTGAACTCTCTAGTCTTAATTACTAGTGACATAATGAACTGAAAAAAATTAGTGGGGTGGGGGAATGACGCCATAAGCTTCAGAAATCACAGAAATTTGATGGTCATTGGTAGTTTCACTCTTGTTTAACTAAATCCAAATGCCATGTCTGGCTTTAAATTCCAGTAACATAGCTAGAAACTCCAGCACACATAAACTCGGTTCATGACTATTTAGATACCTTCTTTAGGGTAATAATGGGTTATAAAGTAAAGAAATGTTTAAAGGAGTATCAAATCTGCCTATTGTGAACTTGGACCTGCAGCATCTACTATTAAGAGGGGTTGACCTACCTCAGAGGGGTTGTCTCTGCTACTGCCAGAAACAAAAAAAGTTTCCCTGAGAACAAAGAGAAATGAACAATTATTACACCCCAGATACAATGCCTTAATTGTAAAATGTATGTGAGCCTTCCATTGATCCTATAAACAATTCAAAAGATAACATTTCTTGTTGAATTTTCAGACCGACCTGGAAGTCAAAGTGCAAGGAGTTTGTTCTTAAATACTGCTTTTTAAAGGATCAGAAGAAAAAGTGAAAAGCTGACAAGAAAGATGTATCTTTATTCTAGAGCAACCATTCCAAACATAAATGAGCTTGTACTAAGCATACCTTGAAGGAGAGACCTTGAGATGAGGTGATCTGATAGAGCTTTGGGATGACCCCCTGGAGCAGACCTGAGATTGGCCAGGAAAAGAGAGTGCCAAAGAGCACAGACGCTGCCTTGCAGTATTCTGAAGCCCCTTCATTGCATGGCAGATGAGAAGAGCCACACTGGGGTGCTGTGCCTGCACTGGGGCCCGAAGCAGGAGCAGTGCTGCTCAGTGAAATGCTGCTTGATGAAATGCTGCATGAACAAGGTTGTTCATGTTCAGACTAGGCTGAGGATGTTAACACGTGTCCTAGCATGATTCTGGCCCTTGGATATCAGCAGTTCCCTGGGCAGTGCCCTTGTGTGGGTTCAGCGATAGTTCATGACAGGACCATCCCCAGCAGGCAGTGACTCCAGGTTTCCTATGCCCTACATCACCCCCTAGGTATGGGGCTTGGAACCTCCCAGGCCATTTCATGCATCCTCATGCCAAGACCTGGGTCATGTAAGACATGATTTACTGCTGCGGAGACACCATTGTGATGCACAGGAACAGACCCTGTGTGTTATTTGGGAAGCCTTGGGCAGATTCCCCTCCCCTGTCTTGTAAGGAAAGCATAAGACACGGAAAAGCATCGGTTTCAACTGAAAGCACTGTGCCTCTTCTTCCTTAGCTAAAGGCTCAAAGCTTGAAGTCCTCTGTGTCACCAAGAGGAGTGGGGTCTCATGTCCTGCTGCCTGGGAAGACATCAAGATTCCTGGCCCCACACGTATGCCAGCGTGTCACAAGGTCCAGACATAACATAAATCCCTGTTCACTGGGGCAGAGGGCAGAAATTAGATGAACAGTGTTAACTAGTGTGTGTGAGTTCGCTGGATTAAAGTTTATCAAGAAAAGCAGGATTTGAATGACATCAATTGTTCATGTTCCTTCCCGTTTTTCATGGGTTTTGATTAGCTCTGATGCAAGGATGTGACTTCTGCGGTGAGCTTTTAAGTCATTGAGTCTCTGTTCTTTTAATACAGTCTAGTTTTTATCAGTCGTAGTCTGTATCTTTTCAGTTTCTCTTTGGTCTTGAGTTTCAAAAATGTAATGCACTGACCTGGATCATTTTTTAATAAAGGCAGCATTACCTTATCCAGAGCAATTTTGACCAGCTGAGCATATTCCTTCATACAGCAGCCATCTTAAGGAAATGTGTGGTCTGTCTTCCTAGTTTACATCCGTTTCCCTGAAGGCATCCTTTATTAGTGTGTTGTAAAACTTCAGTGGTGGTGCAGTTTGATCACTCTGTCACCTGTCACCATCTGATTTTTTTTGTTTTTCTCCCAGGATGCTCTTTTCTGCTGGTGGCTAAGGGTTACAGTTTATCTTGTATATGATTCCACTGTCACTTTCCTGGCCATCCTTGGAATGCTAAGAATATCTGTGGAGCTACAGTAATTTTTACAACTATATTTGCAGTGCGTTACCAACCCCCAAGTGTTGTCATAAGGAAATCCCCTAAACTTCTTAGCTATAGATCCTAGTCTGGTTTTGTGGTGACTTGTCTTTTCCTTGATCATCTGTAGGATATATTTATGCTTTTTAAAGCACTGTTTGTAGTTGATTCACCCAAAAGGCAGTAATATCTTGCAGAAAACTCTTCTCTGGTTTTATCCTCAATTGTTCTCAGATTGTGTTGGAATGAGAAAAAGCTCCTACATAAATACTTTTGGAAATGCTGTTTGTAACAGCACAATGGAGAGCTAATAGCACTGGCTGGAGAATGCCAGGGTCTGTCTGGGGCTTCAATACTTCTTTTTATTCTGCACTAGATGACAAGGACAGCCTTTCCAGGCTTGTCAAGATGCTCGGTTTTTAAAATAAAACAGCAGCTTGTCATCTGGGTGGCTGGGGACACTTCTCTGACAAAGTTTCTTCCGCTTCTTCTCCTCAGAGTATGGTTAGTTTTTCTTTGCTATTATGTTTATTGTTTCCTTCCTCTTCATGGTACGCACTTGGGAATCAGGTCAAGAGCTGGGGCTGAGAGTTGATGTCCCATCCCTCAGGCATTTGCCTTGTGGACCAGTTGCAGAGCATACACACATTTTGGTTCTCCCTGAAAACACCCCAGGTGAAGTGTCTTCACAACATTTGTGGAAAAGTCACTTGTTTGGAATCAAACTGAGCAGCCTTTGTGGCAAGTGCTGACACACAAGCTTTGGAAAACTCACGTCTCATCCTCTCTCAAGTAGGCAGGCAAACCTAGCTATGCCTATCACTCCACGTAAGTGCAGTGAGCAGGCTGAGAAGAATCACCAGGCATAACTTTACCCATGCCTGAAGTTTCTTGGTGCTGCTCATCTGATAAAACATTTAATCCTTTCATTCCTTACTCAATTAACAGAGCTTATCTGTAGACCACACCAAGACAAAGCAGTACAGTTAACAACCCAAGTGCCTGGGTAGAAGCAAAATAAAGGCTACTAGCCTGCATAAATTCCTGTGACTTACCTGTCATTTATATGTCTTGACTTGAATGCTTTCCATAGCATCAGTTTCTTATTTCACAGCTTGCAGGATACTCATATTTCAGCCTGTCCACTTAGAAATCTTTATAGTAAATCCTCAGGATGTAGCAGTCTGCAGGGGGATAAAATTACACTCATACTTTTTTTCTGGAGGCTTGTGGTGACCTGTGAGGAAGGACTACTTCACAAATGCATATAAACGTCAGAATGGTTGGGGGGTTTTTTGTTTGGTTTGATTTTTAAGAATTGGTAGGTTGATCTCTCTTGGGTAGCTTATGCAGATTTTGCCATGTGGAAGGCTTCAGAAATAGATAGAATGCTTGTGTTTAAAAAAACTATGGGCTTCTAACTGGATAGATATGATATTGAATAGATAAGAAAGCTGAACAGAACAGGTTAACCTGGAAGAAGAAAACTTGGAGAGTCATAGAAGATGAGACTAGGCCAGACCAAAAATTCCATTCTGCAGAAAGCACCAGCATAGAAATATGTTTTTTCTGTTTGGAAATCAAAACATTCAGTTTTTTCTTCAAGTGGAGATTGTATGGAACTCAGATGTAAGCAGCATTGTCTTTGCCACTTAGTGCTGTGGTTTACTTGACAAGGTGGTGTTCAGTCAAAGGTTGGACTTGATGATTCTACAATTCTGTTTGTGTCTGAATACAACCAGCTATCTGTATTCCAAAGAAGTGCTGAACCTCAGTGTGCTTCATATATTACACAAGTACTACAAAACACGTTGGAAGTACCTCTTTTGTTACAACTTGGAGATCACTTAATACGCTGAGTAGGAGTTTAAGATCCCTGATTGTTGCCTTTTGAAGTTTGATAGTTGCTACAAATCGCATAGAATCACATCTGGTGAGTGTAAAATAGCAATTTGGCTGATCAGCTATAATATGTGGGTATGAGAAACCCAGATTTTGGTGGCAAAATATGTCCTGGAAGGTTGGGAAATGAATGTTAACATCAGAAATTCCACTTATTTGGGTAATTTTATAAGCATGAGTGCTTAGTTACACTTTTCATTGCTTTGTTTGTTGTAAAGATAGTAATTAATTCTGGAAGAGTCATCATAGCAGTATTCTCTACTGTTTATTCAGTTTGGGGAAGGCTTTGTTTCTAATCTTTGGCTTAAAAACTACGTCAATTCTTATTTTATCTTATGGCTTGGCATGTTTCTTCAGTGGATTTGTTTTGACATACATCTGGTTTTCTTACTAGCGAGAGACTTGGTATTTGAGAACAATACAGTAGCACCTTGGGTTTAGGAGAATTTTCAGAATCATTTTTCCAGAGAAGACTGCTAAATACCAGACTTTCAGATGTTAAACTCATAACTCGCTCTTTCATGAGACAGATGGATATAACGCCCCCTGCTCACAGAGGAATGGGTTTCTGGCCATCATGTCCCAGCTGGCGAGGCTCATTTTAGAGTAACCTTGGTTTCCACTCAAGTGTGGCTTTAATGTGAGTAGGCAATTATAGTTGTCCTATTTTGAATTCCTGCAAAATAGAAAAAAATATGGAGTGAATATACAACAGCCTAATTCCTTTACCCTTCTTAATACTACACCAGAAAAAAGCCCAAACCCAAGCCAAACAAACAAACAAATATCCCAAAAACCACAGTGTAAAAACAGTATAGCCAAACAGATCTAAACAGAGCTGAGGGGAGGAATTAGAAAAACAACAACCCTCATGACAAAAATGTCAGTGAAGGGGTAATTCTGCTCTCAGGCTGCCCATCAGGTTTCCCACAGACATAAATATTTTGCAACTCAAGTGAAGATGTTTTCTGGGTTTAATCATATACTGCTTTCAGACAGCTCCTGTTCCCTATTCATTCCACTTAATTTTGCACAGAAACGTGCCTGGAAGTACCCACTGGTCTGTATCATATATGGAGGGAGGATGGGCACTGTTTCCAAGCTTTCCACATTTTTCATTGTGAAGGACAGGGATGGCTGGTGCTTTGTTCGTTTTCCTATCATGTTTTTCCCCAGCGTGTTTTGCTGGGAAAAGCATGCTCCTTATCCTGCTTTCCGTTTAGAAGAGCCAGGAAAAGGGAGTTGCAGAGGAGGAAGGAGGGGAAGGTCACATGGGTGAATTCTAGTCTCCCAGGCCATGGCTGGGGTTTTTGTCTGGAAGGATGAAATAAATCCTGTTTTGCTACCAACAGGATGGAGGTAGTGGTGTAGGAAACATCTTGGAGTTTGTCCTGCCCATCTAAAGGGAAGGCATTGAAGTCTATGCTACTCAAACCTAAAGCCTTTTCTTTGCAAACAGGGAGGCTTTTAGTATATGTGACTAGTGCAATTTCTATCCTGTGTATCATATTTGTGCTCATATGTCATTATGAAGTAATTTTCTAGTCCTTCCTTCTCCTTTTCATTCCAACAATAGGGCTTTGTATATAACGAGAAAATAAAATGGCTGGCAGCTGAAAGGGAGAAAAAATAGCATTCGTGTGATATGTGAATAGTTGCCTCGCTGTTTCAATTTCTCATTCACTTCCTTGGTAAGAATTATTTACATATTCAATTCCAAAATACTTTACAAAATACTTTGGCTGTGTGCAGGGTTATTAGATAATGAACCTCTTTCATACTTTCCTACATGAAAAGTAAAGATGCCATATATTTTATTATTGTCTTCAAAGCCCTGTAAAGGTAGAGTTACAAACTGGATCTCAAACATCCGAATGACATTCTGAAATACCAAGCTATTTATATACTCAGTATATGTGTGTTAATTAGTTATTGGTGTGTTATTACCGGTGAGGAAAGTTGGTTTACTTTTCACAGTTTAGAAACCCTTTCAGGCGTTTGTATATTCCTTATCTCACTGTCATATTTTGAAATCTGCAGTGTGTGTGATTTCCAAAATCAGAAAATCGAGGACGGTCCTGTTCACCAAAGGGCAGCTTTGTAACTGTTGCTCCCCACTTTCCCCACTGTGCATTTCTCTTCCTCCTTCCCAACAGCAACCACACTGCTAAGCAAAACCTGAGACAGAAACACAATGGCCACGACTCATCTTTTCCTGGGGTTGTTTTTGTGTTTTCTAGGATCCTAGAAGATTCCCATCTATATACGAGATCATTAGAAGCCAGCAGCCTGAAATCAACATTACACATAGTGACTTGAACTGGCTGGAAAGAAGCAGCAAAAAAAAGGAAAAGACATCATACACACTGCCCTGTCTAGAAGCTGAGTTAATCGCTGAAACAAATAACACAATGTTTGTTGTCTGGTCTGGGCCCTTAATCTTAAAAAGTAGGACTGGAGGGACAACTTGGTCTGCTGCTCTGCAGAGGAGGAGATTTTGCCAGGCAAAACCTTCACCCATGCCACTCCTGGTACTGCTGCTGTGCAAAATGTATTTTTCTTACAGTTAAGTTTTGAAAATGTCCATGGATAGAAGCTCTGCACGCTTTCTGGGGATTCTCTTCTTGTGCCTAATTGCTCTTGCAGTACAGAGGGATTTAATTTTTGCCAACATCTCTCTGCAATTTCACTTCCAGCAACTGTGAGTTCATCACTCCCTTCCTGTCATCTGGTTTTTCAAACCACACCAAATTTGTCAAAATTATTGGGGAAGAGCAATAGGTCTCCAAGCAGCTGACTAAATAAAGGCAGTAGCAGCCACAGTTTGGAAAGAAAAGTTGTAATTAATTTATATAATATGTAAGTAATTTACTTTATTTGACTTCTTCCTAATCCTTGAGTGTTTTCTTCTGTTTGGGGTTTTTTTGTTGTTTTTTTAGGAACGTGTGTGGTGGGGTTAAATATGTGAGGAGGAGATGGAAACAAAGGCCAGTAGTGGAAACATTGTCTTCTCCATCTTTCCTTTCCTTTCTGTAAATACCCTATCCTACTCCTTTCTGAGCTGTCAAAAGTCATGGACTTTTTCAATAGTTTTTCTGCTCATATTATTCACAGTTCAGAATAGTCTTGCCTGTGTTCATCCATTTTTATTGTGTCTTTTTAAACACAGATAAATCACTTATATGGCCGAAAGCCATTGTTCCATGGCTGGGGCTCAGTGGATGGGATGTCACACGCTGAGCTCACTGTCCTGTGTCACTACTGTGGCTGTAATGATATCAGGCGGCAGTCTGACAGAATCTGAGCTTACTGGTTCGTCGTGCTTTTGGTAGCAGATAAAGGCACTGCACTGTTCTTAGGAACTGGGAGATAATTCTGCTTCTGTCCCAGGCTGGATTGGAGCTCGTCTCTCACCACCCCAAGCTGCTCATCACTGCCTGTCCAAGCCTTTCCAGGCGTAAAGCTGCAGTTTCCTGACCCCTCCTGCTGTGCAGCAGCAGGCTGCTCGTGAGAGCCGTGCCCTGGGCATTGCCCTGCAGCTCCTCATCTTTGCGAGGGGTTGATGTCTCCGGGTGCCCTCTGCCCCTGTGCTTGGTTTGGTTGGGACAGAGTTAATTTTTTTTATTGAAGCTACTATGACAGTGCCTTTCCAGCTCTCCCCATCCCTCCTGGGGGATTGGGCAAGCAGCTGTTTGGTGCTTATCTGCTGGCTGGGATTAAACCATGACAGCCTCTGAGCACCTTCGCAGGGCTCTGTGCCTGCCCCACGGGGTGAAGGTTGCTAAAAACAAGCCTAGCTCTGGGTGTGCCTTCTTACTGGCCCATTTTACTGACAGTATAGACAGATGGGAGTACGGCAGACAGCAGTTTTCTCTGGTGATTTTTTGTTCAGCTGATGAGTGCCAATATTTAAGGTGCTTCTCAGTCTTCCTTCTGTCTGAACATTGTCATTGTAATGGGATCACCATCACTATTCTCTTTTCTTTTGGCTTTGATGAGCATTTGTGCATCTGAAGTGCTCCATCTTACCTGAGTGTGTAGCATTTTGGGTTGTGTTTTTTGTGTCAGATGTTTACTAAGGGCACAAACTGTCAATGTGAAATATCAACAATGAAGATTTAAATCTTAGGACGTAGTGTTCAGAACAAGTATTTTGTTGGTTCCAGAGCAATGGCCTCTCCAGAGCCTGGTAAAATGTTTTGTATGTATGTTTGCTTGTGTTACTGAGGATGTGAGGGGTGGCATTCGTTCTACCATTGTAGGCACAATATGAATTATTCATTTGTATATTTCACTTTTTCTGATTAAAAAGAAATGTGATCCAACCAAAATACCTGCTGGTCCTTTTTTTTTTCCCCCTACTTGATTGGGATACCAGAAATCAGTCATTGCAAGTTGGGCTTTTTAGTAGTTTTGATATTATACTTTGCTTCCTTTCTCTACAGAAAGTGGGAGTTCACAGGGTTTTTAAGGTGTTTTGGGGTATTTTTTCTTTTTAAAAAGGTTTTTGAACAAAACTTTTGAGGTAAGTTTACAGAAGTATTTTTGACCATAGCAGCTGCAGTTTAGTTTAGTTCAGATTTGAAAATAACTTCTATCAATCAAAACAGTGTATTCTGTATTTTTACAGTTATTGTCTGTGTCATGTTTGTTTCTTAATTATTTTTTATCTAAAGTTACATGCTCTACTGATACACTGTCTGTCTTGTTTTCTGTATTTCCCTGGAAGAAAAGAAGCCAAATAAAGCAAATTTGAACATTTGTAGCATAGTGCTTGTGAGCTTTTATAAATCAATGAGAGAAGCATCACGCATGAGCTCTAAGTGCATGAATAACTCCTTTGGGTAAAGCAGTAGTGACCCAGTGTACTCTTTAATACATGTGGCCTTTTGAGATTAATTATGAAACCACAGTAATTTTTGTTTCTCATGACATCAACTTGCACTTTTCTTCTTGAAAGATGTGATAATGAGAAACTTGAATATAGTTAAAAGGATGTGTCAATGCTATTATATCCCTAGAGGAGCTCAGTGTCATGGGATTGTGTCCTAGATCTTGCAATACTAGCGAAAGGCAACGATTTATTGCTTGTCTGAGCTATATTTGTTGGCAAAATACAATAGGCAGTGATTTCCAGTTGTTTTCCAGAGATTGCAACATAAACGCTTGATTTTCTCAAGGAAGCAAATGGTTGCTGCTGATGGACTCTGAAGAGCTTCCTCCTGGATGCTCCCCAAAAGTGCAAGTCTTGCTGCTGCCATGCCTCTCTCTGAGTGATGGGAGATTGTAGTTTCTTCTGGGAATTCATTGTGATAGAACAATGAATAACAGTTTTAAACTAAAAAGGGGTCAATTTAGATTATGTATAAGGGAGCAGTATTTTACAGTGAGAGTGGTGAAACAGTGGAGCAGCTTGCCAAGAGAGATGGTAGATGCCCCACCCCTGGAAACAAAGCCAGGCTGGATGGGGTCTGAGCAACCTGGTCTAGCGGAAGATGTCGCTGCCCATTGCAGGGGAGTTGGACTGGAGGGCCTTCAAAGCTCACTTCCAATCCAAACTCTTCTATGATTCTAAGAATCTGACACTCTCAGGTCAGCCGGATTACCTCTCCGTGCAAAGGGGAAGCAGCAAGCCAGCAGTGCTGCTGCCCCGAGCACAGTGTAGGGCAAGCTGTGCTTTTCCCAGGGAGAAGTGCGATGTTCACCATGCACAAGAGCAGAAGAGCTGCTGGCCTGGCCCAGGGGTTTCTGGCAGAGCTGGGTCAAGGGCTGCTTAAGCCACCAGTTGCAAGTTGAGTTGTGCTGACAGAGCAGGGCAGGAACCAAACAGCGTGGGCTGAGGTGGTTCAGGCTGGGGCTGAAGTGCGGTAGCAGAGTTGAGCGGCCTTAGAAAGGGTAGATTGGCCACCCTTAATGTCACAAAACCTAAACCTGTGCAGAACAGCATGTTTCCTCAGGGAAACCTCAAGGCTGCTGTAAAATCTATAAAAGGTTGCTTTTTTGGCTGACAGCCTGGTTCTCAGAACCTGTCAAAATGTTTGCTTTAGTTTTCAAGTCAGCACATTGTTTAGTTTCTACAGCTGTCTCCTCTCTTTGTGTGCTTTTGTCCCTGACATGCTCAAGGATGTCATTTGTCATTACTCTTAGTCTTGAATTGTGCTGACATAAGGGACAAGGAAGGTAAGGTGTCTGTGAGAGATAACAACTTCTATGCATGACCATTGTGAGGATTTTCAAACCGCCAGCACACAGGGCTGGGCTCCTAAGAAGGATGTAATTTGAAAAAAAAAATCCAAACAAAACCCACTTTTGATGGCACTGTGAGAACGACTTTTCCTTTTTCCATTGGGTATTTTGAGTGTTTTCCCATTGCCCTGCCACACTGACCACCCTTCCCAAGGTTGGCCAGCTGCCTTTGAAGTAGTGAATGCATGCTTGTGTTTTTTCCTTTATCCTTTCCTTATCCTTCACCAGCCCATGAATTTTGCCTCTGCACAATGTTTCCAGTTTCCAAGTTTGAGAAGTAGACTTGGGATGCTTCTCAGTGACTTTTTCCATGTCATGTCATGCCATGTGCCTGCGTCCTTCACTTCTGCATCTCCCAGCTGCTGCTCTGCTAACTAAAATGCTGTTCGCTTTGAAAGCATAGTGGCCGCTGCTCTCAAAGTCTGCTGCATAACAAGATGTCAAGGAAGAAAGTGCGGGATAACGTATGGTGGGGTTTTGTCTGGAGTTTTTTTCCTTAAGATGGATTGAAGTTAGTGGCAGAATCAGCACTAAACAAGAACTCGCATGTTGATGACCAGTATTTCACACACAGAAAGGCTTAAACGTCTTTCAGCTTCAAGTCTTAAGTACTTAAATTGGTCTGCTGAGACCATGTGCAGGGAGTATCCTCAGAGATGGCAATAATGTGAAGTTGGTGCTTTGAGTCACTCTGCCTGCAGGGAGGAAGTGAGGCCACCTGGACAGGCAGAACTGGGAAATAAAGAGTAAGATTGCAGCCCCAGCCTTACTAATCTGGGTTTCCTTAGAGGAAGAGGAGGAGGTGTATTTCCTTACTAATTGAAGTCTAGTAAATTACTTCTGGAAAACAATGCAGCTGAGTGTAGTGGTTGACAAAAGAAAGATTCCCAGTTTTTACTTGAAACAGAGGTTAATCAGGTTGGTCCTTGCCTGATGAAATATGGATCAGACAGATTGCTTGTTCTGGCAAGAGTTTCTTAATGTAATTTGGTAAGAAAACATACAGTGACAGAATGATTTATATTTTATTTTATCCACTCTTTAAGTGCTCCTGATTTCAACTTCTTTCCTCCTGATTTTGCCCTTCTGTGTTCAGGCTTCCCTGATTTATTGTTCCCCTTGCTCCTGGACAACTTCCTTCCTGGTCACTCTTGTTCTTAGCAAAGGACTTGGCCTGAAGCATGCAATTTTCTTGCTTGTGTGAGACTTTCCACCTGACTTCTCCCTTTCCCCCTCTGGTACTCGAGCATTCACAATGGTCACTCCATTACTGGAAGGTGTTTTCATCTTCCTGGTCACAGTAACCACACAGTGAAAGTAGCTCCTGTGAAAGCTTGTCCTTGCTTCCAGACCAGGAGGCAGCCCCTCAAGGAAAGACAAATAACCTGGACACCAGTAGATAGATCTATGAAAAATAGAGATGACTGTCTGTCTGCAGGAGCTCCACAGAGTCCAGCTCCTTGGCACACACTGCCTGGATCTCATGTGGAGCCCACTGACGTGTGTTCATCTCCATTGCTGGGCTGCATGATTGTCCTGTCAAAATGTACAGAAAAAGTAAATGTGCAACTGAGTCACATGGTCAATGTCTCACCTTGGAGTAAAAGGAAAGCACACTCTCACCACTGTTGTGGTGTTAATCACACGTTAAGTTTGATTTCTGTTTAGCAGCTGGCTATTTCAGCTAACTGATCCTATGTAGGGATCACAAACATTGGCATTCTCTGGCCTCCTTTATCCTGTCAGTCTGGGATAAGACAGCTGATAAAGCCAGGGTTGAGGGCTCGACACCCATATGGGCCATTCACTTGAGAGTTGGACTTGATGATCCTTGTGGGGTCCCTTCCAACTCAGAATATTCTGTGATTACTTTGAAATTCACTTGGTTAGACTTATTTTCTTTCTGGACTAATGAACCTGGGAGTGAGAACTCTCCAATGATGAGAGCAGCACTGGGAAAGCTCATAAGGCTTTGATGGAAACACAAGAGAATAATTTGCTGGACAGCATGATGAAGGTGTAATGTTGAGAATGAGAGATAAGACTTGGGGTGAGAGAAAGCTGGCTTGTTTCCCTGCCAGCCCTGAGCATCCCAGAAGCAACCAGTGGTTGCACTGGTGAGATGAGAGAGAGCTCATGTGTCCTGCTCTGCCTCCAAATGACGTGTGTGGAGTCAAGGATCTGCTTATGCTGCTATGTGGAGGAACAGGATTGGAGTTGAGTCAAACAAAGGTAAGCATGTTCTCTTTCACCTGAATTGATGGTAAGATCTCAGATTAATTATTCGGGAATATTTTTACATTTAGGTATATAGTGCTTCCTGGGACTGATAATTAATTTAAGAATTTTCAGGGAGTTTTTCACAATGCTATCATTAGTAGGGTAAGAGTGCTGTTGGCCAGGGTTCTTCTGTAAGTGAACAGCTCTCCTCTCCCGCTGCCCACTCCCATCTCTTCCTAATTTGTAGACGAGAATCCTATCTTCTAAACTGATCTGGGCACCAGAGGAGCTAAATCTTACTGCAAATTGCAGTAGTAATCATGAACTGAGATCCTTTTCCCATTTGCTTCACTGGAAAGGGGAGTCGTTACTCTGCCCACACTGCCCAGCCACATTTTGGTTTGGCTGCCTGTCAGAACTGCAGAGTTTGAGCAGTGGCAGGCTGGCCATATGAGAAACTGAAAAAATTTAAATTGGAGAAATTTAGCTCCTTGAGCAGGTTGACTGCTTCCTAGGCAAAAGCTGAGTTTTCCCTGGAAGAGCAGAAATCTGAGTGTCAAGGAGGAGTAAAGACACAAGTTCATGGGATTTACATAGGAGTTATTTGGGGGTCTACCAAGAATGAGAAGCACTGAGGGGAAATCCCTCCAGAGTGGTCCTGTCCCCTACAAATCAGTCATGGAGCAGAGGTGGCATGGAGCCCTGCGACAGACCTACAGCCTCAGGCTATAGGGATTACTCGAGGCTGAGGGTTTTGCCACAGTCTCACAGCTGGATTTCCTGTGAAGTGCTTTCTGGGACTGTTCAAGTTCGTGTAGGTCTGGACTTTGAGTCTTCAGACACATTTCTGTTTGTGCAGTGCAAACCAAATATTTGTGAGAAATGTTAATCTGATATTAAATTTGGGGAAAATAAAACTTTCTGCTGTGGGATTAATGTTGTGCCTAACCATCCATATAAAGAGCATATTATGCCTCTTTTTTTGGCATGTGAGCAGGACTTCCATCTACGGGAAAAATCTCATCCCAGTAGGAGTAGGAGCTGTATGTCTGCTAGGCAACCCAGATATTTTCTCTCTCCCTTCTGACACAGCTTTGCATGTTAATCTAGCAAATATAAAGAATCTAGAGGTAAAATTAACTCTAGAAAGCTATATGGGCACCCTGAAAATTTGTTATGCTAAAACCAAGGAAGACAGAGCCATTGAGAAAGATCAGATGTGGAAATCTCAAATCATGTATGTAAGCAGCTAACTGAATTAACTGGAAGAGATTTCTGGTTTCCTGGAAGCAATCCTCAGGATGTTTTCCCCTTGTGTTTAAAGTGAGGTTTCTGCTGCAAGGTCTTCTTTCCTCACACTTTTCTGTATTCGTTGAAAAGTTGGTGTTTTAAAATAAGAGCGAAGATATTCCCAGAAACTGCACAATTGTTTCTTCTGTTTGTTAGTACCTTCTTAAAGTCTGAAAATTGGAGGGGTTAAGTGGTAAAAAAGAGGCTTATTTTCTATCAGCCTAATTTGTATTATGGGGTAATATGACAGATTATTCAACACTAGCTGAAAATCCTCTGCTCAGTGGTTTAACTCCTCTCTTGGGGTAGCACAAGCAGACTCAATGTCCTTGCTTGTTTGCTTGCACTGTGTACAGAGAGGCTGTTTGGGTGCTGTGTGTATAATCCATGCCATTATGGAGTGGGTTTGGGTAAGCACAGCTTTCATATAGTTAGTATTTTGTATTTTTAACTGATTGTATTGGTACACATTTGTTAGCCTTTCCTGCTGAAATGTTTGGGAAAGAGTTTTAGAATTAAAAGCATTTATATCCATTTGAGAAACCGAGTGGCTTGGAGCTGTTTCTCAGAGTAAATTCCCCTGCGCAGCCATTTGGAGAAGTGGGTCTGTTTTTACTGCCCTATCCCAAAGCACTGTTTTAGTTCAGATATGGTATGATTTAGCTTTTTACAAAGCATTCTTATCTACTGGCATATACATATATGGTGCATTCTATTTTTGAAATTAAGAGTTTATTCAACTTGTGTAACAGTTACAGTGTAAATAATGTTGACTCAAGAAAAAAAATATTACTTCACCATCTCCACTGACAGAACTTCTGCTTCTAAAAATAGGGCAAGTATAAACAACTGTGGTTTTTTGCCTTTCCCACTGAAATGGTGGAAGGTACCTTCTGTGGAATAAATAAATATTTTACGAGGGAAGTATTTCAAGATTTAATAAGACTTTCAGTTAAAGTGTTCCTTCAAGTTTTATTTTACCTTCATAAATTGCTATGAAATGTTTTATATTAAGGAATAGATTGCTTGTGAACAACCCTAAATAATGTAAAATTTTACATCTTCTGACTCTAAATTGCTGTTCTGGTTGAAGATAAAAGACTACAGTAGAGGGAAAATAGTAATGATTAGGATGTACAACAAACTGAATAATCTGTTCTGAGACAGTAGGCAGAGGTTTCAGAATGCCATTGAGACTTCAGGTAGAAGTTTGACAATGCCAGTGTGAAAGGGGGTTCATAAAAATATGGAATAAAAAGATGCATTTATCAAAAATATGGAATATTCATAAATATTCATGATATTAATAAATACTAAATATTCATTAAAAATTCATAAAAATATTAATCTCCTTTCTCAGTGGCATTCTCCAGTCAGTAACTATTTGGAAATGGAATTGCCTTTTACCTGGCTTGAAGAGGAATTGTCTTAAAGGAAGAGCCAAGAGCAACCTCCACATGACTCTGTGTTCTTGCCTTCAGAGCACTGAGAAGCACGAGATGGTGGAGCCAAGCCCCCTGGGCAGAGAAGAAGTTCTGAGCCTGCCCTGTGTGGTAATGGGTGCCATCAACACTGGGCTATAGGGCAGGAGAGGAACTACAGCAAGTGGCAGACATGATTATGGGAATTACAGAGGATTACAGGGGAGAGAGGGTTTACTTTTGTGAAGAGGAACTGAAGGAGGCCACTTTTTATCTGTCATGGAGAACGGTTTGATGGGAATGCAACCAGAGATCAGCTGCACTTTGAAGTACAGAAGGAGAGCCCCTCTCTCTGGAAAGTCTATAGTTACAGAAACCTGATATAAGACTAGAGATTGTTGCTGCCTGTATGAACTCACCTGTTTCCAGATGGTTTTGCTAATGTCTCTGTGCTAAGACATCCCAAACCAGACCCACACAAATTCTCATGTGTACAAGATAATTTCTGGTTTTATGATTTTAGTTCTACATGTATCATTAGTTCTGGATAATAGGATCAAATAGAAATATGTGGAAATACAGATGTTTGGTTTTTATTCTTGCAGAAGAGCTTAAAGAATACTCCACATTCCTTCTTGGGGCACATGTAGTCATATTTTTCCCTCTGTTTTAAGACGAACATACATACATACAGGCAGCTAGTACTTTACTGTGCCATTTTCTGACTTCTGTGATAAAATCCTGAGATGACTCTGGCTTTGACATTACTCTAAGTAGCCCTTTTCCCTAGACAAAATCTCCCACTGATAAACAGAATGACTTGTAAATTCAAAAAAGCAGGATTTAGTTAGTCTTTAAGCTAGGAGTCTTCACATTCTAGAAAGATAAAACCAAGGTGACACACAGAAATAAAGGCCCTGTGTGTATCTCATTCCCACCTTGTGGTGTCCTTGCAGGCAGGTTCTTGCTTCCAGCACTGCTCTGTGTGTGCAGTGAGTCCACATTGTCCAGGATATCTTGTCTTCCAGAAGGAAAAGGTCTGATTTTGCTACGTATCAGAGATTTTAATCTTTCCTAGTAGGCATTAGATAAATACTCAGTCCACTGAGTCTTCTGGGAAGAAAATATATTAAAATAGAAAATGCAATACTAAAAAAAGAGATGTGACATAACCCACCTGTGTAAATCGAGTGAGTTTAGGTTGGAAAAAATCTTTTGGTATTGTTTGTTCTGCATATGATGAAGCAATGTAGTGCAGAAAACTACTAAGAATGACACTTTTTTTGCCCTAACTTGGAAGAAAAATTTTTTTGTCCCGCAGGGATAGGAATTACAATTTTTCACTAAATCCTAATTTTGAGTGCGTGTTTGCTTTCTCATCCATAATCTCCAGAGAGTGAGCTTCCAGCAACCCCTTGGCTTTTCCACATCCTGAGAAAGTTTGGACTGCTTTCTTCACAGCATTTCTTTTTCCCTTCCCAAACAGTTGTGCAGGAAGAGGTGCAACCCACAAGTTTGCCTTGCTGCCTGTGAGCAATGCTGTTGATAAAATAACCCAGTCCAGAGAGAGACAGGGGAAAGGCTGAAGTGTCTCAATCTTGTAGTAAAACTTTTGAAATGGTTAACTCCCATCCTTTGTTTTTTCCTAGAGGTTTCTGGTGGCTGCCACTAATTTCCTACAAGCAGAGCGCTGAGGAGGGGAGGGTGACAGATGTACATGTGGGCAAGGGTTGGTAACTGAGCTATTTTCTTGTTTTGTAGCCTTCACTACTTGAACCCATGAAATGTGTCTGAAAATTGCCAGGGGGAACAGAATGTGCAACTGTGAATTTTAGGTTGCAAGAAATGATTAGGAGGGGAGGGGGAATGAGAGCCAGAGCAGGTTGTTGGTGTGGGTAGGAAAGGAGCTTTGTGTGGTGACCTTCCTGGTTCAGATTCACAGACAGGTTTTCTCTGTCTTCCTCATCTTGTTTCTTTTCTGTTCTTGTGCCTTAACTTTTCTCACTACCCACATTCTCTCTCTATTTTTTTATTTTTGTTTGGTAATCTATTGGCCCTTTTGGCTGCTCACTTGCCATCACTTTTGTTATCCCCAAGGGCCACACATAGTGCAGTGAAAATAAGCCAGCAGTGCATATTTTGGCCCCCAATGGATTGCATACATTTTGGCGGTCCTGCTGCTGAGGTACCTGCAGATCTTTGTCCATGGCTTTCATGCTGGTGTGGCTGTCATTGAAAGGTTTGCTTTGGGCTGAAGAAGGGTGTGGAGACTTGGGTCGAAGAAAGACCTCATGCCACTTATTTTCAGCCATGGACAAATGTGCTGTGAATGTTGTAGTTAGTCCAGTGTGTGCCATCAACCCTTTAGATGAGGATTTTTTTTTTTTAAATGTACAATACTTGCACAATATCAAATATTTAAAATATTAACTATTTTAAATATTTATTTTAACAGTAAGAGGCCAAAAAGTGGGAGGGAGCCCCATTTTTTCCAGAACCTGTTACTGTAAACATGATGAAAAGATAATTATAAAAGGAAACTAATGCAGACTGTACATCCTAGTATTTCACAGCTGACTTTTATCTGAATTACTCAGTCCACATCAGAGAAAAAAAACATGGCATCGCTTATTCTTTTCACTTATCTTAATGCATTTCACTTCCAGAACTGAGAAGCTCTGATTAAATGTCATAAACTGTAACTTTCCCTGTTATTTTTTCCAGCGGGTTGGCTGATAAGTAGGTGTTTTGCCATTTTCTTTTTTTAATTGAGAACAATCAAAAAGCTGTGAAGACTAAGAAGGAAATACTTTGTGCCAGTACTCATTGAGTTTCAGTCTGGGAAATAATTAATTATAAATCAATTTTTGGGAAGATAAGGGAAATATTTTCAGAGACGTAGGATAGTATCACATTCTGCTTTCACTTATGTAAGCACAGCTGTGCTGAAGTCCTGGGACAGCATCAATGTCATGTGTACTCTGTTACCTTATCTCATTTTACCTATGCCCTGGGATGCCTCTGAACAGTGACTGCATGTTATAAACCGGTGGCAAATCACTCTTTCCAGGGGTAATGAATCTGATAAGCATAGTCCCTTCCCTATCCCCATACAAAGCTCCTGCACAGAGGCAGGCTGAGCTATTCTGAGACTTTTGGAAAATCTTTTGCAGGGTAAGTTTGATGGCACCTTGTTAGGTCCCACGAGCGAGGCAGAGATGCAGGAAGGGAGGGTTAGGTGTATGGTGACTGTCACAGCAGCCCTCAGTTGCCAGTCAAGGCCAAATGATCATCCACCTCGGTCAGTGGTGCCCTCCTCATCAGTTTTTTATGAGAATTAGCACTGAACCAAGCAAACTGCTCACCTTTACCTGTTGGTATAAAATAGGGGGTGTTCTATGCATGTACATAAAACACTTGTATTATTCAAGGTCACATTGTGAGGTTTTAATCCTGCCCTGCCATCCTGTAGGAAGCGAATAAAACACCAGTCCTTATGTTTTTTGCTCCTGTTCACCAAAACACTTATTTTATTCATCCAAAATGCTTGTACACCAATGCACACAGTTAAGAGAAACAACCGGGATGAACTTGAAGCTCTGCTCCATTCCCAATCCTGTGATGTCATCAGGGCTAGTGGGATGTGGTGGGATGAGTCCCACAGGCTGCTCGGGGGGACAGGCAGGGCAGGTGAGGTCAGGAATTGCTCTGTGTGTGAGGGAGAGGTTTGGCTGTGCAGTCCTTACAGGTAGAAATTATGTGTTTGAGATCTTCTGGGTGAGGAATAGTGGGATGGAAAACAGAGCCAATGTTGTTGTGGGTGTCTCCTATGGGAAACCCGGGTAGAATAACAGGACTGATGAGTTATTCTGTAGGCAGTCAAGAGAAATACCTGGATCAGTAGCCTTTGTCCTTATGGGAGATTTCAATTTCCCAGGCATCAGCTGGGAATACCATACCAATGTGACAAGCAAGTCTGGAAAATTCCAGTAGCTTGTTGAAAATAACTTCTTGACACAAGTGCTCAGTGAGTCAGCCAGGAAAGATGCCCTCCTATACTTGTTATTTGTGAATAAAGAAGGACTCAAGGGGGATGTGACAATAGGTGACTGTCTCGGCCACAGTGTTCTGAAGAATCATCTGCCTCTAGATCATCTGCCAGAGATCTCGGGAATCTGTGTCATTCCGATTTAAAAGAAGGACATGAAGGAAGACTCAGGAAAGTACAGACATATTAGTACCTGGAAAAATTATGGAGAAGACCATACTGCATGCAATTGAAAGGCATTTAAAGAACAATGCAATCATCAGGCACAATCAATGTGGGTTCACAAAGGGAAAGTCCTGTTGAACTGATTTGGTATCTGTCTGTGAGAAGGCTACCCGCCCAGTGGGTGAAGCAAAGGTGATGGAGGTAGTTTTTATAGATTTTAGTAAGGCTTTTGATACTATTCGTCATGGCATCCTTTTGGACAAGCTGTCCAGCTGTAAGATGAGCCAGTACATGGTGTGTTGGGTGAAGATCTGGCTCAGCAAGACTCAGAGGGCTGTAGTGAATGGCACTACATCTGGCTGGTGACCAGCGGTGTTCCTCAGGGCTCAGCTCTAGGCCCAATTCTCTTTATCATTGTTTATCAGTGATCTGGATTCTTTATTGCATTTATCAATGGTCTGGATGTACAAGTTGAATGAACTGATAACAACTTTGTTGGTGGTACAAATCTGGGAAATGCTGTCGGCTCTCTCAAGGGAGGAGCGGCATTGCAGAGGGATCTAGGGCAATGATTAATAGGATGAAATTTTACAACTCCAAATGCCAGATTCTGTGCCTGGAATGGAGTAACACCAGGCACAAGAACAAGTGGGGAGAGGGGCAGCTGGAGGGCAGCCCTGCAGAAGGAGGTCTGGGGGTGCTGCTTTCAGCCAGCTCAGTGCGAATCAGCATTGTGCCCTGACAGCCAAGAAGGCAAACCCCACCCTGGCGTGCATCAAGCACAGCATCACCAGTCAGCAAAAAGACTTGATTATCCCCCTGTATACAGCATTGGTGCAGCCTCACCTGGAGCTCTCCGTGCAGTTCTGGGCCCCACACTTCAAGAGGGGTGTTTGGCGAGTTGAATGCATCCAGAGGAGGCAATAAAACTGGTGGAAGGTACATCCTGTGAGGAGCAGATAAGGATTTTGTGTTTGTCTAGTTTGGAGGAAAGGAGGCTGAGAGGTGACCTCATTGCTCTCTACACCTCCCAGAGGAGGGGAAGGGGAAGGAGGAGTGCTGATCTCCCTCATATCCTGTGACAGAACAGTGGTTTAAAGCTGCTCCAGAGGAGGTGTAGACTGCACATTAGGAAGTATTTATTTACTGAGGAAGAGGTCAAACTCTGCAACAGGCTCTCTAGAGTGGTGGTTGATGCCCCAAGCCTATCAGTGTTTAAGAGGCGTTTGGGGAAATGTCCTTAACACCATGCTTTTATTTTCAGTGAGCCATGAATTGGTCAGGCAGTTGGACTAGATGATTGTTGTAGATCCCTTCCAGCTGAACTATACTGTTCTACTATTTTCTGTCCAGGAAGTTATTCTACATCCATATTCCCAAAGGACATCAGCATCTAATTTGGGCAGTTACATTCAGTTCTCCTCCAACAAAAGCAAAGGAAAAATGACAACCTCTATAAATATGAGGCTGCTATTAATAAATGAATATGCCAGGAAAGATTGTCAAATTGATAGATTACAGGAAACTCCGAAGAAAGTCTACATTGAAGTACATCCCAAGGGTAAGACAAATCCATGAATACCAGGGTTTTGCCAAAGTTAGCTACCAGGGTGTACCTGTCTCTAAAATTGTTAACTGTCTTCCTGTTACTGTACATTGTCATCAAGTCTTTATTTAAACAGAATGTAAACTCATTTCTATTTACATAGCTGCCAGCAGCCTTCAGTTTCCCAAAATCATAATTAGTAAAAAGAGGGACTGGTCCATGTTTGGAGTACCTTGTGCCCTCTGCAGGGTCTGCTAGAGGGCTGGTGAAGCAGAGTATTAACAGCTGCATATGTCCCATTTTGTGGTTTTATGTTACCTGGATTGATTGATCAGTTCATACAAAGGTAGGTGGCAGGCACTGATGCAGTAATGATTGCTGAATAGGTGTGCACTGTGGTTTGGACCAGCCTTCACAGGTACTAAGCTGACCTTACATTACTGTATATGAATTTGCCCAATAAAAATAATTTTAGAAGACTTTGGCTGTTAGCTACAATCCTAGAGGAATTCCAACTGAAGATTTAATCTCTCATACGCAAATAAATAAAGCACAACCTGGAACAGCTTGCAGCACACATAGTAGTTCTTCCACCTGGAGGCTGAAGTTCAAACATACCATGATGTTAAGAGTGAACTAATTTTAAATTATGAGATTTGTATATAGTCTTGACTTATATATATATATATATATATATATATATATATATATATATATATATATATATATATATATATATATATATATATATATATATATATATATATATATGTATACACACACACACACACATAGTGTGTATACATATAGTCTGTATGTGTATATATATATATATGTATATGTACATAGCCTTGAATCTAAAATTGAACATCCAGCTGTTGGGGGCCCCAAGCAGCATAAAACACTTACAGAGCCGTTACACGCTCTTTTGGCAAACTGTGGAAATTTTTAAGAATCTTGCATGGAAAAAAAAAATGCATATGTGTTAGTTGAGATGGAGCAATAGCTCCTTCTGTACTTAAATGAGAAGATGTAGGTAAGACAGAGCTATATGGCTCTGCCACCCAGAGGGGCCTGGACAAGCTCAAGAAGCCCATGGGAACCTCATGAGGTTTAACAAGACCAAGTTCAAGGTGCCGCTCCTGGTTTGGGGCAAGCCCTGGTAACAATGGAGGGGATAAACAGATGGAGAGCAGCCCTGCCAAGAGGGACTTGGGGGTGCTGGTGGATGAGAGGCTGGACATGACCCAGCCATGAGCACTCACAGCCCAGAAAACCAAACATGTCCTGGGCTGCATCCAAAGCAGAGTGCCCAGCAGGGGAGGGAGAGGATTCTGCCCCTCTGCTCCACTGTGGTCAGACCCCACCTGGAGCACTGCATCAGCTCTGGGGTCCCAGCAGAGGAACAACCTGGCCCTGTTGGAGTGAGTCCACAGGAGGGACACCAATATGATTAGAAGGGTGGAGCATCTCAGCTATGAGGAAAGGCTGAGAGAATTGGGGCTGTTCAGCCTGGAGAAGAGACAGCTCCAGGAAAAGCTTATTGTGGCCTTTCAGTACCTGAATGTGAGCCTGCAAGAAAGTTGGAGAGGGCTGTTTTACAATGGCAGGTAGTGATAACACAAGGGATAATGGCTCAGAACTGTAAGAGGGTATGTTTAGATTAGATATTAGGAAGAAAGAATTAGGGTGGTGAGGCTCTGGAACAGGTTGTGTATGCCCCATCTCTGAAGTGTTCAACGCCAGGTTGGATGGGGCCCTGAGCAACCTGGTCTGGTGGAAAGTGTCTGTGCCCATGGCAGAGGGGCTGGAACAAGATTATCTATAAGGTCTCTTCCAACCCAAGACATTCTATGATTCGTTTGTACTTGCTTCAACTCAGCTCAGGAGAATTTTCTTGTCTATTAGCTGGAAATATGTTGACCTGACATATTTATGTTATTAAAATATTATTTGTGTGATGCTCAGATGAGATTGGTGATATATTCAGTCTTGAAGGGCCACAAAAATGTCCTTCTTTTTATGGGAATGCATACTTGGGCTGCCCCATGTGTAACCTGCCACTCTGACATGGCAAGAAGGCGTCCAATCTTACAGATGTCAGTCTCCAGTAAAGATGACCAACAAAGTTAAGAGAAACAGCGATGCAATGCTCTTCATGAAAATAGAAAAGCCGCACTAAAACTAAACAAAACTTATGTATCAAAACTTTCTGAAATGCTCTGCAAGCCTTTATATCCTTTTCTTGGCTGAATTAGTAGAGTCTAGGATAAATTCTTCATTTCTATTTACTTAAACATATTTAACAAAACCCCTGCTAGTTCTCCCAAGTTCCTAGTTTGCCAGCTGGCATCTTTTTAAGGCCAAAAATAACTCATTATATTAATTTCTTGGCTGACATAGACTAGAATCAAGTGAAATCAGCAAGGAAATTCCCCTCTTCCATACCCTATTTAAAACAGTGAGTGTTTTAAAGGCAAAACTCCCTTGAATACCTAAAAATGTGTAAGTAGTTAAATTACCTGGGAAGAGGGGACTTTCTGAAAATTTTGCTCAAAATGGCCAAGCTTGTGTGTTAGGTAGGAAGACTGCATTTACTTTTGGCTGTGACTTACTTCGTTTCCTGGACTTGCTTGGACCAGAATTTGGCCACAAAATACTCAGTGAGGCCCAAAATATGGGTTTGGGAGCTGAAGAGGAAGTCTGCTGCCCTCAGGGTGCTGTGACAAAATAGTTCATGGAGGGCAACAGGAACGATAATGTTTTCTCTAAGTGAATGATTCATGATTTTGGTTACTTTTTGTCAAGCCTAATGGGAATTGGCAACAAGGATCCTGCTGAGGAATGGGCAGCAAGTAAAACATGGGAAAAGAGGGTGTGAATTCCTCTTCTGCATTGAGAAGAATGAAGAATGAAGCATGAAGAATGGAAAAGACATGACCAGAGGAAATAACATCTGCCCTTGAATTAAAAAGAGGAAAGGAGATCCTAAAAGAAATGTGTTGCCCAGGTGACAGGATGAATAGTAGGGAAAACAGCATTATCCTCTTATGTAAATGGAAGGTATGAAACAGTAGAACAAAAAACTTAGGCATGTAATCTTAATTTAGCCTCCGTGGGTGGTGTGAATGAGCATAGCCTCAGCCTACATTTTTCCCATGCGGCTGTCTCACATCTGCTGACTAGACAGCACTCGTCTACTTCGATGTTCGAGATGTGTTTTCAGTGACTTTCCCTGCTCTGAGTGTTCTGCATCAGTGTTTCAGAGGCTCATGTCTTCATGTGAACTCCTCCTGTCTCCTGAGGAAGAGGAGGGCATGGATAAGGAGAGTGCTCAGGAGCTACCTGGGTGCCTGGAGGCGGTGGGCGTTGTGCCTTGGCAGAGGGTTCGGAAATGAGTAACCTGCCAGGAGGTTGTAAGAGCTTCCAAGCTTTGTCTTCTCTTTCTCCAAGGAATATGAATCACCATGGAGTCAGGCAATGATTTTACAATGACGCCAGCGTAAAGACGGCAGATTTTTTTGCCTGCCAGAAAAGGCCTATTTAACCCATCCTGTCATTTCTTAACCAAGACAAGCACTTCTGAAGGAGCAGCTGATACGGTAACAGGTCAGCTGATTTCTAGTAGGTGTTGGAGAAAGCCACATGTGAATTAAACCAGCATTTTCAAATGAAAAGAATAAACCACCTATTCAGACATGGAGGAAATGAAATTTTACAGCCTTGTAGAAATACTTTTCATTCTTTGTTAAATCAAAACAACCAATCTGACAAAAAATTGTATTTTTCATTGGGTTTTTTTTCTGAACTTTTTTCTCAGCAACTTTTTCAAGGAACTTAGGAAAAGACAAACTCTGTAAAGCTTTCCTATGGAGAAAAGTAAAGGGATCATTTAAGATGACTGCATTAAACATTACAGGTATGTATCACTGACCTGAGCCGCAGTGTAAAGAACTAAATAGAGCTGTCAATACCTTTTGTGTTTCTTTAGATAAAAAAGCTGGTTTCACACACATGATGCATTACAAACATTTTTTTCCCCCTCCCAAAGTAGTTGAAACCAGTTTCGCACATTACCAGTCCAAACCCAGAATTCCAGGGCATGTGGCCGTGGCCTGGCTATGCCCGTAATGACCTCTTCCTGCCTTGCTGGCGCCACTCGCCCTTCTGCACCTCCCTTCTCTTTCTGGGGCTGTTGACAGAGACGGAGCCTGTGGCTTAGACATAGCAAAGAAATTGTGAAGTGACACAGACACCTACGTGTCTATGAAAATTATAGGGTATTGCTCTGTGTGTATCAAACCCTGATCGTGGTACTTCATCCACTACAAACATAACCTGCTGGGAACAAAATTGCATTTCCATAAATTTAGGGAAAACAAAGATGATATGGTAGGAGATTTTTTTAATTTTTTTTTTTTTTTTATGGCAGGACATTAAAACCTCTGTTTGGCCCCTGAAAAGCTGTGTTGTGCCTGCTCATTATTCCAAAAAATCTTGCAAGCTCTGGACACTCTCAGAAGGAACTAACATTGTTTATTTCTCCTTATCGTAGTTTCCGGCCTGGAGAGGGTCACAACACAGCACCATTTTTAAGAAGAAAACCAGAACCTCATCATCCAGATCTGTTTTCTTTGGAAGACCTGCCAGGGGCCCATTGCTCCCATCTGCTCTAAGGCTGCCTCCTGTGTTGTCAAAGTAGGCAGCTTCACTTCTTTCCGTGGGTTTTGTGACCCCTCAGTGAGTTTGGAGTAAATCAAAACTTGCACCAGAGCTGTGTGTCAGATCAGAGAGAGCTCTCAAGTCTTCCTGTGAGCTTTACCTGTCCTTACTTCAGGGACCTGCCTGAGGTGGCATAAAACACTGCTGCCTTTGCTTTCTAACAGCCAGCAGGCATAAGCTAAGGGGGCCTAAATGCAACGTGTGGATGGGGGATGAGTATTAGCTTGGCTGATTGCAAAAGTCATCTCTAAATGAATGTTTCTGACTACCTGCCACCCGTTCTCTTTGGGGATGTGGATGTCTAAGTTGCCCTCACCAATGACTGAAGCTCTGTAAGAAAGAAAAACACTCAAAGGTCAAGATATCCTCTCAGTATGGGCCATTTTCTCCATGGTAACCATAATGAAAGTGTTGGTGTAGTAGTGGCATTCGAGTGATGGTAGAAGAGCCAGTAGGTATTTATATTCTGTATACTTCAAAAGTAGGAACTGTCTTAAAATACAGCCTATGATAATACATAATTTTTAAAACAAGCCTATCTGTATTTAAGTAACAGACTAATCTACTAGAGAGTTTATCTACTATTCAGAATGCCAAAACAGAACTAAAATTATTAAAACTTAAAGAAAATCTAACCCTGTGCAACTAGTTAGCAAAGGTACAGCTTTTTACAGGAAAATGGCAACTAGCAAAACAATATTTATTTAGAATAAGAAAAGTAAGAATTCTATGGAGATTTATTTTAGATTTTTTTTTTTTTAATTCAGGAGTGATTTTGAATAGTCTCTTCCCCAGATTTGGGCAAATTACAGCTCTTTGGAGGCCTGAAATAGGTCATGTTTGTTTTCTGTTCTTTGGGACATAAGTGATATTTAAGTGCAGTAATTGTATTTTCTGGCCTTGGAAATCTGTACTTGCTGGGACAGTCCTTTGGGTAAGCCATTTTATAAGGATCAGAGAAGTAAATGCAGTGAGGGAATTTCCACACTGCGTTCCTCTTCAGCTCAGATCCCAGGTGCACACTGTCAAACACAGGGTTGGCTTCTCTTTTCATGCTTGCACTGATCTGCTGGGTGGACCTTGAGTAAAATTCCCTTTCTTCCTTGTCTACCCTCCTCCATTTCTGCAATTCATGAATGAGGGATTATCCTAAATGGTAGGCCTGGTGTTCTCCTGACTTCATGGACACCGCTCTCTGTTGTTCTTCCGGCAGCCCTGTCTCTAGCTAAGGAAGAAAGGTAGAAGTAGTAGCTCAGGATTTAGTCTTTAGTTTTCCTTTACTCTCTGCAGTGATGGATGAGGGTTTCTAATGGTTGTCTTTCAATAATTTTAACAGAGCTGGTCTCACAGTAAATCGTGCCAGGGAATTTAACATTCCTGCCCCCACATATTTTAAGGATGTTGTTCTCCTTCCGGATGGAAAGAGGTTAATAACTATAGATGAAACAGCCTGTGTGGTATGTCTGCTACCCTCAAATGCCCTCTGCTTAGACAAATATTAAGCTAATACCCTTTCATTATTAATTTTCTTCCCTCTGGTTCATTTAACAAGGGCCCTCAGGAGGTGTTTTTCCCAGAAAATGGCTGGGACAAGCTGAATCAATTCTTTTTCTGTGCACCAGAGGAGAAAACTGAGACTTAATCTCTTGTCACCTCTAACCTTTATAGTCATTTCATCTGACATGAAAACTAATGTCAGACCCTGTGACAACCTACCCTAAAGGGGAAGGCAGCACCCTCCTTTTCCTTGTTTACCCAAAAATCTGGTATCTTGCTTCAGATGCCACAGGGATTGGAGGAAACCTATGGCCTGGTCTAAAGTTTTTTATGCACACAAATATTGGATTCCCCTTTGCTCTCACCTTGATGTTAGGGGGAAGGCAGCAGCTCTGTTCACCCGTGCTGCAGAGCGGTGGGTGCCAACTCTTGCATGGGGACCTTCCTTGTTACCTGCTCACTGCTCTGCGCTCCTGAGATCAGCCCTGCAGCTTCAGGTGCTTCCAATCCTCTGTATTTGAAGGGCTGAGACAGGTACTTTCTGCTGTGGTTCATGGTAGCTTTGCTTCCCGCTCAGTTTTTGTCCTGTAGCAGCTGTAGCAGGACACCCACAAATTAACATGGATTGAGGAGCTTCAGCCCTGGATCTAGACCCAAGGGATCTTGGACCCAGCATCCAGACCAGGTGAGGAGATCTCAGTCTTAGACCTGCCTTAGCTGATCCAGGTGGATGTTTTTTTATGGCAGTGGGAAAGGAGGCTCGCACAAGACGGAAAATTAGCATGTGACAGCAGACCAAAGGAAGGTGTGTTCTTCTTGGTGAAGCTCATAGCAAGGTCACTGGGTCCCTTCTCAGTGCATGGGAAGGTTTCCAGTCAAGAAGTGAATCAGGCAATGGTGATGATATGGTTATTCACCCAATGCCCACCTAACTATGATGTGCACAAACTTGTGAAATACGATTCATTTTTCTCCCATGAGTCCCAAGGGAGCCTCTTGGCGCCTGGCTTAGATATGACATTCTACTGTAGTTGTCTGCAATGGGTGGAATGAATCCCACACTAGAGCTGGGGCCCGGGGAGAAGATGACAAGGTCAGGTTTAAGTGGCTTGGTTACATCCCATGTGGCAAATAACACTTTATTTTATGTTGGCTTAGTTGCCTTTTGAAGGAGGAAGAAATTCTGAGGAAAGATGAGCATTATTTGAAATACTGTATCTGTCATAAACAAACCTGGCTGGGAGTAGAAAATGCAGAGAAATTAAATTCAAAAGAAACACGTTACTTTAAGAAAATCTAAAGTCAGTTAGTTTTAACAGTTAATTTGGGACAGCCAAGGAGAAGCAATTCTTGCAGATAAGGCAGCCTAATAGCAAGTTGCAAGCAGGAATTGGGACCTGTAGCAACTGGAGTCACCAAAACAAAAGATGTTCAGCTCTCTGCCTTGGCTTCATGTGGCCAGGCACACCCAGGGCTCAAGGCAGAGATGGGGCAGGGGACAACCTTCATCCTTGTAGGGGATTCCTCTGGGTCCATAAAGACAGGAGGGTGACAGAGATATTGTTAACCAGAATCTTGTTTTATTTCTGTTTGGAATATAGCTTTTTGAATTATGAGGCCTCTGACAGACACCAGGGTAATGAAAAAGCATAAACTTAGAGAAAATACTCAAAACAGGATAAATATAGTAAAATGGTATTGGTGTTCTTTGGTTAAGCAAAGGAAAGTTGTTCTGGCTAAAAATGCAAATTAAAATCATACCTCAGCTGGTAGTGCTGAAAACTGCTCAGAGTAAAGCTGTTTAGCCCTGAAATTTCAACAGTTTTATGGGATTTTCTCTCTGGCTACATAACACTGCAGCAACAAAGAGCAAAAGGGTCAGCAATTAAGGATATAATTTAAGGTCTCTGCAAGGGCTTTGGCTTGTTTTTAATCAATAAAAACAACTTTCAGCTGGTGGCATGTCAATCTGTCTCACAAAGAACCACAGAGAAGCACCTGCTCTTCCCTAAAGTGAACAGGCTCTGTTCATGCATCACTACCACCATCACGCCACAGCTCAGTGGCATCTCAAAACAGCTGCCACGACTTCTTCCAGCACTGCAAAAAGACAAAGCAATACCAAAGAACACCCGATGTATCACCTAAAAACAAAAAGAAGAAATTAATTCGAGGGCTGTTGAGTGTGGAGGGGTTGTGCCTGTGCTCTGATGCACACGAGTGAAGTTAGGAGAATCATTCCGCAGGCTTGGCTCCAGCTGGGGCTGGGGGGAGCACGAGGGGACCCTCCCGCAGGGAAGAAGGCACAGCTGGTGTTCAGTCCCTGCTGTTTCTTGCCATCTAGTGGCCTGCCAAAGCTTTAAAAACCTCGTCAGAAGGGAGGGAGGGAGCTGCGTGCCCGGGGAAAGAACACTGAGAGGTGGGTTCTGCCCTTGCACAGCCGAGTCACCTCCGTCCTTCCTGCCCGCTCTCCTCTGCCCCTTCTCCTTTCTTCGCTTCAGAGGATGGCCAAGTGACAGAGGCTTTGGTCACTCATTGTGACCTCGTCTAGGCTGGAAAGGGCTTTAAAGTTTTACCTTCAGTGTTTCCTGAGTAACTAAGTTGAGGTTTGGCCAGCACTGAAGCGGAGGATGGTGGAACCACAGCACGGATTTTTTTTGTCCTTGGTGATACTGGGCTGGGTGGAACAGCATCCTCCAGGCTTGAACACCTTGATGTGGTCAGCCTGGCCACGGGTGTGCTACTAGCCATTCCCCCATAGCAACAGACAGATAAAATTCTGACATGCACAGGGCAAAAATTTCCTGGTGTAGGCAACCTCCCTGTGTGGCCTTCCTTGGTATTTGACATCTGTTTCTTCTGTAGCATCTCCTCTTTTCATGAGACTTTACCATCACTTAACTATTTGGGAATAATTTAGACTAGGATGGTGAACTCAGGCGTTGACATCTGTTACAAGAGCAGATGCAGGTGAGTGCTCTGGTCTGACAGTTCACTAATTCCCCCACCTGTGGGAATTGTACAGGTTGTTCTCTCTGTACACTTTTGCTACACTGAATATATTTCAAGTGTAAACTTCAGAGTTGGGTTGGTTGGTTTTTCTTCTGGAAGCAGATTCAGATTATCAGGGTTTTTTTAGTAAAAACATTTCCCAGAGGAAGTAGGATGCTTTGACACATTCATCAAAAATTTCCATGCAAGTAGAAAATGAAAGGCAACGGTCTGCTTTAAAAGCCTGGTACTTTCCACCTTACTTTCCACAGTAATCAGATAAAGTAAAAACAGGAGATTACTTTGTCTTTTTTATGTAGATCCTTTCCCATCCCCCACCCACAGGAATTGGAGTGTATCTAACAGCAGTGGAGTGGGATGACAGGTGATTTCTGTGTCTGTGTCAGGGTGCAGTAGAGCCAGGGTTAGCCTGGAGCAGCAGAGTGGGTCTGGCAGCCAGGACCTGTCCCACCCCTCAGCCAGGAGCAGGGCAGGCATTGGGGGTCTTTCTCTGGAGTGGGGATAAAACATCAGTCCTCAAGTAGGGTCTGCTATCTATCTGTTCAAGCCACAGATGACTGACGCACTCTCAGACATGGAGAGGATGTGTATTATTGTGGAGAGAATGAGGGGAGTGGCTATGATCCCAGCAGGAGGCAGTCTTGATGGGTTAGGTGCTGCGCTCCTCACCCATTTTTTGGCAAAGAAATGCTCTGTCTACTGACAGTGGTTGTTTTGGACCAAGGGGACAAGAGCCATCTCCCTTTCACCTACCAAGTGGCCGAGGTGGCTGTGGCTGCTGTAGTGTCCAGCCAGGCAGTGCAGAGTCCCCAGAATTCATGAGCCTCCCCTACCTGTGTTTCTGCACCCTGTATATCTAGGACCATGTCTGCCAGATTTGAAGTTCTAAGCTAAATTTCTTTGTGGTCTGTCTTCAGGATCCATGTCAAAGCACGTGATTCCATCACTTTTGTTGGGATGGGGTTTGCAAAGAATTCTTGTGGTCCCAAACCACAGAGCTTTTAGCATTAGTATTTGCGAGCCAAGTCACCACTGAAAAAGCTCGATTATACATTTGGCATAAACAGTGTGCATTTCTCCGATTTCTAAGGTAAAAGTATATTATGTCATCTCTGCAGGGGAAGGAAGGAATAAGTTATGTTCCTAGCTCCTCTTTCCAGTCTTTAAAGTAGGCGTTGGCAGGTGTGTCCAGGCCCAGGATTGTCACAACTCCTAGAAAAATAAATGCATATAATTTGAAAATTCATTTCTAGCTGTATAAACCATTTTCACAATCCACGTTTCCCTTGACATTATGGCCTTAAAATTGCTTTCCTAATATTAGGGCAAAGGTCTATTACAAAGCACCTGTACGTTTTCTGAAACAATCATGGTCTTTCCAGAACTATGACTTCACCTTTCAGAGTCTTTTACCTACACAGGACACCACTAGATTTTCTTTTTCCTTGTAAAGAAACTAAGGAATTATTTGAGAACTGTATTTGCTGATTCAGAGAAACAGGATCTTAGAAGGTAGTGAGGCCAATTTTTCAGGCATTGTGCTTCAGGAAAGATGTCAACCAATTTGAAAGAGCAGACAGAGCACCAAAACTGCTAGTCAGAGGAAGAACTGAAAGATTTGAGGTCATTTAGTCTACTATAAGATGCGAGGTCTTCAACTATAAATGCAAACCTGTAAAGAGGATAAGAATAAATTTCTCTGTGTCTGCTTCAGAGTGAGAAGTAACAGCTCTGTGAAAAAAAAATTCATGATAAACCTGTAGAAAAATCTCTATTGGTAGTGATTGTAAGGTACTGTCACAGATAGTTTTGAATTACCAAAACCATCACTAAAGATCTTTAGAAATAAGTTAGTGAAAGGCCTAAGGTGGCTTCAGTCTTGTCCTGAATGATCTTGTCCTGGATCCTTTTCCTGGATAATTTTGTCCTTCACAGCCTTCATTCTCTTCCTTTTACTCTGCAATCATAATGTCACTCCATTCATTGTGCAGACAGGAAAGGCAGAATGATAAAAACTACCCAGCCCTGAGCAACCCAGTAACTTCAGCGACCTTCAGTGACCCTAGCTAAAGTGCAGACTGGATAAAGGCGTGGCCAGAGTACTCCATCCAAGTGAGAATTTCTGTGATGTTAAATGTAGCCCTAGGTGGGCTGCTCTTTACCAACAGCAGACTCAACAAATTCAGTAAAAAATGTGTGCATTTGACTTTTGGGAAGGCGGTACCCTTTCAGTACTGGAACTGTTAGCCAGGAATTGTCTGGTTTCTGAGCAGTTAGCATTCATATTTCCTAGATACGAAATGGGTACTTTTTTTTTTGCAAAACCTGCTGAGAAATGTGTATGGAAGGGGATGACTTATGTTTCTTCACGTTTTTACTAGGGAAAGAAATTTCCAGGGCCTACTGTGTTGGTGACAGATGCTGCAGTGCTAATTCTGATGCCAGATACCCTTTTGGCAACAGGCAGGTGCTGCAAGCAAACCTTCAGAAGACGAGAAAAAGAAGCCCTGCACATCCACCTGGCCCAATTAACATCTCTCTCTGATCACTGGTCAGCTTGCACTCATCAGTGGAAACCTGCACTTCAGCTTGCACACATCAGTGGAAATTTGCACTTCAGCAAGGGCTATGCCCTTGGAAGACAGCTGCAAAAAACTATTAAGTTCTTCAGGGTCTTGGGGAGAGTTTTTCTCTTCACTGCATCTGTTCACTTATATTCTGAGCTTGCTTCCTGGCAACACTTGTGTAATTTGAGGTCAGCCAGAGTATTTTAACACTTCTGATTTATCTCTGGTTTGTGTTTCATTTCTCTTTTGTTGGCTTAAAGCTCTGTAGCCCCTCTAAGAAAGAAAAGAAACCACACTGGAAGAGGAGAACCTTGCCTGGGCGTTGGAAGTAATTTCTGCTTGACTTTTGTTTCATCGTGTCAAGTCAGTGTCCAAAATCAAAGCACGCTTATTACTTCCATCACTTGCATACAATGCAGAACCACTGTTTTAGTAAAGTTTGCTCTCAGACTGCAGAGAAGAGGAAGCTGGAAGGTCACAGGGGGTTTCAGCCTCTGACCAATGTAGATGGCAATTGTGTGCATCTGTGAGGTCCCCAGCTGCAGAGCTGGTAGTCATACTACAGCCACCAATTACATAAGTTGAGCTTTTGTGCCTTGTTTTCCTACCATGAAGTCAGCCTTTAAAATGTGATTTTCTGGAGAAAATGGAGGGTCTACCAAAGCTACCACTTCTTCAGAAAACTATGACTGTCAATGAAAAAGGCATGGAAAAAGGGAGTTGCAAGTTACTAATTTTTTTTAAACATTATTTAATGCATTTAAAATGGCATTTCCCAAAGGTTATCAGCCTCTGTAGAATGTGTAAAAATGCAGTCTCAATTCCTGACGTAAAATTTAGGTAGTAGACTTCTGTGTATTAATAACCTAAAAAGCTTTACTATCCTCCCTGTAATCCAGGAACACTAAAAAATAGGCAATTTTCTTATTACATACCAAAATTCAATAATCCTATCTTTTTTACTGAGACAGGCATTGTTTTGGAAAAGGCTGCATAGGAGAAAATTATTGTAGCCTCTCAGACTTCAACCAGAAATCTATGATGTGTTTTACTGTCCAGATACTCATTTCATCTAATCTTTTAAGAGGCTTGTGTGCTGTGTGGGTTGCTTTGGAGGGAGCAGCCAGTCATGTCTCTCCCTTGCAAGAGATTGCAGTGAAGGGCAGTGCTTTGCTGGCATTAACAGACCTTCAGTTCCGCAGATTTCACTATTTTCCTTCTACGCTGCTTTGTGGGTTTGAGAGCTGTACAGCTTTGTTTGTGTTCTTTGGGCTTCCTCTGTGACTATGCCCATACAGAATATTTGATGCAAAAATAGCAAAAGAAAGACAAGTCATAGGAAATGATGTAATATAAATTGGAGGCCCTTGGACCATGTCTTAGAGAGGCTGTGCAGGTGCTGCACCTCTCCCACAGAATGGGCCCTGAGCCTGTTTGTTTCCTTTCGTGCACTGTTGTGATTGTGTGGTTTCACTGCATGATTTAAGCTAGTATTGACTCTTTTCAGTCATATATTGAGTGCACAGGGTGAATCAGGAGACTGCTCTGCTCCCAGGGAACAACGGACAGAACAAGCCTCAAGTTTCCAACAGTGCCAGGGGAGCTTTATATTAGGTATTACAAAAAAAGGGTTGTCAAGCTTTGGAACAGGCTTCTCAGAGAAGTAGCCAAGTCACTATTCCTGGGAGCGTTCAAAACCCACGTGGATATAGCATTTGAGGACACTGTTTTAATAGGGAACAGGGAGGTGGTGCTGGGTTGATGGTTGGACTTGAGGACCTTAAAGATCTTTTCCAGCTTTAACAATTCCATGATTCAAGGCATGCTATTACAGTCCTGAAATCTTCTGGGCAGTAGTGTGGTGACTGTGTTCCCTTTTATTCCATTTTACAAGGAGGATACTACTATGGAGTAATCTAGATGAAGAATATTCACCCATGAAAAGGTATCTGCCTTCAGATCAGTTACTGACCTTGCAAATAAGTTATTTAGAATAATCAAAGTGACGCCACCGAGGTAATGCTGGAGTTTTAGCATCAATAACTATGAGACAAAAAAGCTTGTTCCCTACTCTGTCTTTTCAGTTAGACCTTTCCAATGCCAGTTTTAAATCCTTTCCATTCTCCCCTACTCAAAACAAAAGGTCAAGGAATTTGTCCTCTGGAAGCCTAGTACTACCTGTTAAAAATACAGACCAGTTATCAACAGCTAAAAATCTTAAAAAACAGCTGTTGAGGTACAGCCAATTTAGCATGCTACAAACTCGGCATCTGACAATTTATACAATTTATCTGACAACTTCTCAAAGCTTATCACACATAGGAAGAGACAGCAATCCAGAGACTACAGAGATTGACAAAATTTAATTTATTCCCCATTTTTATTGACTTTTCAAAGAAACCCACCACCATTCAAGTTGGAATATACTTGTCCAAGTTGGAATATACTAGTATGCTACCACTGTTAAAAAAGAAAGGCATGAAAAAAGTATAGTTGAAGGCTATTAAATTCTGATACATCTTCACGTTCACTTAAGAGTCTTTATTATTCTAGGACAGTGTAAGTACAGTGGACATTCAGTGATAGCCAATTTGCCAGCTCATGAAGACAAACAAGGATTGATCAATGTGCCTGCCTTCTCTTTAAAAGCCAATCAGCAATAAATAGATGGTGTCATTCATTGTCATGCAGGAATGATTGTGCTCTCTCTACTTAGTTGGGCTTCTGGGTTTTCGTGATTTTAGGCTCCTGGATGGCTGAGGAGTTTTGGGAAAATAAACTATGAAAGGTGACAGTTCAGTTTATTAGAACAGGCTATGTTTAAATTTTATGCTTTAACAGATTTATCATCATAGTTTCATGCCTTAATGTCTAACAGCAACAACATTCTTTTTTCCCCAATAAAAGGGACTATTATGAATGCATTATAATCAAAAATCAAGTCTTTATACCACCTATGTTATATTCAGCTGTTATATTAAGAGGTATCATCTGGGTTAATTACAGAATACCGTGTTAGAATATGCCTAAAATAAGAGGTTTTAATCAACTATGCTGTGGCTTAAACACCACTTTACAGAAATAACTCTGCATTATTTCTGAAAATTTTAATATATCTTAAAAATAGACCAATTAAAATAAATTATTGTTATATATTTCTTTATATCAAAGAAGAATCTTCAAACTTACAAAAAACCAGTCCAGAGGTAACTATGTATCGTATTCCACTAGAGAAGAATTTAAAGTAACTGACATTATTTCCAAATAGTTAGCTTCTTTCAACATACAGTTTATTGCCTGCTCTTCATTTGTTAATTAGCTGACAGAAAGAAGAAAGACCATTTTGTTTCACAAGAATGTCTCTCGACAGAGTGGACAGGTGGATTTGTTGCTGGATGAGAACCATTTGTACTGAAAAAGAGAAATACCGTTGTTTAATACACAAAGGCAAGCTAAGCGTCAGAAACACTGGTACATCACCAATAATAACCATTATTTGCCAGGGATCTCTGTTGTTAAACTGTTCCTGGGGAGGTTTAGACTGGACATTAGGAAGAAGTTCTTCACAAAAAGAGTGATTGGGCATTGGAATGGGCTGCCCAGGGAGGTGGTGGAGTCACTGTCCCTGGAGATGTTTAAGAAAAGACTGGATGGGGCACTTAGTGCCATGGTCCAACTGACAAGGTGGTCTGAGGCCATAGGCTGGACTCGATCTCAAAGGTGTTTTCTAATCGAGTTAATTCTGTGATTCTGTGAATACAACTATCAAAATGCTAACTATACTTTTAAAAATCTCAAAAATAAATAGTAAAAAAACCCTTTTCACTCATGCATGCATGCATGTGTATATATACACATGTATTTGTACAAACATAATATACATCTATTAGACACACACTGTGTAGCAGCTCCTCTTTCATTACCTGCCCTTACATTTTAGTACAAAATCCACAGAAATAATTTATGAGTTCAGGTAATCCCGGATACTCCAATGACAAAGTGGAAAATTGATGGTACTACAATAGAAGTTTTTGGTTTAAACCATATGGATAGCCAGGCCGGATGGAGCTTGGAGCAACCAGGTCTAGTGGAAGGTGTCCGTGCCCGTGGCAGGGGGCTGGAACTGGATGAGCTTTAAGGTCTCCTTCCAACCCAAACCACTCTATAATGCTACGATATTTTGTATTTTTAAAAATATTTACTCCAGGTACTTACCAAGCAAGCTGAATGGAACTTCTTCTTGCATGTTCTGCAAGCTTTTTTGGGAAGAGAATAGTTTGAACCATGAATGACTGAAAAACAGATCATACAATCTTCAACGCCTTCAAAACGTTTGTCCACGTTATTTTTCCACAAAGATAAGCCTTCCATAATACTTCCATTCTAATAGAGGGAAAATAACAGTTAATACTCTAGAATTCCTCTGGACTATTCCTGTTGTATTCATAAAAACACGAAGGAAACAAAGCCTGAAGGATTTATAATCTGAAATTACATTCAATATATGCAGTGAATAATTTATGATAGTCTTATCTACAAAAATGTAGTATTCATCAGAGCAGGAAGAGTGCATTCAGGAGCACTTGTAAGGGGATTTTGAAATTTTCAATCACTTCTTCGTTTTCTTCTAACCACAGATGATGCAACTTCAGCAACTATCAGTCTTATAGAGAATTCTGTGGACTGGATTTTTGGTTTTGGTTTTTGTTGTTGTTTGTTTGCTTGCTTGTGGATTTTTTCTAATTATAGTTGAGATGGTACTGCCACACAGGGAAAACACTGGCCCATGTCTCAAGAGATCTAAATATTCAACTTGCTCTGGATTTAACAGGACCTAGAAGGCTGATCATTCTAGCTCTGTTTCTCTATCAGGAGAAAAGCAGATAGTTAACAGTGACCCACTTCTATGAAGGCCTTTGCGATCTACTGATGAGATCTGTTACACAGATCTATACAGTACTGCATTACTGAGTATACTTTTCTGCTATAAGGACTTTTAAAGTTTTCAAAACTAGGAAGTTTCTTTAAATTCACCTGATGTGTAAGATATGTGCTTAACTGTAGCATCCAATTGCGCCACTGCTGTACAGCCACACCAACCCTCTTTCCACTCTCAACTGTAATGGATCCCAGTGGATAATTTGATGGAAGCTGTATTATTAGTTCAATAAATATATCATCAACAGAATAGGTTGCAATGACTTCTCGTGCTGCAGATCGAGCTTTCACCTGTGAAAAAAATACATGGATTAAAAAAATCCCACAGACATACTCACCATCTCTAGTCTTTGCGTATATATATACACACACATACATATAAACTATAAATATATTACTATGCACATTAAAAATTTTCTTAGATCAGGTAAGGTCTTCTTTTCAAAGATAACAAAACTCTACTTGTATCTTGGCAAACTAAAAAGAAAATACCAGCCAGTTTTCAATCTACTGATTGATTACATTTTTTAATAAACAACGAAGTAGTATATTGATAGCAGTCCCTTCCTCTTACTTCCTCAAATTCCTCCACATCCCAAAACCCATTCTTTCATTTTTACCAAGCAGAATATTAATAAACATCAATTTAATATATTGATACCAAGAAAAATTATGTTTCATCAGTCATTTAGAATATAGAACACTCAGAACGACAGTCTGGTTCTGAGAAGTAAAATTTCTTGAAATGTTTGCAAAAAACTTAAGTAAATCAAAAGAAAGGACAACAAGTGTTACTCACTGTCATGCCATTAAATAGCTGTGTGCTAGTCTGAACAGAAGATATTTCCTGGGAGGAGAGCACGCTGCTGACATATTTGCTTGTGAATTTATCCACAACATTGAAGACACGTTTCTCACAGCTATTCCACCACAGCCTCACCATGGCTGGCAGGTCTTTCAGCGTTATATGGTACACAGAGCAGGCCAAGTGTGGGATCTGGGATGACAGCACCCCTGTCCCTGGGAGGGAAAGAAAAGGTGTTGAAATACTCTTAAAATATTCGTCATGGATGTTGGTGCCTCCTCACCACATACAAAAGTTCTGATCCCAATATAACTGTGGGAACTGGAATCTCATGTACATGTTCCTATTATTGCTACTCTAAAGGCTTGTCTGACTCAGTCCTTCTTCACCAGGCTGGTTTCTTTGCTCCTTAGCCTGACACTTCACACCTCAGAATTCACTGAGGACACTGTCCACTGAGTGGACACCAGAAATCAAGAATAATTTTATATTGTAGAAATCACAAAACGCTCACTTTGGAGCGAACAACAATGCAGTGTTTGGAGGACAACTGAGCTTTGCAGGCATGTATAGAAACGGCCTCAAGTTCCACCAACAGAGGTTCAGGTTGGACATTTGGAAAAAATTCTTTGCTGAAGGAGTGGATAAACATTGGAACAAGCTGCCCGGGGAAGTGGTGGAGTCACCATCCCTGGAGGTGTTCAAAACACAAGCGGATGGGGCACTTGTGATATGGTTTAGGGGACACGGTGGTGCTCGGCCAAAGGGTGAATTTGGATGATCCCAGGGTTCTATTCCACCTTAATGATTATATGATGAGATAAGGGAAATCTTTCCCTTGCAATGCCATGTTAGTAATTCTTTCTTATTATCATCCAGATAAATTGTTCTGCAACATACAGTGATGTCCAAGCAAAAAAGTAAGAAATAGAAACTCCATTTCCTTGCTTATACCTACATAGCCACATAAAATAAAAATTTCAATGAAGAGACTTTAAAAACTAGTTCTCTTTTTCCTGTTTCTCAGCTAAAAAAATCAGTGTATCTTCTCTCATCATCATTGATTAACTGGGTCTTCTGAACACCATGAAAAAGAGAATACACAATTTAACATCTCAAGGTTTAAAAATATATATTAAAATATTTTTTAATCTTTTGAATTTTTATATTGAAATACAAGAAAACACAGAAACTCTATTTAGTATTAAAAATATATGTATATCTAGAAGCAATGGTCCCAGAATAGATCACACATTTTTAGTGTTTTAGAAACTTTACATTCAGGATTCAATAGAAGCAATGTATTCCTGTTTTTTGTTTTGCTTGATTATTCTGATAAACACGTCAACTTTGGTTAAGTTTCAAACAGGGAGTGTTAGCCAAAGATTTTTAAATACATGTATGAATTTGTCTCTCTGTGTATCTCTTTTATAAGTAAGATTTTTTAAATAAATATTTTTAAGAAAAAAAGCGTATTTAAATATAACAACGCTGTCAAACGTACAAATACAATTTTTACTAACCTTTGACATCTAAATGAAGCTCTTCAGTAAAGAAGGTTTTTGTGTCCTTATTTGGAACTTCTGAAGTTGGCCCAGAAAAGACAGGGTTTTCAGGCATAAGCCTGAACAAGTGATAAAGCAGTTTATTCAGGCTTTTAGTTCTTCTAAGGTATTGTGAGTAGAGAACTCGCAGCTGGTAGCATTAAAAAAAATACACAAAAAAAATGAAACACAGTAAATACAACTTACTCTGTAAATAATACAAGTATGTCCTTGCAGGGAGGAAGAGCAACACTGTGATTCAGAACTAATGTTTAGAAGACCAGTTTAGTTTTCTACAGCATTTTGAATTATTAGATCATAGTATGTACCGGACTTGTTTGAAAATGCAAGAAAGAGTCATCTTTTAATGAATCTTAACTCTTCATTGCTCTAATTTTACCATCCTCAATTACAGCAGAGCAAAAAATTAAGTCTATTGATGCATTCAGAATTTCACTAATTTCACAAAAACAAGGGATAAGAAGTTACATAATTAAAAGAATAAAAAGGCTGGATGAAACATCAAGATTGAAACTAAACAAGTAGGTTAAGAAATTCAGTTAAAAAAAAGACTCTGAATATATACCTGAGAAGAAGCTGCTTTAAAAAAAGCTAATGTTAACTTCCAGGTGAGAAGATATCCTAGAACAAGGCAGAACTCATCGCTCAGGGGCTGAATAACCGCAAATTCTCCAACCGGAATGCATTCCAGGATGTTTTCTAGCAAGAGCTCTTGAGTGGCCAGGACAGACATAAGAGCTGCTGGAGGTGACCTACGGAAAAATGTTATCTGGAATAGTAAACTCAAATCTTCAGCACAGCATGAACTGAGTTTAGCCTTCCTAGAAAGTTCATAGCCTTACTAGAAAGTCATGAAAGTAAAGCCATGCATGCAGAACATAAAATGTGCTTTTTATTACAGGAAAATTTACTCTTTTTAATTTTTTTTTCCTGAAAGGCAGAGTTGGTGTTTTTACCTTCTTAAAAGACAAATTCAAACGGAATTCTGATCACTTCATCTGGAAGTGGTCTACGGCTGAGCTGATTTAACCTACACCATGGATAGCTGCTTTGCTTGCTTTCTCTGGAGTCACACCAACAAAGGAGCAACTGAACAATGATCTCCTAATCACTGTTGGCTCTGGGTTAGAAAGCCTTTTGCAGCTCTGCAGTTAGGGAAGGTATTAATCTTTGGGCTGAGGTTAAAAAGGAACTTTAACCAGTTACCACATTCCCTCTTCAAATCATAGACTTCACTGGGTTCAAGCTGTATAAAACACAAAGGTAATTTTGTTCAGCTTCAAGTAACTGAAGTTACCTGTGCAGAGGGACACACTCTGAATACAAGTAAAAATCTGCCAAGATTTTCCAATATGAAGCATATACATGGCATTTAGGTCAGTAACTGCACCTAAAAGCAACTGCAAACACTGTCTTCAGTTTTAGTGCAAAGGCAGGTAGAACCAAAACATTTAATATTTTAAATATTTATAACCCCATTGTCACAGCCATGTAATTTTTTAACATCTCTTGGCTGACAACTACTCTGCTGCAAATTTCAATCTTATAACACATTTTTAAAATAAAGAAAACAGTCTTCTAAAAAATGAGGGGAAAAAATACACACAATGCCAATTCCTCCTCTTCGTCACCATAGGACTTGAGATCTTCATCATCAAATTTAGGCAATTCAGCCATTAATCTGTAGAAATATGGAAAAGAAATCAGGTTTAATTTTTACAAAGTTTTTAATAAATTCTTTTAATATACATGACGCATAGTTCTTTGCTTAACAATGTCAACATTACTGACAGGCAATAAAATAATGGCAATTCCTTAACAACAACACAGAATCTTTAAGAGATGTGTCACCATTGCAAAGATGGTTCATGAGTGACAGCCAATAAGCATCTCCTTGCTCACTTCTCTTCCAAACCTCTAACTTTTCCTGAGTCATGCTAAAATAAAATTCTCTATCAGAATAAAGCTATTGCAACTTAATGCCCCACTATAAGTGAAAGATAATGGTAGCAGGCTTAAGCCATCTGCCTTGTAATCTGCATTTTAGGGAGTCAAATGCACATACTATTTTTCAAATTCTGTATTGTCTCTTTAGGTATTAGAAATATATCCAAGAAGTTCACAAGAATACTACCTATTCATATTCACTTTCTTACCTAAATTAGTGAAAATAAAAAGGTCATACTATTTAATGGCAGTATTAGGCCCAGATCAAACCTGGAATATTCCAGGTTACATTTCAGGATTCTATGTGTGCCAAAATAAGGGCTAAAAATAAATACCTTTATAATTATTAAGTCTATTAATACAATTAACTTCAGCATTCATAGCTTTATATAGTGTCTTCAAAAAAACCCACAAATTGCCCAGTGAAGGATTTTCTCCCATAACGGAACATGATTATGCTACAAGTGCATATTCTATAGCACATTTGAAAAAAAAAAAGGGCCAGGGGTGTTGAGAGGTAAGGAGTGGAAATTTCTTGCTTCTTACTTATGCAGCATATGGTAGACAGAAACCTGTACAGGTCGAGCCCGGAAAAGCAACAGGGGGGAGAGTGTGTTCAGTAGAGTCTGGAGTTTATCTGGAAGATTTGTCTTCTGGCCTGCAACAAACTTCGGTGGCAGCTTATGGTTTAACAACTGGTCCTTTGAGATGTAAGTTAGAGCTTCACCCAAAGATGTCAACACAGAGTTCTGAAAAGAGCCTTCTGATGCATTTTTGGTTTCTCCTATTTAAAAGAAGACAAGCTGTGATGCAGAACATGTGGATGACACTGTAAATACACTCTGCTGAAAACAACTCAAGATTGCACTTAGCAGGTTCCATCTAATCTTAACAACAACTATGCTTAGTGCAATTACTTTACTAATTAGCATGTAAGTGTTAAAAAACTTGAGTTGTTATAAACTGTATTGACATAATATTCCTATAAATTCAAAGATATGGCCTGTTCAGTTCTATTTCAGAACAGCCTGGCTGTTACCCCCGTCATATACTTGCCTGTGATTTTCACCAACAAAGGTAACAGCAAATTGTGAATTCCCTCAGAAAAGAATTCTTTCCATTCACTGACCAAGTTCTTAGGAAGATTTGCAGTAGTGTCAGGAGCTGCAGCCTCAAAGTAAGCGCTAAGGGTGGATGCCAAGTCACAACTGACACAAGCAAAAATCTGCACAAGCGGGACATGATACAGCAAACGGCTCTCACTTGTTGTCTAGGAGGAAATAAACACAGAGGAAGATTCCTTAACCATAAATTTGCTTTAAAATATGCTTCATATTCTCTGTCCACCCCAGAAAGTGCAATTTCAAAGAAGATTCAATTGCAAGGATCATTTCAAATTTATTTTGGGGCAGGGAGATGTGTTTAAAAACAGAATTTGTACTTTAGTAAGACTGAAAGGAATTTTCAAGTCTCACCAACATTTAAAACCATGGATTGTTTCCATTATATAACCTTCTTTACAATGACAGAAAGAAAATTCAATTGACAACACGCTAAAACTGGAAATTATTGAAGTGGCTGTCAGGAGAATGTTTCCTCTCCTCCATGTATCTGCTTCTTTTTATTTTTGTCTTCAAAAAGGAAAATCAACTAAAAATATTCCCAAGTACTTAGTCTACACAACAAGATTTTCTTAAAAGTTTGTTGGTTGTTTGTTTGTACATAAAATATATAGTTTTGAGGCACATACAGCATAGGTAAGGTTAATCCTGAGACCAAAAAACATCATATGAAGTTTCCAGCCTGCCCTTCTAAGTGGAGAGGAGAGTGAGAGATTCTGTATCTAATCAGGAAGTAGTCAGCTGACTACTGACACTGACCTGTTTCCTAACAGCATTAGAATATAACTTAGATGTTTTATGTGATCAGTTAGATACTGAAATGCAGATATTGCTTTTTATTCAGTTAATTTTGATGTATCATTTTAGATTGTGCCTTAATGGAATATTATTTTTCAACATAGAGACCTACAGCGGACATATTTCAAAATTATTCTCTAATTACCAATGCCATTAATAAACATCATATTAGTTGAAGATGAGCTGATTTCCTCTCCATACACAAAAAGAAACAGGAGAGTATTATTGTTTATGCTTTTAAACCACATATGGCCTTTGTCCAAAGTCCAACATAAACAGGATTTTGTGCAATTCTTTTTAACATTGTGTAAAGTATTTGGCATGCTGAGATTACAATGTCCTTGCCATATGCGGGGAACAATCAGAAAGGTAAGTACATCGAAAGTGAAGATGCTTCCACATTACCTCTAACCAAGCCAGCATGGAGCACATTACAAAGTCCCACTCATTATCAGCCAAAGGAGCTGTGGAATATTTCAGCAACAAAGGAAGGTAACGCATCATCTCGATGTTGAAACCAAGCAACTGAGCACTTGTTTCTTTCAGATTACTGTAATAAAATTACCAAAAAGCTTATATAGCTTCATGTTGTGGACATGACTATTTATATTCTTGCCTCCACTCCTCCTCACAGGACAAATTTGTCTGGCACCGCCACACTCTGCCCTATGTGCTTTTGATACTCTGTCTTTCAAAGGCAGAGTGGTACAACAGCTGCCAAGTCTAAATAAGACTCCTAAATTACAGATTCATACATTTGTAAAATTTACACATATGCTGAATGCACACACTTACACAAACTATGAAATTTAGCAATTTTAATTAAATCAATGCAAGAAAAGTAATCATCTTAAGGTACTAACTCAGGAAAATACATGAGCCCTCAAGTGTCCAAATACTGTCTATTATAGGTTTAGACTATTGGGAAGAAATTCTTTCCTGGGAGGGAGGTGAGGCCTGGGCACATGTTGCCAGAGAAGCCGTGGCTGCTCCGTTCCTGGAAGCATTCATAGCCAGGCTGGATGGGCTTGGAGCAACCTGGTCTAGTGGAAGGTGTCCCTGCCCATGGCAGGGAGTGCAACTGGAGGAGCTTTAAGGTCCCTTCCAACCCAGATCACTCTACAGGTTTATGATTATTTTGAAACTTCGTTGCCTGGATTTTTCTCCTACAGTCAAGACAAATAAATCTCAGTGTATCTTCACTCCTTGCTGGAACCTTCTCAAGTTACATTTCTGGGTCCAGAATTTTAAAAGAAGGACACCTAAGTCTGGTATGCAATTTTTCTTCCTGCTGTCAAAATAAGCAATCAGAACGTGGAACTGAATATCCAACAACACCTACAAAAGTTGGTCAGTTCTGAATGCATTTGAAAACAGCTAACATCTTTCAAAAGCATTTAAAAAGCACCTTAGTTTCCCACCCTTTAAACATCCAGGTAATTTTCTGCTGTATGAGTTATTAAATACCTAATAGCAGGTATATTAAACCAAGGGTTCTACAAAAGCTTAAATATGTAATATTAGAGCAGTAGATGGCAGCTGTACAGATTGATTTTGTTTGAATAAATAACTAGTCTGTTTTTTTCAAACTCTTGTCTTAGAAATTAAAAAAAAAGTCGAATTATCTCAAAGTTGCACCCACCAGCTAAAGAGAAAGCTCTCCTCATTATCGTTTTTCCAAGATATTATGATTTTCAATATTGCAGGTAATAGATGGTCACAATCAATACTTCTGTCCTTCAAGCAAGAGTTCAAAATGGAAAGACACCCAAATGCTCCTGTAACATAATAAAAACATATATTCAGTAGGCTTAATTATCAAATCAAAGCAAACATTAGAATGTGTGTCAACAGAATTTAACTTTAATCTCATAAAACTGGATAATACCTGAGCTCTCTTCTTTGAACACTTAATCCACAGATGTCATTGTTAAATCAAAATACTATATCCAACCCAAAGTTAAAAAAAAAAAAATACATCTCCTATAAGATTAAGTGATAATTGCTAAAATTAAAAAAACGGAAAAATATCAGCTAAGACTGAAATCTCTTTGTGCTACAAAAAATACAGTATGCTAAGTAGTAATTTGGACAGATAACTAAGGCACTGCAACTGAAAAGTTATTAATTCTATTGCTTTTGGAATGCTAATTGAAGTTCGAGTTAATTTGTTATGTTAATTTTTACTTTCATAGTGAAGTACTACTGTTGCATTAGTACTGTTTTCCATTTTTAAGAAGAACTGCATTTATCTAGATTTCTCAGAGAAAAGGAATATTTCCTACAAGCACAATGACAAAAAAATAAGGTAAAGTATTACACAAGCATAGCAAAACCAACCAAACAAACCCTTGCATCACTTAAACAACTTTAGCACCATTTTCCTGATCTGAAAAGAAAGAGACCATTGGAATAGTAAGCCTACAACCTATGTCCCACTTAATGTAGATTTGGATATATATGTTCTGCTCAGGAATCCCTAGAAAATAGAGAAGTAGTAGAAAGGAAATGCCGATTACAAATAAAAACCCTCCATAGCAGGGGAGAAGTGAGGATACTTCCATTTTCTTCGGCTCAAAGTCTCACAGACACATTTGTTTGCCTCACTGGTTTACTTAGAAAGCCAGGAAGGCTCAATTAAGTTGAAAGACTAGGAAACTACCACAGCAGAAAGATTTTTAAGATTCCTCTCAATTGCTGCCTGACATTAACACTGACAATTTTCACACCTGAAGAACATCCATTTGAAGAACTCATCTGAAATCCTGAGAACACTGCCAAGGGACAGATGTCCACAGTTTAAAGTAACCAAAGATATGGGTTTTTTCAATTTAAGTAAGCACAGTTCTGTTCAAAATACAAAACCTACATTTCAGTTTTTATATAGACTGATCAGTAAGAGTGCATGCAAGAAGGCACAAAAGCAGTAAGGGACAAAAACAGAAAGGACTTTCCTCTTAAATGGCATCCAATTCATACAGGTAGAAGGACTGAGAGTGAGCATTTCTAAATCATTTTCTTGAAAAGCAGCAAGTTTGTGAAAATATAGACCAAAATGAAGTGGCTATATTCAAAGCAATATTGTAACACATCTTAATGACCTCTTAAATAATCTTCCACAGCTGCAAACAGTTAACGTAGTGCAGTTTTGAGTTGGCACTGGAGGAGCTACTTGAAAATTATATGTTAACTGCGGAAGAGTTCTTGGCAAAGCATCTAAAGACAATCATGACCAGCTGACAATAGTAGTATTTTTGCATGCTGTGTAAAGCCTAAATGGTTCACTGAAAACTGATATTTACAGATGTGCTTATATAAGATAGATCAAACTAGAAGTACAGCAACATCAAGATGCTTTTAATATCAGCCTAATCTTTTAGTTCTAATTTTGTACCAGGCACTAGAGCTTGTACTTTCTGAATGAGGCAGAAAACTACTATGCCAAACAGTCTAGAAGAAATAGGCAAACTGAGAAAACATTTCTTTCTAGGAAAAGCAATGTTGTCGCAAGTATGTTTTATCTAAAAGCAAACATTTTTACAAAACAATGTTCTTAAAATCTAAAGAACTAGACTGAGGTAAGGACATACTCACTGTCAGTGCTGGAAAGCTCTGTCTGTGTACATGTCATAAGTTTGGCCACACAATGGAAGACAAGTTCTCTCTTTTCTTCCTCAATTAAGAAAGGTGATAAACACTGAAGTGTATGCAATCTGCCCTCTGTTAATGGAAGGAACCTATTCATACAAGCAAAACATCAAGAATGAAATCAACACAAAAACTCAACAAGGAAACAAAATACCAGTTGGTTCATAATAATGTAATATCCTCTGACATAACTAATCCCACATGCTAAACTGAGTCTGACTTTTACATGCCATACGTAAGTATCATTTCATTTTCAGCCTTCAGTTGTCGTTGGTCAGAATCAGGATAATTTCACATTATCAATATTCACAACAAACTGCAAGTTTATAGGCAGCAGTATTCAGATACCCTTCTGTTGTCTTGAAAAGTTCTTTCCTCTCCCAGGATCCAGCATTCTCAGCACGGATCACTTTGGCCATGGTTAAGGACCAGAGTCTTCCATGCTCCTCTGATCTTCAAAGAAGAAGAAAGACCCTGATTAATATAATACAGTTGCTCAGAGTTCACCACAAAAGCATTGGGATGCACTTTGAATCAATACACAGATGGAAATATAGTGGCACTTCATACAATACAAACTGTGAAGACAGAGCTAAGTTGTTTCACTTGCTCTCACATACCTGTCAAATATAGTTTGCTGCAGGCTAGCTGTACTACTCAGAGTACAGAACTTCTCATATGTGATGTGCATCTCTTCCAACATATGAAGATATTCCAGAAGCAGATAAGGAGGATTCTCCAGTTCTTCAATCCATTGTAATGAGTACAACAGTTCTGCAACTAATTAAACAAAAGCTGTTGTTTACAAATGACTGCTGAATATATTCACTGCATATGCAAGAAGTTTCAGGTCAAGTTTTTGTTAGGTTTTTTAAATATATTTTTGATGCATTAAAGGTATTATTTTTATACACAATCTCAGGTGCTTCAGACCATGAATTGGATATTTACCATTGTATCATAACATACAAGAGAAAAAAAGCTACAGTAATCTATTCTAGATAATCAATAGATTTTAAAGCTAATTAAGCATGACATGACTCCTCTCTCAATTTTTAATGTATATTTCTTGCAGATAAGGCAATCAGTATCTAAGCCCAGAGAAAAACCAGTTAAATTTGATGATATGAGCTAGCATGTGGTTCCTTCATTACCTTACAAAGACCCACACTAAACAATTACACTTCTCATCATGGTGAGACTTTTGGAGATAGAATTTGGTAATTTGAAAATGCTGCATTTAATTTGAGCATTGTAAAAATAAAAAGAAACTAGATTCCACCTTGTAGAATTAAGAAAAATTGTTGTTTCAAACTATCTTTACATTATGGTTAAACCCTCAAGGCAGGAATACACTTCTCATTGCCCACTCATGCCAACGCACTGTGTATTTTAGCAATAAATAAATTTGAAGTTCATTGAAAAATCATACTTCTCCCAATTCAAAGTTCTGTTGAGACAGGACGCATATAACCAAAAGAGGTCCCAAGAATATAAACAGTACACTTGTGCATACTTTCAAAGGAGACCTCAACAAAAAGAAAAAACAGTAACAAAAGGTACAAGGATAATTTCTCATACCTGTATACCAAACTTTAACTATGCATTTCTAGTTCTCAGTTCAAGTTACAACTACTATAAAATTAAATTCCGTTAACTTTTACCACTGTAACTTACTTATATTATCTATTTTCTTTCTTTCAGCATCATCATTTCCATGGACCACACTATTTTCCAATTCAAGTAGTACCATTTTACTTAACAAGGCTGAAGTACACAGATGGCCTGGAAGTTTAGTTATGCCACACTGCTTGACACTTGATCCCAGAGGTTCACAATTCATACTAAGCCTTCCTTCCAAAAGGGGCTTGTGCATCCACTGTAATATGTGCATAAAAAGAGTATGAACAAATAATTGGCATTTCAATGATGCACAGAAGTTATGATCTGTTTAACCTTGAAAATTCAGAATATCACAAAATAACCACAAAACACACACACTGATATCAAAAGCACAATGGTAAAGACGACCCACTCTAGTATATTAAAAACCTAATTGCACAGCAGTAATTTGGAACTGCATTTCTGCCTTAGCAACAAATACATTTCTTTAGAACCCTATGTGTTTTACAAGAAATTCTAGGGTTACTGGACATTGGTGGCTGGACAGGAAATTTATGTCTTTCCCCACTCTCTACCCTATGTATGTCAGCATTTTGTTGATAGTCAGCACATCATGTTCCTCTGCAGATATTGGTGTCTTTCACAACACTTATCTTTCTGAAGAATTAACTTAGACATAAGAACATCTTCACAATATATACTGTCAGATAAAATTCCTGAATTGTAAAGCAAGTTGCTGTGTTCTGTGCAGAAAATGGTAATTTCATGGATTTTTATTTTCTCCACTAGTACTGGATAGGTCCATAAACATAGAGATTTCATCCTCCCCATGGACAGAGGCTGAAAAGAACCTCTGCACAAAAATTCGTAAGTGCAGTGCCATGTCAAAAGAAAGAATCTTTACCACCTGAGAGGACAGACAGTTGAGGAAAGATTAACCACCCTGTGCAATCCATTGTCATTTCTATACCTCAGAGGACAGAGACTCGTGCAATTTCCTCCACTCTGTTTTGTTTGGTGTGACCTGCTCAACATAAGCTCTCACAAGATATCCAGACTGTCCTTCAGCTTCCATGAGCTTCAACAACAAATCACTGACTGCAGAGATCAAAACCTGAAGACTGAGAAAAGGAGAAAATGCTGCAAACAAGTTCAGCACTATTCATTAAGAGCCACCTGCATATTTTTCATTGATACAATTCTCCACACATGCTGTACTAGAGGTGGTTTAAGTTATGCTCTACCCAGAGCCTCCGACAGGCTGAAAAGTCTCTCAGTAATGCAGATGTTAATTAAATAAAGACAAGTATGGCATTGGTCCTGGTTTGTTTTGGAGAACAACAGATTATGGAACAGACACGTGCATCCCAATTACCTTTTAACGTCCAAAGAGGAAGACTGAACTTGGTTCTTGACCCACAGTGCAGCTTTAAGCAAAAAGGTGCTCTGCTTCTGAGTGGTCTGAAGCTGATGCACAAGTGAATTTACACCAGACATCCAAGTGTGTTTTAATTTGCATACAAGTAAATCTATTGTAGGGAAAAGAAAAAAGAAAACAAAACAACAATAAATGGACAAGCAAAACCATCAAAAACAAGTAAACTCTAATTAAAACCAACAACATACAGCCACTATCACATGTCTAAAGGTCCTAGAGTAGGAAAACAATTCTCTTTATGTGATTACATGCAAAAACTATCAAGGGCACATACACAGGTTTCTTGTTGCAGAGCAATTTTAAATGAACTCAGACACACAGGTAATTGAGTTATTCTCAATTAATTTAATTGAGAATAAGAGTGATGTTTCCGTTGTCTGCTACCATATGTCCATACAGTCTTCAAAACCACAGATCTTTCTATCAAAATACTGAACATTCACAACATCAACAGTCATTTGTAAAGCAGCAGTGGTTTCCAAACTAGTAGTGTCCTACCTCACTTCTATGACAACACTGAAATGGTATTTATTTGTATTTATGTCAGTAAATGCCTGTACCAATTTAACACTCTCAAACTCTACATTCAACGAATATAAATGAGGATCTCAGTCTGAACAGGAGACAGTGGTAGAGAGGTATGGATTCACAATTTGTCTGGGCAACCTGGCCAATATATATGGTTTCGGAATAAATACACGTATTTGTAATGAAATGATGGTAACATTTCTTCATAGACTCCCCAGATGGCAAAATGAACAAAAAATGTTCATTTGATATATTTCATAGACTTTAAATAACTCCTGTAACACTTTGAAAAGTGTGCAATATCACAGCCTCAAAGTTAACGGATACCAACATCAAAAAAGCTTCAAAATCCTTCTAAAGATGTACAGGACTTGATGCTTAGTAGTAACTATGGGCTCTGTAAATTAAAGCACAAATTTTCGTATCAGTTACAGCTGCAATTGTTCAATGTATGTGAGCTCGGTATCCCATCACGTACTTGAATCTGTTTCATGAAAAGCAAGAATTTAGATGTAATCATTACCTATGAAAAAAGCTTGGCTGAAGTTCTTTTTCCAGATTACCTGTCAAGTGTGTTGCATCCTGCCTCTGAGCACACAGCTGGAAGATAGTAAGGAGCAAGTCTTCTGAGGATGGCATCAGCAAACACCCTTTCACTGAGCTGAAAAAGCTCGAGGCCACATCACAGATGAAAGATACTGATGGTTCAGTATTTCCAGCTTCAGAAAGATCCTTTGCTTTAGACAGAGCTGCCTGAAGTTTATCAATAATCCTTTCAACGAAAGTTTCACCAATCAATGATTCTGTTGGGCAGAGGAAAAAGACAGTACGCTTTGATTGCTAGATAAATATGATCATGCAAAGACATCATATTAATATGGATCAATTTGGTTTATATTTACTAATTTTGAATGCAAAATAAAGCGCAAAGCAGTTTCACTCTAATGGATACCTAAACTCTCTTATTTCACAGACACCAGCCAAAGTTTCACACTGCCAAGTATCCTTCTTCTAAACCAGCCGAAGCAGCTTTGAGAAAAGTATATAAAACAGAGCAGGTGCAGAGTAATCCCTCCCCATTTTACGCCTTCCAAGCTCCTGGCAACAAATTGTGAGCCCAAGAATTCACCCGATCATTGCATGTAATTAAGCCAAGCAGATCAATCTTCCATGAACATGCTTAGTTCCTTCTTCATGGGATCCAAGCAGGCCAATTCCATTTATCCTCAAACTCCACAGTATCCTGTGGCAATGAGTTCCCTTATTTAATTATAATCTGTATGGAGACGTGTGCTTTCCCTCAAGACTGCTATCTAAACATCTATTAGCAATTCAGGTTCTTCCATTGAAAGAAACAATGATAAATTTCTCCCTATTTGCATTTCCTACACAAATTGTGATTTTATGGCTCTTTAGCACAACCCTATCCCTAAGTGCCTTTGGATTTCTTGGTAAACTTTTGTATCAGTTAAGCATTCAGTACCACAATACACTTCTATGGGTCTGTGAAGTTCCAGTTCTGATTACTACGAATGAATAATTTATCAGAAACACTTCCTTTCAGTATTTATCCTTTTCCCCTCTTGATTCTGATCATCATAGGCTACTGATCCATGAAAGGCTCTTCCGTTTCCTCCACGATAATTTACCTTGGGAAACCCAGATAAGAGGTCTCACTAAAAAAATTTTTTGAAAGTTCAGATATTCTATTTTGGCTTAAATCACTAAGTCAAGAACCACCATAGCTCCTGAAACTCTCTTAGACTTCATCCAAAATGAATTAAAAATAGGTGACCCAGCACCACGCAGAAAATGAATGCAGGAGCGCCTCCAGCTCTAGAGCCAAAAAGCAGACACCAAAGAATCAGCCCTAGAACATCACTGACTCACAAACACATTCGTTGAACTCTCTGTGGAGAGAGGAAACAGGTTTTCCTGATGCTCCTTTACATCAAAAGTTCCAGTAACAGAAAAAGCAATCTTAGAAAAAGCACCTTCAGGGTGCCCCATATAAGAACATCCACCACAGTGAGCTGCCTGCGTGCATCTTTGAAACCTGAAAGAACCACAAATGTGCACAGCATCCACTGACACCGAAATATGTCACCTCGGGAATCAAAGCAAATGCTGAATTTACATGGAAAATATGAAGAAAGTTGAACCCCACCTTGGGAGTCTATATCAGATACTAAAAATTCAAAGAATAAATTAAATAGGATGCTGTTAGTAAAAAAAATCAGATTACATATACAGCATAAGAGCATACACACAGTTTTTAAAAGACATGAAACAATTCAAAGGTCCTGTAACAAGGCATTAGTAGAACACACATGGGTCCACACCATTGATTTGATATTCTAGTTTTGAAGGTAAATTTCAGATGGTATGGTTTAAAAATTCATACTATTTTACAGCACATCAGCTAATAGATCAAGCTTACTTAAATTTTCCTGAAGTTTTCCAAACTTGCAAATCTGAATCTTCTCTTTAAACACTGCCCTTCTTAAGCAATGTGGACCAAAAAATGGCAGCTGCTGCTGCAAGTTACTGTTTACAAAATTAAACTGGATGTAGTAAACTTGCTCAGGTACAAAAAAAAGGCTCAAAACAACGAAACAAAAACCCCAACAAAAACCAACCATCAACAAAAAACTACAAGGAGAAAGCCTAAATGCTCTACATGAAGTATTCTGGAAGATCCCAAATTCCTTTCAACCTTATGCAAAGCGTAATTGCGGCATTTACACTTCACAAACTCCAACCATTATACATGCTCACCACTTTTAACGTGCTGCGACAACACCAAGCTCAGGAGGGTCCACCTTTCTGAAGAGGCTGATTCTGATGAGGCTGCTCTAGGTTTTAAACCCAGGTGACACAGATCATCTGCCAGCATTACCAGTCTTTCTCCAAGCATGTCTCCCTTCAGCCAGTCAGAGACTAAGGAAAGTTTTGTTGTGCTTGAACATGCCTGGATCACAAAAAAATTACATGAATCTTCTGAGGTACAGTACCACAGAATGCTTTGTTTTGGAAGGGTCCTTAAAGATCATCTTCCAAGTTCCAGTTTAAGAACCAACAACCCTGCCATGGGCAGGGACACCTTCCACTAGACCAGATTGCTCCAAGTCCCATCCAACCCGGCCTTGAACTCTTCCAGGGTTGGGGCAGCCACAGCTTCTCTGGGCATACCTGAGCTTCTCTGGGCAATAACCTGTTAATAACTATTAACTTTTATTACTAAGCATTAGATTAATGTCAACCTTGCACACACAGACTGGAAATTATATCATCTGCCACAAACAGTCTTTATGTGTTTACGTCTGCAACAACACTCCCAACTTTCTGTCAGAGACAGCAGCTTATGGCTGGGTGAGATCTCTACCACAGAGTGAAATAATTCACCTCCTGAAAATGCTTCTTTTACCTTTCTCCTCTAACTATAGAGCCCAGGGAATTCCTACAGTGGAATTAGACAAATAACTTTTGGATGACCAAGCTGGCTGAAATAAAGTCAATTTACAACATAAAATCTTTTTATAGAACCTGAATTTCTTCAAGAAGAAATGGAGGGTCACAAATGAAAATCATTACTTTGGCAATGAGCAGTGGCTCATACAAGTTACAAATTCGTAAGAACTGAGTATTCCTAAAATACACAGCATATGTGACGGAAGATCCTGTGGTCTAAGCACTGGATTGTAAGTCAAGTGCTACAAGTTCTTGTCCAAAAATTTCTCATATACTTCCTATTTCATCCCACACAATCACTTAAATGTCAGTTTGTCAATATTCAGTATGAAAAAATGGAATACTACCTTTTCCTTGTAAGCACTTTGTAAGGATGATATAAATAATCATTTAAATTATCGGTCTAATTCCCAGTTCCATTCTCTCTAGCTTTGAAGGGATAATCAACAAATCAGGAATCCCTCTGGCTCAAAAAGCAAACTGACCAGAAATAGAAGTGGCATGGATTCTTTTGTTTTGGCATCATCATTTCAGTTTTAAAACTCTCTCCATATTTAAATGAATTTAAAACAAACACTAATTTGAAACTATTACTGTAAGATTTTCAAACTATAGAAATTATCACTACAAACACGTGCGTCTCAAAGCTAACATCAGAGGAGTATTAAAACCTATGCATAACAAGAACAAAAAAAAAATAATCTTAAGAGGTACCTTTTGAATTATCTGGAGAAAAATAATCCACTTCAGATCCATCTGAAAAGTATAAAAAAAAAAATCCCCAATATTTAACAAAATCTTTGCTGAATAGAAAGCAATAATATCATTTTATCTGCTCTGCAGGGGATAAGTAGAAGCTGATAAAATTCAGTGAGAAAGTTATTGACTGTAAGATTTTTGTCTTCCAAATCTTTCTCTACCACACAAATTGGTAAGAGACTGTATTTATAAGAAAGACTACCAATGACTACCACAAAAGTACACTGTATAAAAACAAGAGCAGAGAAATTCTGACGTTACTTTTGAAAAATTAATTATACCATATATAAAGGGACAGAGCATTTCACTCCAACATTACCATGTCAAACTTTCCCAAAGCTACCTTCCTTATGCTGAACTTACCCAAATTCATGCAGAGTATCTTCTATTTGACAGTGCCAAAGATTATTAATGAACCACAGCCCACAGAAGCAGTAACGACTTTGATGAAAATTATTAACATAATGTACAAGTCATACCTTCGCTAAATCATCAAGAATGACTTTCCTTTCATCATTATTGTTGCAACAATGAAGTACACTGTATAAAATATCAACCAGGAAATGGGTGTCTTTTCTCCAGTCTTCTTTCAGCCAAGTTATTAAATTCATATACAGAAATTGTACAGAAGGACTTCGGTTATGAGCTTGCATTTCATTTTGGGATTCAGCTTGAGCAGGGCTTACATCATTTCCATGCTCTAAAAGTACTTGGAAAATTCTGTTTGAGGAAAACGAGTTGAGCAGGGCAGACAGAAATTTCAAATGCTCTTCTGACTTCTGTTCATTGACATACACAATGCTCAGCTCAGCAAGGCTGCAGACTAAGTTCTCTAGAGGCTCTTTCCTTAGACGTGAAGTTTGCTGCAAGTCAGGCTGAATTTCAGAGTCACCAGTTCTCACTTCCGTGAGCTTTCGATTCTCTGCGTTCCTTTCAGATTCATCCTCATCTGTAAATCTGATTTTTAGAGATTTTTTGTTGTTTGGTTTTGTAGCTGTCTTTGGATTCTGAAGAATTTCTAGCATACCGGATATGGCAAACAGTGATTTCTCATCAGCATCCAACCTATCAACATGAAGTATACACATTTTTAAAAGATGGTCCCAAAATTCTGACAAGAGTTTCTGGAAAACTTCATCTGTGCTATCATCATTGGAGAGTTCTGCTTTAGCTTCCCAGGAACTCAGCATTTCTGCTATTTGATAAAATAATGGTCCACTTTGTAACTTGGGCTCCTTAAGTACAGCATTGGTAAAAGGAATTAGCTATAAAGACAAAAGAAAGTATTAAAGAATAGCCACCCAATTAGAAAAATCTTTTTATTCTTTATAATGCAAAAAAAAAAATTATATTATTCTGAAAAACATTCTGGAAACAATTCTGCAAGTATCACAATTACTCATGCTTGAACAACTAATAAAAATATACAGGCTGGGAGGCGCTTTCTTTTCCTTTAAGTATCATATAAATTGCACAGTAAAAAGAACAATTTCATAGGAAGAAAAAAAATACTAAATTCAGTACCATTACTGTTGTTACACATTGCTCTCTACAACTGCCTGAAAGGGGGTGGTGGTGGGTCTCTTCTGCCATGTCTCAAGTGAAAGCATGAGAAGGAATGGCCCTAAATTGCACCAGAGGAAATTCAGACTAGGTTTTAGGGGAAAAAAAATTACTGGAAGAGTGGTCAGACACCAGAATAAGTTGCCCAGGAAGGTGGTGAAGTCACCACCACTAGAAGTGCTCAAGAGATGTCTGGATGAGGCACTTGGGGACATGGTCTGGGGGCGATTTTGGTGGTGCTGAGCTGATGGTGGGACTGGATGATCTCGAAGGTCTCTTCAAACCTTGGCAATCCTGTGTGGGCTTTTTCATAAAATCTAACTCGCAACAGAGAAGTAAATCCTCACTTCAAATTCAAATTTTTCTTTAATTTTGAATTATTAAATGTACACACAACGATATTCACCATTTCTGATAAATACCTGGTCACATATAAGCATTTGATGAATTTGGTTTTGGTCTTCTTCTTCTCTTTTCTGTAGTACAGCAAAGCAGAGACACTCCATAAATGCAGTTATAACTGCTGAACTTTCTGAAGGGCTGGCTGTTGTCCTCTCACTTGACAACCTGTGAGGACACAGAGTCAGCTGTGCTTCCAAGAAACTCAGTATGAATGTCATCATAACCCTCAGTTTATGCTGTTCTGATCCAGAAAACACCAGTATGAGAATACAGGATCAGAGAATCATTTCTAGGAGTCAGATCAAAATAAATTCAATTACAAAAGTTAATAAACCCAGGCATTTAATAGAACCTATATCAAAATAACTTCTTCGTCCACTCTTAGCATTCAGGAAAAAGAAATCTATGTAAACAGAAACCATATACAGTCACGCACACTGTCTCGTGTCAAAACTGGCACTGGCTGTCAAAACTCCTTTGCAATTTTCCACACATACCACAGGTTCAGAAAGTGTCACCTTCTGTCATTACAGAAAAAAAAGAAAAAAAAGAAGAATATGGGAAAAAAAACCAAAGAAAGCTACCTAAAGACATTCTCACCAGTTTTCAGTCTGAAAAGCTGCAACTTCTTTGCTTTTTAATGAATATTAGATCACATAAATTATCATAGAAATATTACAATCATTTTACTACTTGTAATAAACTTCCATACATGTTTTAAAACAAACCCCTACAAGACTCTCTTCTCCAAGAGCTCTGCTAATGGCCAGACCAACATCATTCAAGAACTGATTTTTGTTGAATACATGAAATTTCAGTATCCATAAAAAAATTTCTATATGCTTTTGAGTACACGATGCACATGTGAACATTTAAATTACAATTGATAGAAAGTTGGTTTTGATGTATTTTTAAGGCACAAAGTAAAAGCAGTTTCAGTCCTTTAAAAATCAGTATCACAAGATTTACAGTTCCTGCATACAGGAGATTTCACTATCACAAGGCTAATCCCCAATAACCTCTGTAAGAATTATACACTGGTGAGAAGAGTCTGATTCTTAAGAGTCACCTCTAATCGTAATTAATTTTCCATATTCAAACTTTTCTTGGAATAAACAAAGCTTTGACAAGGAAAGATAAGAATGCTTTATGTAAGGAAGATGTAATAAAATCAAAAGGAAAGCTGAAGGTTTAAGATGACAGGAACAGCCACAAAGGACTGACTCCAGTTTTGGATATTGAAAAGAATTTTTAAAATATGATTTTCATTCAGCTTTAAATGCTTATAGATTAGTTTCTTTATTTCAAAATATAAAAGAGATTGATTCCAAACAAATAAATTTGTGGTACATACCCTTGAATTATAGAGCTGAAAAACACTCTGAAGTATTCCAGCTTCGGTTCCACAACGCCAGGAGGCACCTTGCTTATGAAGGGCAGGAGGTTTGGGTAGATAACAGTAGCTAATCCTCGCCCACCTTCTCGGAGTACTGTCCAAAGCTTTGGCAGAACTCCCTTCTTGGCATTTACATGACTCCAACAGTCCTAGAGAAAAAAATTCATTTACTATAAATTAGACAAGAATATGTTGCCTCAGGAGAACTCCCAAGCTAGCCATTTAACATACCTCCCTGTATTGTAGCTGAAACAAGTTATTGTGAAATTTAAATTCTGTTAAGTTACTCACTTGCCAGTATTCTTTAAAGTCACTTTCTCCCTATTTCAGCTTGTGAATTTAAGAAGTAAACATGATAAAACTACCTCTGCATTGTTTAAAATCAACTGACCTTCCTTGCTAGCCAACTGCAATTAAAGGTTTCTCTTTAATAATGCTTTCATGATGCTTCATAGAAACCACTACTGTAAGTAGTCATGTATTTAAGTTCTCATTATCAAGACCAACCAATGACTGACTTTAGAAGTATCACTCTTCAAAAATTTTCTGATAATTACAAAATGCTTCGGCACTTTCTCCTCCTCAAAATGTTTTGTCTTGTGATCCTTTATATTTATTATAATATTTGTTAGAGTTCTAGATACCTGTATATGCAACAAGCTGAACAAAAACTGTCTAGGGTTTTTTTCCACAAAAACTTGTTACAATTCATTTCAGCAGTTACAAAAGAGAACTGCAGCCTTAGACCCTCAAAGTACCCCAGTCTATGGCAACACCTCATCCTGCTAATAAATTCCTACGGCAACACTTCATCCTGCTAAAAAATACAAAGGTGGTGTTTCACTTAAAATTAAGGGGGAAAAAAAAAGAAAAAGCTATAGAACCATTACATTTGAAGGGGGAACAAACCAAATATGCACTGCAGGTCAGTTTTGCAACTGTCTTAAACAAAGAAAAAGGTTTTAAGCATTTTCTGATTTACTAGTAACTACGTTTAATGAAAGGGTTACAGAGTTCAATTCAATTGAATTCATAAAACAACTCTAATTTTCAGATATTCTGGGCATGGTATATTTGAAAATTACACTGAAAGAAGCAGGATGTAGCCTTGAGAAGTTCCTGTTATTAATCATAAAGTCAAGAATGTCTTCCTAATTCTACACAGAGAAGAACAACACTTGGTAAAAAGCTAAATTTGAGGAAAATATCTTCCTCTTAGGCTTCCCACATTACCTCAATAGTGGTTACAGTATAAAGCACTGCTTCCCAAAGAGCAGGACACACCACAGCATCACTGTCATCAATGCTGAGAAGAACAGCAGGACAAACTCTTGGTGCTTCAGCCTTCACCACCTCAGGCAAGTGCTGGCAAAAAGCAGAAATCAGCTCAAAGAAAGCTGAGCGAACCTGACAGAGGCCACAGGAAAAAAAACAGAATTTGTCACTACATGTAGTTTTTAAGATTCCTTTTGAAGTCAACATAACCTTACAACACATCATTCCCATATTTTATCATATCAACAAAGCTTTAAATATTATTAAAAATGAAGGAAAATAAAGCAGTTATTAAACAGGCTTATCAAATGTTTTAAAGTAATTTGTTTAGAGATAAAATGCTTATCACAAGTTGTATTTTTACACACTTCTACACAGGCATTTTTTCCCAAAAGCAACTTAAAGCTTTTTAACAAAATACTATTGCATAAATTCATCGCTCTATGCACTGCTAGTCTGGGCAGACAAAAGGCCAGTAAAATGATTTAAAAAATGAAAATCTCAAAGCACTAAGAACACATGCTGAAAGTTGACAGAGGCTGTATCTTTTACATTAATTTTAAATTATGGTACATTGCCAAGTAGATCATGATGATATGGGAATAAAAATTTAGCCTACTGGACAAATTTTCAAGCAACATTGTCTATATTGGGTTTGGGGTTTTAACACTAAGTCTGGTCAGATATTAGTCCTAGATCAAAAATATTTATAATTATGTTAACTGAACCATCTCTCTAGCCTTTCTGGAATCTACCTAGAAACCCTAAGGCTGTTTCAAACATAAGCAAAGTACAAAGTTCATTCTTGTAGAATACAAGTAACGAATACTTTCTTAGGTTAAGCGTATTATCTTTAACAAAAACCAACCAAAATAAAGAAGATATTAAAAAGTCACCTGTGGTACACTGTGTTTGCTATATTTCCAAAATTTGTTTTGGGACAGAAGTGACATTAATTTTTCCTCCAATGAATGCATCTCTTTCTTTGGCAACATGCTGAGCAACTTTTTTAAAGCTAACAAGGAACAGGTCAGAATCCGGAAAAATTTGGCTTCCCTTTCTTCTTCTGGTACAGTTCTCAGAAAGCAAAACAAACAAAAAATTAAAGTGAACTACAAATAAACCAGTAGGCATCCCAAGTTTTTCTAAATTAAACTCCCTTCATTTTTTTTTGTGCTTTTCTTTTGATTTCAGGTGCCAGCGATGTAAATACATAAATTTTCCACAGGTTCTAAATTACATCATAAAGTGTCAGAAAAAAAGAATTTCAAGTCATCTTCCAGCTACTCACAAATGCTATTCTTAAAAGAGCTGAAACAAGAATTAGGTAACTGATAACACTTTCAAAACCATTTATACTTAAGTCCTAAACAAAGTTGCTGGGATCTGGACCCAAATAAATATTCTGTCTCTCGAAACAGATCTAAATCCACTACCACCAGGGACAGAGAACCCAACGCAGACCAAGACTTAAATACATATAAAAGCAGGAAAACATACTGAGGGTCGCTGAGTGTATCAGGTGTTTCTTTCAGAAGGTGATCTTGAAGTACCTATGGGGGAGAAAACACATACAAACAAAAAGAAATTTAATATTTGTATGTGAACAATATAGTCCACACATTATTCAGAAACAGACCTACAATAAAATTTCACAACCTGAGTTGTCTAACATTTTTAGACATGCTAGAGAACAAAACAATAATTTGACTCATGCCAAACAGAATAACTGTGGTACTGTCTGAATTAAGTGTTCATAATAGCAAGTTGCAGCCCCATGCCAACGAGCTTCTGCTAAAAAGAAGTCAAACTGAGGCAAACCAAAATAGATTATTTTGCATATGATGGGCCAGCAGTACAATCTTTTACCTTTTTTTAAGTCAGTCAATTCAGTATCATATCTGACTGGCAGAAGAGCATAAACCTTGGTCAGAACTAAACTTGTAGATGCTGAAACACTGCTCAGCATTCTTCATTCATTTTTCACTGCAGCTAAACTACTCCAGCATCATTATTCCCTCTGTCAGGAACATTATGTGTTGACTGAGTATCATCACATAGGAATGCATAGAAAGGAATTCACCATTCATTCCTCTGGTTCCAGTCATTCCCAAATCCAAAAAAACAGAGGATGTATTTTTTTCTCTGCATTCTTTACTCTTCTTCTTTTTTATATTTCTTTAGAGAAGAAATTCTTCCCTGTGAGGGTGGTGAGACCTGGGCACAGGTTGCCCAGAGCAGCTGTGGCTGCCCCTGGATCCCTGGAAGTGTTCAAAGCCAGGCTGGGCAGGGCTTGGAGCAACCTGGTCTAGTGGAAGGTATCCCTGCCCTTGGCAGGGGGTGGAACTAGATGATCTTTAAGGTCCTTTCCAACACAAACCATTCTATGATTCTCTTCACAAGAGCAAAGTTTCAGGTGAGGAAGAAACTTAACCATAAAGCGTAGATGGGGGCAGGATGAGTTCCAAACTTATAATAAAAGTTGATATATAAAAAGCCTTAGAGAAATACAGAAGTATAAACTCACATTAAGAATTTCATCCTTACAGAATACTAAGGCTTCAGGTTGTTTGCTCGAAGGAAAAGCTTTTTCAAAAGCTACTTTTGCAGCAGAAGCAGCAGGTGAGTAAGTGTCACACTGAGCAATCAGCCAGTAACCCATGATACTTTTTAAGTAAGGAGCTAAGTGTTTTTTTACTTTGAGAATCAGTTGCTCAAAAGATTGCTGAGTTGCTTCTCGTACACGACGATCATAGTCCTGTTAAACAAAAAAAGGAAGAAAAAAAGAAAAAGGTTTACTGGTTTAAGAAATGTACCTTAAGTGTCAGGTACTGCAATGCAAAAGTGGTGATTAAAAGCTATATTTGCAACTAATTGGACTACATGGATTTGAAAATACACACCAACAACAAAAATGTTTTGGTATCCCAAGCTATAAGGAAAGTCCAAATTTAGTAGCATCATATTCCCAAACCGTTGTACACACAGAATTGTAACCTTTTCCCAGCATCCCTAACTACAGTTTTTGTTTCCAATTCATACAAACATTTAACAGACAGACAAGAGGCAGGAGAAACAGGAAGCCTTGAAGACATCTTTTGAATTAGAACTACCATAAAGCTGTACATCATTATTCTTATCATGACTTTCTACACTCTTGAACTTTTTCTAAGAAACACATTACCATCTTTTAAACATAAAGGTCTAACAGATACCAAGCAAGTACATCCCAGGCATCAACAGTTCAAGATTCCACCCACTGCCAATACGGAAAAACCTCCACAAAAAGCAGTACTTTCCTTCAACTTCTTGTTTTTCCTAGAACAAGGCAGTAATTCCAACAAAGGTAGATATGTCAACAAAGACCACCTTAGAGGCAGTCACAGGAAGTATACAGAAAAGTATAATTTAAATACTTCAATACTTACTAGTGAAATTTTACAATAAATTCTCGGCCAGTAAGGAAGGACACCTTTAACAACTTCAGCTTCTCTTTCCTTGCACATTGTCCCAAACTCTTGCATAGCCTAAAATCAAAATATCAAGAGCATGACTTAAGAAGTCAGGTGGATATGTTCTGTACTTTACCAGTTTGTATCTGAAACTTCAACTCCCTTTTTCAAAAATCAATTAACTTCTTACATTTGAGCATCTATAGAGTTAATTGCATGATGGACCTTGCTACAGGTTATCCAAGATATCTTCTGGATTGCAGCTCTAGCAAATCTACCAAAGTGAAATTAATGTTAGTTATCTTCTCATCTTCCTCTTCCATCCTTTAAAAAAATGTATTATTTTCTGATTTTAAAAAAATGGGGGTCAAAGGATACACCTACTTTTAACTTGGTTGTGATATCCCTTTTAGAAAGTTTTCTCAACACCATTCGGAAATCAGCATCCACAAGGCTGTCTATTTCCTCTGCTCCTTGAATTGCCGGAACATATCCTAGATCGCTCTGAGATGTTCCAAAGCCAATAAACCCAGGCACCGTTCCACGTTCTTTGGCAAGGAGCTCTGCAGCTCGGCCACTGCTAGAAGGCTGACAAAAAACAGGGTCGGTCAATTATCTATTTAATTTTATTTTGCACACATCATGCATTTGAAACGATGCTGCTATTTATACTGTATAATTAACCTTCTAATTAAAACAAAGTCATACAAAGACAAGTCCACCTGTGTTTTAAACATTGAAGTTTGACCTAGAAAATGATTCATCCCTTTTGGATCAGGCTGAGAAAGTTGGGGCTGTTCAGCTTGGAAAAGAAAAGGCTCTGAGGAGCCCTCAAAGCATCCTTCCAGTATCTGAAAGCAGCTGGAGAGAGAAGGAAGCTGGAGAGAGGAACGCTTCATCAGGAAATGTAGTGATAGGACAAGCGGAAATGACTTATTAGATATGAAATTCTTGCCTCTAAGGGTGGTGAGGCCCTGGCACAGGCTGCCCAGAGAAGCTGTGGCTGCCCCATCCCTGAAAGTGTTCAAGGTCAGGTTGGATGGGTCTTGGAGCAACCTGGTCCAGTGGAAGGTGTCCCTGCCCATGGCAGGGGGTGGGACTGGATGAGCTTTAAGGTCCCTTCCAACCCAAACCTTTCTGTGATTCTATTCTATGATTCTGTGAATCAGCATTCTCCTTCCTCAAAATGCATGAATACTTACGGAAGAATTTATTGCTTTTATTTGTTTTTTTGTTATACAAAAAGCCTAACAGAAAAGTCCTTCTGTAAGCAAACAATTTATTAAGAAACTATTTATCCTCCTTCACTACTTCTGGTCTTCCTAGTTCTAATCACGGGCCAATTCAGCTCCCAGGGAATGCTCCTTGTATCTCTGAACAAATTAAAAAACATAGACAAAACAAAGGATTCTTCCAGCAACAAAGTGGCCAAAAATTATTTAGAGGAATGGAGCAAAAGCACACATATGTAACACAGTACAATAAATTCCATCCTGTTAGTATTATAGCGCATGTTCTGGAGCTCAGCATCTCTTCTAGTTTACCCCAGTTCCTCACTGTATCAATGGCTCAAGGTTTGTTTCAACCACTCTTCTAGAAATACTGCCCCAAAACTGATTGATGCTTTAATGTCCTCATAATCCAAATATGTTTTGTCTCCTAATGACAGCAGCAATTTTGTGAGCTTTTGGAGTTTAAATCACCTTTTCTGCATGCGAGCCCTCAACTATTAAAGACATGCTGCTTTGAGTTCCCTAGTCTTCTCTAAATCCAGGGAGGAGTTAGGGACCTGAACACGAGGCTTCTCCTACATCCTGAGTGACAGATGTCACATCACCTCTGGCCTCGTGGCAAGAGTGTATTCTAGGAGCCGGCACAGAAAAACACACCGAATGTACCACCGGTACCTTGCTGAATCTACACCCGCGGTGATTCTGCAGTTACGTCCTCCCACGCTGCCCTCTCCGTACAGATACCACGGCAGCAGCAGTCACACTCCCCCAAAGCACGGCCCAGGCTAAGAGGCGGCCCGGGCCCGGGCACAGCTACAACAACCGGGCCCGAAGATCGCGCCGCCCCGAGGCAGCCAGGCTCCGGCGGCCCCCGCCCAGGGCACAC
>VZRL01004797.1:1134082-1150391 GCA_013397895.1 Origma solitaria
GGCTGCGGGCCGGGGCGGCCTGGGGCTCACCTGCGGCCTGCGGGGCGGGAAGTGTCGCCTGGCGACAGGGGCCGGCCTGGTGCCCGCCGCGCCCCGGAGGTGCCCCAGGCGAGCTCTGAGGGCGTTTTTCCAGGGTGTCCATCAAATGCAGGTGCACATTTGGTCGTTTACAGACCGCTTTATCTTATCTTAAGCGATATAAACTGCTTCGGTCGTTTAGGCAGTGCATTTCCTGCTGAGGGCTGTGCCGTGGAAAAGCTGATGCAGAGCCTGTCGGACAAGTTTTCCCAAGCACAGCGTGGGTTAATTTAACAGCTCCACGTGTTAATGCTGTCCTGCTTTCCCGGCAGGAGCAAGGACAATTAGGAAAGGATTTTAACAATTAAAAGTTGTTCATACGAGATCAAATGTAGGTTTTTGCAGAAAAATGTGCTGTAGAGGAAGGTTGTTGGATGAACTGTTACTTCTTTTTCTGAATAAATTGAATGCTAAGTTGCAAAAGTTGATAATTCTGCTCTCGGTTAAGTGGCTGCCAACCAGCCACCAACAACTGGGTCATCTGCAGTTTCCTTGTGCAAGCATGTTCATATTTGTAAATGGCTTTTCATACAAAATATCATCTGTGACTATCATGCCTAAGCTCTCCCCAGCTTAATTTTTTTCTCTGATTCTCTTGGTCTGGCATAATTTTTTTGGCTGTGACAGCTCCACGCAGGCAACTGTGCTCTGGGGCTGGTGTGCTGCCAAGTACAAGCAAAGAATTGGGTTTGGAAGGGTGGATTGGTGCAGGTCGGATTTAGTGCTGACTGCGTTTATGCAAAAGGTGGGCAGCAGGGTTAAGCCAGCCTGCAGAGATTGCAGAGACTTGATTTTGAACCCTTTTAGCTTCCTTGTTTTCGTTGTATAACATATGCTGAGCTTTAAGTTTACCTGAGCTTTTGGATGATCTTTTGTCAGGTAAGGTACAGAGTCTACAGACTAGAGACTAAAAATGTTCTGTGGTATGTGCAGTAACCACCTATCTGAAGCCAAGCACTTGGCTTAGGACTCTGTAGTGGCAGATCACTCTTGCTGAGAAGGGCCCACAGATATAGCAAATAACAGACCCATCTGAATTATTTGCTTGATATGTGGGGAAGAAGATGATAAATCTTCCCCAGTAAAGAAACTGAAAAATCGTAACTCTTGTTTGGTGTATATTTTCCAATATGTTAAGAGTATTTTATGTGTGTCAGACTTCATCAAAGGCACAGGGAATTTGCAGTAAACAAAAGAGAAAGGTTGCAAATGCAAATAACTTCAAGATTTAATTGGGACAAAACCAATTCTTTTTCATTAAATCCCTGGGGTGTTAGTTAAAGTCCTTAAGGTTTGTAGGATTTTTGATACTAAAGTTCCCAATCTTGTTATTTTGTGCAGTGCTTTTTGTTTAAGATTTTAAATCATTTGGGTTTTGTAATTCACACTGTGATCTAGTCTACACAACAGTTACAATTGTTTCATGTTAAAATATAATGAAATTTTTTTGTTTTGATAATGCCAAACTAAAACAAGTTAATTCATCTTAAGGGACAGCTTTGCTGTAGAAATAACTTACGTAGCAATGAGCAAGTAAAACCAAAACTGCTTTCTAATTTTGCTGTTTTTCTTTACTAGGTCACTGTTCCTTTTAGGAACAATTACACACTACAAATATGGGCAAGAAACGCATCAAAGGCAAAACTGCACAGTCTGATGAGTCTCCGGATATACTGAGTATGTTTCCTTGGAGAATTCTGTGGACCTAATGTTTCTTTTAACATCAAAGAAGGCTTGAAAGCTGATTAATATTAGAAGGCCTTTGCACTAGGACTTTGAAGTCTCATTTACGAAATCTGGATTTTTTTAATTGAACTCAAGTCTAGCAAGGAATATTGATGTTGTTACTTTTCTAAATATGCTAGAAAATAATAATCCTGTCTTGAAAACTGAGATTATTTTCTGGTTCTCAGGAAACTCAGACAGAGTTCTTTATTGATAACGAATTTTTGTATAAAATTCCTCAGAATATAAAGGGTTTGTGGAGTCATACTTTCTGTGGAGCAATTTGCCTTTATTCTAGCAGCTAATTTGGTACTGACCCTGGGCACTTCAGCCGTCATAATGTATTTTGGTTAAAACCTCTTCCTTCTATCCTTCTGTTCTTAATAGTTCCTAATTCCAAAGAGTAAATTATATTCTCCTAGCTCCATTGGATCTTATCTGTGCTGAATTATTTTTTTAATCTTGTTTTCCCTAGTTATTGTAGCTTTTGTTTTCACTTGTGGTGTGCAGCGTTCTCTTCTACCACCACAGATTGTGTCTTTTCCATCTTTTTTATTGATCCCAACTGGGGAAGTGAGTTGAACCACGTTAATTTAGTTGGGAGAGAGAGCACTTACAGTTTGAGGAGGCTTGGTGGGATGGCCTGTTTAAATTTAAGTCTGCTCTACTTTGTTTCCTGATTGTCTGGTCTCCTTCTGTTAGCTTCTGTCTCTAATGGATGCCTTTTTTAGCTGCTTTTGTCTGGTTTGGTTCTTGGGGTGTTGTGGCTTTTTTGTATCCTGGAATCAGGGTCAATGTCTGCTGTAACTGTTCCTCTTTTACTCCAGCAAAGACATCAGTTATATTCTAACCGCTGGTGGCATCTCACTTCTTTGCCTATAAATAGGTTATCTTACCATGACAAAGTCCTGTAAAGCCACCAATGAAACAAAGACTGATCATGGTGAATAATTCCACTGTGACAGTAGTTGCCCATATTCACAACTTTTTGTTTTGTTTTTTTAAAAGGCAATTTTGAGGTTATAGATGAAGCTTGTGGTTTTTAGGAATCCTAGAAGAATGCTTCTGATTAGTCTGTTTCTCTTTTGTTGGGTTAGCATTTGCACTGTGATAAAATCCTGTAATCTTAGACAGGAACAGAGCTGTAGGTACAAAAATTTGCCCCAGTTTCAGCTTATGCCAAGAGAAGTTTCCTATCTTGAGGCTGTAATCTTGCCTCAGCAAAGGTGGATTCAGAGCTGTCACTCTATCTGACCATTAAAAACACCTCAAAGTAAAGTTTAGGATGCAGCAACAGTATACCCAGATTGTGAATGGTGGTAACAAAAGGTTTCTTTCTGATACTGGGATAAATTGTCAGTGTTTCTTTGGCTCTAGAAAGACTATCCTTGCTTCTGGATTGCTGCCGGTGTCTTTAATACTTGCATTTGTTATGCTACCTACATCGTTCTTGTGCTTTTTATTCTGTAGAACCTGTGTGCAAGCATATACGTAAAGGACTGGACCAAGGGCATCTGAGAAAGGCATTGCAGAATGTGGAATGGCATGTTTGTCAGGACTGCAAGGCAGACAGTAAGACACAAGAGAAGGCTGAGGAGGAGGAGACTGATGAAGGCACTTCGATATGGTTATGCCTAAAATGTGGCCATAGGGTATCTCCTTTGTTGTTAATTTGTCTTAATACCTTTCAGCATCTCATAATATAGTGGAACAAGAGAGTTTCTAATTAAACTCTTATATTCTCTCTTTTTTTGTTGTAAAAGTGGTGCTACCTAGATGATTTTATATACTGTAGAGTGTGATTAAAAAATGTCTGCTCTGAACGTCAAATGAAGTAATTGAAAGATGGCCCAAAGGCATTTAGCAGGCTTAAGGCTGGAACAAGGCTAGTCTTGAGGACTTGTTTTCCTAGAAAATATGAATTATTTTGCTGAGAAAATAAAAATGCTCCTAATCTGTGGGTTTTTTACAGCAAGATCTTAGTGCTCACATTAGTTCATTAAACTCAGAACTCTGCATGCTGAAGAGATTTTTGTTCTGCTTCAGTCTTTCAGGTGTTCAAACTGGAATTTGTTAATTAAATGTTCGGGTCCCAGAGCAACTTTATTCTGCACCCAGCAAATTATCTATCTGCAGAAATAAGTATTTTGAAATAGATAGCCATCTGTTGATCTTAACTAACTGAACATAATTGAACAGTTTTTATTTTAATACTTTGTTTGTATTCTGTGTATGTTTCATTGACAGTCAAGTGGATTTTGTGACACTTGTGGTTATCAATATTGTAGGGCTGTGACAGAAGTTCTCCAGACCAGCATGCTTTAAAGCATTACAAAACACCAAGATCAGATCCCCACTGTTTGGTTCTCAGTTTGGACAACTGGAGTGTGTGGTGAGTTTGTCAGGCAACACTTACAAGACAGAGCTAGAGGGCAACAGAGGCTAGGATACAATTTCCCATTTCTTTGTGAATTCTGGGATTTCTTTCTAGGTGTATATTAAAGTGGTTCCAAACACATAATTCCCAGCAATCTTTGTTGAGATTTGCAGAATAAGTGTTATTTTCTTGTAAGATTTATGATTAGATTATGGTTTAAAAAATTTCATAATCCAGGTTGAACTTGATCTATTTTACACTAGTAAATGTGGTTGACTGCGTATTTTACTGGTTGTAGTTGGTCAGAATACTGATACATGGAAACAAATGTTGATCAGTAGCTCTAGATCTTGTTAACCTTGGGAGAAGGTTCTTTCTGATGTGCACTTAGTGACGTACTTTCATCTTCTATGTAAATATGATTTTTTAATACCACATGTAGACAGGAAGTGCAGCTTGAATTCCAAGATGCTACTGGATCAAGCAATACAAAATCTATGTCCCTAGTAGTATTTGCTTCTCTCGAAAGTAATTACACACTTCTATATGTAAGGGGGAACCCTAATTTTCTAAACGATGCTATACAGAAATACTATACTTGACACAAAGAGTTTTTGTTTTGCTTAGTAACCTGGTTTTGTAAGTTTGTATCTGTCATTATGTTCATTTTATATAACATTGTCTATTTATTTGATCATACTTACCTGTAATGATCACTACTTTTAATGAATTCTAAAATGGAAATGGACCTTATGAATAACATTATTACTAATGTACTAATTGACTTCTCTTAGTGAATTTAAATTAGTGTTAAAATTGTGGGTTTTAAGTGCTTTATTTTCCCTGTTTTTTAATCTAAGTATTTGCAGATGAGAGGAAGTTCTCAAAGTAACATGTTTTGGCTTCCTTCTGCAATTTCTTGGTTGTACAAACTTGGCCAAGAAATGATTCGCAGATTGATACATTGGCTATGAATTAGTTATTAATCAAACACACAGTCAAGAACTGTGTTTCACAGTGGGCCTAGTACAAAAATTCTGATCAAAATTGCTTTTGCTTTTATTAAGCAAAATATGAATGTGTGAATGCACGTCTCTATGGTGTGCATGCACATGTGGTTCAAATTGGATATGAATAACTGTAAGCAGTTAAAAGATATTTTGGAGAGGAAGAAGAGAGTTCTAGGAATTCAGTAAGTTCTGCTCTTTTGTGTTTACAAGTGCTGTAGTACGCATTTTTAGTGCTGGTAAAACAGTCATCACTAACAAAACCTTTTCCAATCCCTGATTCTTTCAAGGTTGTCTACAATTTTTTGACAGATAGAATGTTACGGTGTTAAAACCCACCATGGAAGTAACTATCCTTTGTTATTCCTGGCGTGAGAATACCTATTTTTATGATTAACCAGATGGACAACAGATAAACAATCAGGGATCTAAAAGCTCAGCCAATTTTTTAATGGCATATGAAGAAATGTGATAATTATAGCTAATGGCAGGGATGCTAGAGATTTAGGGAAACACTTTGCTGCAGCCTTCTCCTGCTTTTGATATCAGAAAATTGAGTCTGACTTATAATAATCCTGAAATCTGCCTAGGAACTGTAATTGGTGTTTTCCAAAAGGCAGAAGTTTCACTACCTTTCGCCACCTCTTCAAAGAGCTTATTGGGTGGATCTACAAAACTGGTATATGTAAAACTCCTTCAACTGTGTGTGTTCTGACTGGGTTTTACCCTTCTTGAGCCTTCATCTCTGCAGCTTCTCCCACAGTTTTGTCTAAAGCAAATTGCTGGCATAGCCATGCACTTCTTTGCTCATAAAGAGACAACTAGGGTTTGTGTCAGCAGTGGAAGAGCAGATAAAAGTCTGTAGGTTTAATGGTGGACACCAGAATTATTTCCTACCCAATTTAAATGCAATTAAATACTTTCTTGGCTAGAACATTCAAAATATTTTTCCATGCCAAAATATTCATAAGTAATTTCCTTTAGAGCCGGACATCTAAGTTTCTTGATTTTTGGCAAAATTTTCCCAACTTTTATTTTTCTTGCAGCAAGGTTTCTAAGCACATCTATTAAGAGTCTAATTTATATTTGTAAATTGCAACCACCAGTCACCAAAATCATTTACTAAAGATATTTTTAAGTGTTTTATTCTTGTGATAAGTAGATTGAACTCCTCTAAGACTTCTGAATCTTAAACTAAACTTTGTCATTTTATAACTTTGTGTAATGGATTGCATCAAACAAGCAAATAGTTTAGGATTTTTAAATAATAGAAAAAAAATAGGATTAATTGTTTTCTTTTGGGGGCGGCGGAGACAGGTGCTACCTATGTGATAATGAAGTTCCATATAAAACTTCGACCCTTTTGGGCCAGACTGTGGATTTTGTTAGAAAACAAGTTGGTATTGACTCATCACATGCAGGTAAGTAATTATAGCATAGATATAGTAAATCAGAAGGTCTCCTAAATGTTGGGGACAGTACTATAAATCCAGAATTTAAACTAAATTAGATTTAGCATGTTATGGTAAAGGAAAAAAATAATTTGTCCCTTTTTTTAATCTACTTTGTCACAATTCTGATACCATAAGTAACATCCTAGCCTGTGGACATAATTGGGTCAGGATTTTGCTCAGCATCCCCTCAAATTTTACAGACAAGACATCCAAGAGTAGGAGAAAAAAAGATAGTTTTACTGTGACTTTTAAAAAAATGTGACATTCAGTTTTTCTGCGAGTAGGGAATTGACTTTCAGTACTTAGGATACTGTGTTTATTCATCATGTTGTTTAGTCATGTTGTTGTCTTGAGATCTTAACAATTGTCATTGCTTAAGGATAATTTTATTTGATTTTTTAAAAGTATTTTTGTGGGTATTTGCAAATGGATCAGCTGGAATGACTAATTCTCCACCTGTGGCAGTGCATTTCCTAATGGAAGGAGCAGTAGACAGAAGTTTTGTCACTGGCTCTGTACATTTAGTATAGGCAGCTCTAGTTCTTTCAGAACTCTCTAAAATACAGTGGTCAGCCTGCAGTCTCTCTGTAAAATATGATTGTTTAAAAGAAAACAAACCCAGCAAAACCCCCTAGTTTCCACAATGGCAAAACTGGTTTTGTACAAGGTATTTCCACTAGAAAACTTGGAAGAATTTGCATATAAAAATAAATGCTATAACAAATGGCTATCAGAAATTCCAACACTTGGGTGAAATCACAGTCCCTGTGGGAAATGGAACAGAAACACCCAGCAATGCCACGTGGCTGTCTCTAAATTCAATTCATTCAGAAAGCAGCTGAGGTTTTCCCACAGGGAGCAGAGTTTTTTGAGTGGTCAGTCTCTCCCAGACACACAGTTTCTCTGCATATAATATTTGAACTTCATATCAGTTGCCAAAATTTTTCTTCTCACAAATGAACTGGAAAACCAATGAATACCTGGGTGCAGTTGTTGCCTGTTTCAGGTGCTTCATGTGTTGTTGTCCATCCATGTGTTTCTTGTCCAAAGATTGTATTGTCCATTTTCCTTGCTTTCTCTGAAGTGTTGTTACTTGATTTTAAAGTTAATTTTAGCTGACAGCCTTATTTATGAGAAACCTAATGAATAGCTGACTGCCAAACTGGCAGAACCAGTGTGAGCATTATTCTGAAAACTGCCTGGAATTCCCTTATGGCTTTATTAAACAGGTCATTGAATTTTTCAGCAATACACAAAAGTAATTCGGGGGAAAATACTTTTAACTTGTCTTGAAGACTATAAACCTTTCAGTGTTATCTGTTTAGGTGCATGAAATGAATATGAGAATGTTTTGACAGTGGGAGCCTGTTGGACCTTGTAGAAAGCCCTCATATAGGTGATTTTGACACAGGAATAAAATTTGAACTAACACTTGCAGAATTTCATAGGTTGTTGGCATGAATGGCTTTGGGCTAAGAGACATATATAATTTGCATGCTGACCTGAAACAGCATTTCAGGGGCTTCTTGATTTGTTGTTGTTTTGTTCTGTTCATTTTGTAGCTTCTGTTACCTAGACAGTTTAAGAATCTAAACCAGTAGTTTTACTTTTAAAAATTTAAGAATTAATTATCATATGTATAAGTTCTAAACATCATAGATTGCTGCTTGCTGTAATAATCTTTCCTAGGCTATTCCCTGTTACTATGTTAATATGTGATTTGTTTCTATTATTTCAGTAGAAAAACAACATGAGAACAAAGAACTTGAAAATAAAAAAGTAGAAAAAGACAGCAAAAATGAGCAAGAAAAAGAAGTTTCACTTAAAGAAGAAAATACTCATTCAACTAATAATGCAGAAGTTACTGTGAAAGGACTTAGTAACTTGGGGAATACATGTTTCTTTAATGCAGTGATGCAGGTACAAAACAGTTGCTGTTGTTTTTTTAAAAACTTTGAATAGGATAAAAAGCCGCAAACAAAATGAAAAACAGCCCACAACAACCCTGCCCCCAGCATTTTACAGTGACACAATTAGAATGTGATTTTTTTTTTATCTGCCAAGAATGATGGCTTCTTTCTAAAAATAGAGTGTTGGCCTAGAGAAATACGAAGAAATGGAGCTGCAGGTTCAGACTTGCTTTAAGGGGAAATACAATAAACTGCGTTGTCTTTGAGGGACAACATTTTTCACTGACATAGATTAATCTTGCCAATTTCCTAGTTACTTTTTTTAAAAATGGAATAGTCTGACACATCATCCTTGCTGACCCCTTAGACTATAAGAGAATGGTACTCAAAAGACCATGGGTGTTTATTTTATGTCTCTCTCAGCAACAGGAAATCAAAAGTAAATATTGGATGAAAAAAACAGGATGAGCATGTTTGCAGGCATTGCCATCTTGTGTGACTTGTTTAGCTAAGAAGTGTAGAAGAAACTTGTTCTTTCATGTGTTTTGAAACTCACACGTGATCTTGTGCTCTTTAGCTCTTGGTACTGAAGCTTTACTCAAACAAAATTCCCACAGTACTTGCAGATTTTAGTAAACTGCTTTTGATTTACTTTTAAACACTTTTTAAACCAAGCAAATACACGCATTGCATTTTACCTTTTGATTTTTTTAGAAACAGACACTAGTAAATACAGTTGTCAAAAGATCAGTCTGTAGAAGAACAATAGATTTAGGGTTTCTGCAATCTGAAGTAATATTTATAGAGGACGTTGGAAGTCCCATTAGCTGTGTGGAATGTACCTTGAACACAGATGGAAATTCTAGAGTAGTAGGTAACCATGTTAGTTCTGTGTTTGGGAAAATAAATGGCTGCTAAACTGGTTGCCACAAATTCTTTGACTAGTGGAGTTCAGCTGCGCTTCCTCTTGTCCCCAGTTTCCAATCTCTTTCTGTCTTTTATGTTCTACAGAATTTATCACAAACTCCAGTCCTGAGGGAGCTACTTAAAGAAGCTAAAATGCCTGGCACAACAGTGAAAATTGAGTCACCTGAATTATGCATGGTAATATGCTTTGACTTCCATACTGTTTGTCCTCACCTTCCAGTCTGTTAAGGAAATAAGCAGTACTTATCTCTCAATTTTAAAGCTGTTCCAGCTAAGTACTGACATGATCAAGATGTAAAATCAGGAGGAACTTTCACCATTGACTTCCATAAAGCTGCTTCTGTAGTCAGTGGAGGTATTTTGTTCACAGTGTAAGAGCAGTTATTCAATACTCTGTTGTAGAAGGAGTGCTTGCATTATGATGATGTTATTTAAAGGCTGAGAATGTGTAACTCTTGCTATAGTGCCACTTTTCTAAAAGCAAAGTAGGAAATTAGAGGATGTCTATAGCACTAACTTAAATAACACATCTGTCATTACAGTTAGAGATTTGGATGGCAAAGCAAATGCACAACCTTTTTTAAGATACTGGGGTTTTTTTTAGTAAAAGCAAGAAATCCAGACTTTAAACTAAGGAATAAGTAACTGAGTTTTGCTGTTTTATGATAAACCACGTGTTGTTTTTGTCAGGTTAACTTACTGCAATTTTGGAATTTTGTGTATTCTATTTGACAATAATGTTTTCAGGAACTGGAAAAAAGTTAACTCCAGAAGAATCTGTCACTGAATTAAGGCAAAAGAGTTCTCTTGCTTTTGTTTCAAACAGGAACCTCAGCTAATAAAACTAGATCAGCCAGGTCCTTTAACATTAGCAATGCATCAGTTCGTGACAGAAATGCAAGAGACAAAAAAAGGGGTAGTGACTCCTAAGGAACTTTTTGCTCAGGTTTGTAAAAAGTGAGTATCTGTACAATTGCATGTCATAGTAAGTATGCAAAAGTTTGTTGTTTAAAAGACTGACAATTATTTCCCCTTTGTTTATGTCTAGCTCAGCATATAGCATATAAAATTTGTAGAATACTTAAAATTTTTTGAAAGAAAAGAAAAATATAAATTAATAGCAGTAAAATGAAAGATTCTCAGTAACATACTGATAAGCTGGCTTCATATTTTTAGAAAATACCATATGTAGACACTTGTTGCTTTTTTATACATACATCCTGGAGACTTTGTGCATGTGTGTTTGGTTGTTTTTGCTTTGTTTATCTCTGAGTTCAGTTGTACTTCACAATTTCATTTAACAGAGCAATACGATTTAAAGGTTATCAGCAGCAAGACAGTCATGAATTGCTTCGTTACTTACTTGATGGAATGAGAGCAGAAGAAATCCAGGTGAGTGTTAATGTCACAAGTTGTGCATACCCTTCTTCTTCATACCCCAGACCCAGACCCTTCAGACTCTTTCTTCTGCTGAGGGGAGAAAGAACATCGTTTCTGAGATATGTCAGCCTCTGTAGAATGGTTGTGCTGCCCACAGCACTTACTTGAAGCATATTAGCAAAGAGAACCGACAGGAAAAGTGGGGTTGGAGTATGTGTAGTCACACTGAATAACGTCCTTTTGTCTTAATTTCTGAAATGCACCTGCAGAAATTCCATTGGGTTTTTTTGCCAGTTTTAATTTGGGCAAGATTTAGACTGATTTTCTTACATACTAACTGGAAAATTACGGTTGCAACTTGTTTCTCGGTTGTTTGGGGGTTTTTTTATATCTAGAGGAACTATTTTGTGGTTCTACAGGTACACTTGTGTTGTTGGTATTGATTCTCTTAATGGGTGAGGTTTATACTTTTTCCTCCATCTGAAACACATTGTAAAATGAGCTAGTTTACTGAATTAGTTTAGGAAATTTTACAGAGTCTATTTGTTTTGAAAATTTCAGCAAATAAGTGTTGGAATACTAAAGGCGCTGAGTGACTCCAACAAACAAAATGAAGAAGAACTTAAAAAGAAAATTAAAGGTAAAATAAATTATCACAGCATCAGTAACTTGTATAATCTCCTGTTTCTTTGAAGTATATAAAGTAATATTAATAGTATCAGCTAAAAGATACATGTTTAATTGTACAACTTTATGCTATCTCTTGAATATGTATATATCTAGAATAAGAGGCTCAATAGTTTTAGTCTATATTTAAATGTCTTCCTGAACTTCTTAACAGGATAAGAGAGAGTTGATTCTCTAGACATCATACATTAAAATATGTTTGGGCAGTTATTAATCATTCAAACATGTAAGAAATTAAAATACTAGCATGTGAGTATAATTTATGTAGCCCCTAATAATCCACTGTTACTTAACAGTGGTATTAAAAAATCCAAACAATGAATGTTTTAAACTTTTCAACATGACTTAGGAGATGAGCTGCCAATTTAAATTCAGACTGTTTGCTAATCTGAAAATACAATTTGAGGAAATTTTGTTTGTCAGACAAAAGTTGGTGGGTTTTTTTTAAAGTTCAGATAGTTGTTTCAGTCCTGAGAGAAAACAGGAATTCTTACTGAGATGCAGGACTTCTGAGAAAATAGGGAAATACGTTTGAGAAGAAAGTGGTAAAGGTGTGGTTTAACCAAGCTGTCTTCTGCAAATGTGTTTTCACCTCCAAATGAGGTTTTCACCTTGAATCTTTGATATACAAAAGATTCTTAATTTAAGAATCTTGCTATACTCCCTATCCTGAGGAAACTAGAACAGGGCAACATGTTCTATGATATACCTCACATGTTGTGTTCTCCTTTTTTTATTTGGTATACCAAACTGAAATTGGTCACCAGCATATTGTATGTAATATTATTAACTTTACGATGTATTTTTTGAATTCTCAGAATATGAAAAGAAAAAGGGAATACGAAGTTTTGTAGATCGAATCTTTGGTGGAGAATTAACCAGCACAATTATGTGTGAGGAATGCAGAACTGTAAGTAAACTGCCCACTCTGAATAACCTAGAGTGTAATGTCCTGTAATCTGCAGGTGAACCCCAAAGTGACTGTCTGTAGATATAAGAGTTGACTAGCTGCATGCTTTTCAAAAAGGAGCATGATTTGGCTGGAATCTTTCTTGCCTTGTGTTAAAAAGTTAATCTTTCAGTTCCTTTCAAAAGCCTTCCAGAAAAAGAGGTCAGGAACAGCAAGCTGCCTCTGCCAGAATTCCCTCCTAGATTCCCAGTGAACACCTATCCATGGTACATATCGTAGCCCAAATGAGTTGTTCAGGGGCCCTTTCTTTTTTCATTCAAGGAATTAGGTCTTTCCCTTTCCCACAATGAAAAGACCGTGGGATTGCCAGGACGACAGCTAAGACAACACTACTGGGATAATACATGCTGAAAGTGAAGTAATTGAGTGTATTAGCAAGTGGGCTAGGTGAATATCGTGATAGACTACAGCTCTGAGTCTCCTAGGCCCTAAGGTGCAGTCTCACTTGATAACTGAAATTCATAAAAGTATTTCCTGCTCATTTCTGTGGTACTGTGACTGCTGGATTTTGGTCATTGGAAGCTATTTGTGGAGGTAGATGAGCTGTGTTTTACAGTTGGTCGCACAAGTGAAAGGAAGCATTGGATGCAAACATACAAATACACCTATTGACATTGAGCCAGCTGCTTCCAAACAAAATTAAATTGGACTCTTGATTATTCATTTAAAGGTATCCTTGGTCCATGAGTCTTTCCTTGATTTGTCGCTTCCTGTACTGGATGTTCAGGTAAGAAATTGTACAGAGGTGCTTTTTGGCTTAGGGGGTTTTTTTGTTTCTATGGAAACATTTATTATACAATCATTAGGAAGTTGAATTTAAGCATCTTTCTAGATGTCTCTTTTACAAGTCAAAATTGCACAGAAAGATAGAGAATAAGATTTTTCATGAGTCACTCCTGTAAGTTGTGGCTCATAAATTGTCTCTGGAGAATCACACAGGTTATTTGAGTGCTTTGGGGTTTTTTTTTCACTTTTTTTTCATCTATTTGCCTGCACTGAGTCAAAGAACATTTCTCCTAATATTCAGGTTATGGAATAAAGTTTAAAAAATGTTGATAGGATGCTATGTGAATAATTATTTGATCAATCTCCAGACATTCAAAATACTTGATTTACTTTGTGTTTTGTATTGATAATCTGTATATGTAATATTTCAGATTCATTGTGTTGCTCTCCTCACTCAAAAGTTGATTACTAAATGTTGGAATGAAACCTCCACAGCCAAAGGGATCACATGTCTTCTGCCACAAACAGGTTTCATTTTAGCAGAAGTGAACAAATTCTGTGCAAGCAGTTCAACTAAATATGTCTCTGCTTTTGTAAAATGTTACTCTTCAGTGCATTTAATGAGATCTGTTAGAGGCAAAGGTAATGTTGCCCCTTTACAGGTTCAGAATTTGGCCCCCTCAACAGCCTTACTTTTACATAGTGTTTCAGTCTTCAAATCCTTGTTTCGTATGGACGTTCTGGTGTGAGTTAGTTATATGTTATATCATTAAAATGTTATATTTGAGCTGAAAACTCAGATAACATACCTATTTCTATAGTTGTTTTGTGGCTTTCTGGGTTTTGTAGAAAGTGAAAATTACAAAGAGAGAAAACATTAAAAAAAACAAAGAAAAGGAATCTGAAGATGAAGAGGATAAAATTGATGACCATTACCTTAAGCAGAAAGATGAGCCCCCTGGTACAAGTAAGCACCTTCAGAAAAAAGCGAAGAAACAGGCCAAAAAACAAGCCAAGGTTGGTTTGGATGGGTATTTCACATTGTGCTTGCTATTTCTGTTAAAACAAATTCTTTTTGTTTCCTTAGTTCTCATGAAGGTAGAGACAGCTTAGAATTTCTCCTCATTCAAATGCACAGCTGAGAAGAGCAATTATACTCATGTCTTTGCTGTTAAGAAGTTATATGCTCTGTTGAGCATTGCTGTGTAGGAATAAGCTAATATCCAGAGCAAAGTAGAATTTGTTACCTGTCTGAAGTAGCCTTAATTTGTATCAGACTCTTTTCCAGACATTGATGTCAAGAATATTCACAAAACTTCAGAATACGGACATAACAAAGGATCAGAAAGATAGCAAGAGAATCATTAGCTCTATTTTGATGATATTGTGTAACAGGGAGCAATGGGAACTATGTTTGAGTGAGGGTAAATTCAGTGTTGGTGGAATTGATCACCTCTGATCATTAAATCATAGATTAATTCTTCCCCCTTGTGCATCTATGGCATGCAACAAACATTCTGATAAAGAAGTGGTAAGAAATGCTAAATAGAATTTGTACTTACTGTGGTTTTTCTACTCTTGTATATTATGTATTCAAACACCCAGAGCCAGCGCCGGCAGCAAAAACTTCAAGGAAAGGTGCTTCACTTGGCAGACCTCTGTGCAACTGAACAGCCAGAGATAGATGTAGAGTATAACCAAGAAGCAGAGACTGAAATGAACTCTGAGGCTCTTGATAAGAAGCAAGAAGAGGAATCATCACATGATTGCAAAGATCACTGCTTAACTCAGAAAGACTTAAGCATACAGGGAAATAGTACAGAAGTTCAGAGCAGGCATGAAAATACAGGAAAGTCAGAACAAGAGTGTGCAGAAAATGAGTCCCTCATGGATCTGTCCTTGGAAGGCTTAGATTCTTCAATGAAGTTTGTCAATGGCCTTGACAACCTGTCTTTGAAAGAGGAGGATGATGACAACGAAGATGAGGAAGAGCTTGCTACAGACTTTTCAAAACTCCACTTGGGTGCCAATGGATCTGACACGAGTACCTTAGATGGCCTTCAGCCTGTTCCTAAGAAGACGTGTGAAGTATCGACAGAGGACCCTGAAACAGCATTTTGTACTCTGGCAAACAGGGACGAGCTGAACCCAGAGGAAGGTTCAATCCATCACTGTTTGTATCAATTCACCCGTAATGAAACACTTACCGAGACCAATAAACTACTGTGTGATGTGTGTACACAAAGGCATTGTGGACCAAAGAACAACATAAAAAGTATGACAAACTTTTTAAAAAGAAAACTTTAAATATATCTTTATCTGCTGCTTGGGTGGGTAAGGGTGGGGGGAATATCCCTAAAGTGGTATTTGTACAACTTTATCTACTTTCATCATATTAAAGGGGAGTGCTTAGCTTCTCAGTTCTTGTAGTAGATGACATTGTACCCTTTTAAATAATGAAAATAAAGAAGTTCCTGCTGTAACATTGTTTTTATATAAAACATTTGTTTTAATCTTTGGTGGTTTTTCTTTTCTGCAGGTGAAAAGAAGTACGTTTATACTAATGCCAAAAAGCAGATGCTCATCTCTCTAGCTCCTCCAATTTTAACCCTTCACTTAAAGAGGTTTCAGCATGTAAGTAGCAGGCTGATGCATGTATATAGCCTCAGGTTAATATGTATGTATGTGTACATATGCATGTAGTACTAGCTTAACTTGAAAACATGCTAACATTGCTTTTATTTTCTATAAATCTAGTTGGTTTTTTTACCCAAAGTTCGGAAGGCATTAGTGTGCAGCATTGTGTTTTGTGGTCTTTGAGGCGTTGAGGTGTGTTTTCCTGAAAGAATATTTCCTTAATTAACTAGAAAACACTGTGAGCATATTCACAATACATTCCCTCATTATACTTATTGCTAACTGTACCAAGCAGAATCTTAGTGTTAATGGTTTCCTACTATTACAGCAGTTCATGGGCTCATACATTTCAGTAGGTATAGACAAATAGGATCCCTTACTAATAATAAGTAACAGATAAGTTAGCAGAAGTGGAAAAGAGAGAATTCTGA
>VZRL01004797.1:1150423-1166006 GCA_013397895.1 Origma solitaria
TGAAAGGAAAGCAGTGTAACTTGAATTTTATTTACAGACACTGAAGTAAAGTCACCTCTTTATTCCCAAGCTGTAGAAAAATTTTTAACTCAGGGCTTTAGCTTTACAAGAGAGAAAGAGGAAAGGGAGACAGTACTGCCTCTTCTAAATTTAAACCTGTTTGGTCTTTTGGTGAAGATACTTGAAAAATAAGGGAGGCAACTTTAATTAGGTGAGAACCAATTTCATATAGAAAATGGAAATGTGTAGCCTACTCCAAGAGACTGTGATATGAAGAAAATAACATTTATCATCATCTCCTTTTGTTTTTCCAGTTTGATACTGGACGATTATTTGCTTAAGGTGGGAGCACAGTTTGCATCAGTTTGGATGCTCTAAGATCCTCAGGCATGTTACAGTATCTGAGAAGCAAGAGTTGTCCTCAAAGTTACTGAAGTGCATTAGAGCTGATTCTTTTTCCACTTTTGCTACCATTACATTAATGTATGAGTAAGCTGAAGAGCCATCTTAACATGTGCTCCAGTGCAGCATGTGGGGGCAAGGAAATAATGCTGGGAAACTGGAGAAAGAAAAAAATTTTGCTTTTTCCCAGTTTTGTATAATGTAAAACTAATTTTGTATTGTTGAAACTTTAACCTGAAACACGTAGTAACTAAGCATGGTTTTAATATGCTCCATTTTAACATTATGGGGTTTTCCTCTACTTTGGTTGTTTAAGGCTGGATTTAATCTGCGGAAGGTTAACAGGCATATCAAGTTCCCAGAAGTGATAGACTTGGCTCCTTTCTGTACAGCTAAATGTAAAGTAAGTGGGAAAACAATCAGATTCTCCTTTCCCATGTTCTAATGTGCTTTCACAACAAAGCTGCATAGCAAAATCTTTGTAGAACGCTTGTCAAGCCTATTAGTTTGTGTAATAACTTGTACTTCGCTGCTCATAGCTGTAGTGCTTGCATGAATCTCTAATGACCGGTTTCCATTCCATCAGCAAACAAAGAGTTTACATTCTTCAAAACCCAGCACCTGGCTGACATAGCTAAATTTGTGGTTTTCTAGAACGTGGCTGAAGGGAATACAAAGGTCTTGTACTCTCTCTATGGAATTGTTGAACACAGCGGAACAATGAGGTCTGGGCACTACACTGCCTATGTTAAAATGAGAGCTATGAACAACCACCTCTCTGATCTTGTCCTTCGAGGACAATCTCAAGGTAAATCATTAGAAATGTTTTACAAATTATTTCTTATTGAATCACAGAATGGTTTGGGTTGGAAGGGGCCTTAAAGATGATCTAGTTCCAACATCCCACCATGGTAGGTAAGTTCTCCGTGAAGGGCAATGAAGCTGGTGAAATCCTACAAGGAGCAGCTCAGGGAGCTGGGGGGTTTCAGACTGGAGAAAAGGAGGTTCAGAGGAGACCTTATCATTCTCCAGAACTGCCTGGAAGGAAGGTGGTGCCAGGGGAGGTTCAGGTTGGACATCGGGAAGAAATGAAGACAAAATGGTGGTTAAGCATTGGAAGGGGCTACCCAAGGATGTGGTGGCATCCCCATCCCTGGAGGTGTTCGGGGAGCAACCGGATGTGGCACGCACTTGTGGTCTGGTTGACAAGGCAGTGATCAGTCACAGGTTGGACTTGATCTTGGAGGTCTTTCCCAACTCAGTGCTTCTGTGATTGTACTCTGTGATTCTTACTGAAGAACAGTAATAGAACTGATTGCTTCAATTCTTTGTTATAACTCTTAAAACTTTTACTTCTGATTTTTTCCTCTCGCAGCTTTAGAAACTGAGCCAGTCAAAGGTCAGTGGTTCCACATCAGTGATACCCACGTACAAGCTGTCTCTGTGTCCAAAGTGCTGAGCTCCCAAGCCTATCTTCTGTTCTATGAGAGGCTACTGTAACTCAGAAGAGCCTTCTTGTGTGTGCAGCCACCTTCTTTGGTGGTCTGAGAGAAGGCAGATTCGCAAATCATGTTGTTAACGTGTTGGAGCTACTGTATAGCAGGAATTCACTTTATGCATCTTAGACACACTGACACGCAGTTAACTTATACTTTTTCCAGTGTTTCCACTACTTTTCAATAAAAGTTTTTTTCAAAATTACAGCTTTGAGTTTTTGTTGAGCAATTTAGGTGTTGATATAAACCTTGATCAGCCGCTTTTTCACTTTAAAGCAACCAGCTCTAATTTTGAACTGTAGTTAATCTCAGCTATCATGTGTTCCATGTGTTTTTTAGACCTGAGTTCCAAGCATAAGAAGCTGATTCTTTCTACACATCTTAAAAGCCAAGACAATTGCAGCTTCAGCTCTCTTCTCACTGTTGCTTTCTGTCCAGTAGAGGAGCCCTCAAGTTTGCACACACTTCAGGAATTCTTTTGCTGGTGCTTTGGCAAGGCTGCGTGCTTGGCTCACTCTCTCAGGCAGTCCTATGTAGCCTTTCCACACTGCAGGCAGAAAACCACTAGTCCTGCAGTGACTTGTAATTTTAAACTTCTCCACAAGCTAGGCATCATGTTGGCTTTTATGTGAATAAAATCTTGGCTCTGCCATGCTAGAGCAGCAGCTGCTTACATTCAGTGCATTTTTCACAACAGCCTTACTAAGAAAATGGGCATCTTGTTCCTGTAACCCTTGGAGCCATCAGCAGTAGCCCTCATGCAGCTGACTACAGCAGTATGCCAATCCTTCTGAAAACTTGCTGAGTTTATTTTTCAGCCACACCAGCAACTGACTATAAAGCCAGCATTAGTAGAGCTGTTGTATGGCAGCCTTATTTAGGCATAAGATAGTTCCAGACTTGATTTAGCCTTCCACTCCCTCCTGGTTGTGAGATAGAGTAGCGCTGGCAAGAGTAGTAAAAGGATTAATTATTGAAGTGGCTTGGATTTCAAGTGCAGTTCTCCTTTCAAGCCACTTCGAGACACATAAGCTGTTTACTTCCCAAGATTAATCTTAACAGGGGGCTTCAGCTGAAAGATTCCAGCACTGCATCATGCTGGCCAGTGCTGCTCAGCATTTATTTTTAAGGTCATTAGAATGTAATGCAGTTCACTGCTGTCAGGCTGCCCTTTTGAGACCATGGGGACTTAAAAGGGTGAGGGTAGAGATGCATGTAAAAAAAAGGAATCATACAATCATAGAATGGTTTGTGTTGGAAAGGACCTTAAAGATTATCCAGTTCCAACCCCCTGCCATGGGCAGGGACACTAGACCAGGTTGTTCAGAGGTTGTCCAGCCTAGCCTTGAACAGTTCCAGGGATCCAGGGGCAGCCACAGCTTCTCTGGGCAACCTGTGCCAGGGCTTCACCACCCTCACAGGGAAGAATTTCTTCTCTGTATCTACCCTAAATTTACCCTTTCAGTTTGAAGGCATTCCCCTTTGTCCTGTCACTACATTTCCTGATGCAGAGTCTCTCTGCAGCTTCTCTGTAGCCCCCTCAGACACTGGAAGGTGCTGTGAGGTGTCCACCTTCTCTTCTCCAGGCTGAACAGCCCCGACATCCTCTGCCCATCTCCATAGGGCAGGTGCTCAGTCCCCTTATCAACTTGGTGACCTTCCTCTGTGCTCGCTCTAACAGTTCTCTGTCCTCCTTATGTTTGGGGCTCCACATCTGTATGCAGTGCTGCAGGTGGGGCCTCTGGAAAGGGGCTACTGTAAGCAGGGACCACAGATCTGCTGCCACACAATTATTTCAACATTCACTTGACAGTTTACACCCAAGTACTGGCCAAGGGGCACAAATAAGAGCACAAAGAGCCACAACAATGGTAGATCAGGAGCTCCCTGCAGCAGGCTCATGGGCAGCGTCCCTGCACATTCAGTCTGTTGTGCCTGTGACAGGAATTAGTATGTGATCTCCCCCTCTTTATCTCAGTCCCAGAGAAGTTCTGCCTCCTTCCTCGACAGGACAGGGTGTCAGCCAGCCAGCCATGGGTCAGTCTACCACACCCACACAGTGTCATCCCTACACATTCACAGACTGGAAGGACCATGTCATGCTAGCTCCAAATGAAACGAGTCAACATTTTAACAGTGAGTACATTTATTGAGGTGTTTGAAGTTCTGCACCCCATTGGAAAGTGTTCATAATTTAAAGGCAAAAGCAAAACATTGTGACAGGCTCCAACTGGGATATTAAAAAACTCATATAGTCATGTCACTTAAGAAACACAATTAAATTCTTCAATCATTTTGGTCTTCGTCCCAGTCTTTCTTTCCTGATGGAGGTTTTGGGCCACCAGCTGGTTTTGCCATAATGATCTTGAAGAAAATAAAGTAGAAAAAGCTTATGTTAGAATCAGGCTCTTACCCTACTCCTACAGCCACATGATGCTGACTGCTAGCATTCACTACATTCATGCACTCTCCCTACTCTGAACCTAAGCCAGTGAATATTATTATCCCTCTGAGATATTCACAACTTAGTTATCTGTTTTCTTGAGAATGGTAGAAGCTGAGCCCTAACACAATTAAAAAAGTATTTTACCTCGTTTTTGCATGCAGTTTAAAACTTCAGTTAGTCTACAGAAAGTGACTGCTTAAACAGGCCAACAGCAAACTAGTTTACAGGGTGCACACTACAGAAAGCAGGATTATCTGCGCTATTGTCTTTAAGTATCACACTTTAAAACCATGAAGTCCCTAAGTCCTACCATGTTAAAGCTCATTCTCTGCACTGTAGTGCACTATAGTGACAAGTAAGGTAAAACTGAACCTGCACTTGTCATCCCTTCCAAGAAAATTTGGGTTTAGGAGCAGAACTCATTTGCAAAGGCACAGGATGCAGCAATCAGCAGAAGACAGCAGTATTATGTGCTCTCAAGGATACAACCTGCCATGTGCTTGTCAATGAACTCATGCATGCACTCACAGAGATACCTCTCTGCTACAGAAACATAGCTTACTGCACACTAGTTTTCAGGCTCATCTTTCCAGTCATCCTTATCCCAATGTCCTTGTTGCTTAGGGGCTTTTGGACCTCCTGCTGTTTTTGCCATAATAATCTACAGAAATTTTACATGCAAATTCATTTTTGCTAAAGTTTCACAAAATAATTAAAGATTTTTATCATTAAGACTGCAACCTCTATTTTTCCTAAAAATTGGGTTTTCATGTAAAAACAGTGTATGAGAGGAAGTTTCTTCTATTACATCTTCTTCCTACAGAAGTCAGCATAACTCTCTGGATACAAATATCAACTGTCAGATCTTTAGGGAAAAAAAAACCCAAACCCAACAAACATTAATAGCACTGCTATAGAAGCAGCCACATTCCAGTTCACAAGCTCTTGAACAAACGACTTCCTGGCTTTCAGAAATGAACAAACCACATTCTCAAGTAGCATTACTTTTATGCCTTCCATTCCCAGATTACACCTATTTGCATGAGGGCTCTGCCAGGTTATATAATTCAGCACCCAAATGACATAAGCTTACCTGATCAACCCTTAGGACAGTTACTGCTGCATTTGTAGCGAGCTTGATACCCCAGAATTTTCCAAGGTATGTGTCTAACACACCAGCTTCCACCATGTCCTTCACTGCAGCAGCTTCAGCCTGTCAGGTGGGGGAAAAACATTATTCAAAACTTCCTCAGGCTTTTACCTAGAAAGGTGGTATCACTTTTCTAATCTCATCTTCCTTCAGAAAATCTTCATTCCTAATCCACTGGCAGGAAGACAAAGTCAGTAATTACTGAAGACTTACTCCTTGTCACATTAGTTCAGTATCTTCCCCTCCACCTCTGACATGAGGCCACTACACTGCAGTGAATTGAACTGCTTGCTGATTAAAAGAACATTTAAGTACTTCAATTCTAAGAAGTTATTATTCTAGACTGTGCAACAGAGAGTTTCCAACAATTTAAAATAATCTATAAATACTTCATACTGATAGAAGTACTATTAAGTATAACCCTGCACTGCAGGGCAGCAAGTAACATGAGAGACTATTTACCTCAATATCAAATCCAACATTTTTCTTCCCTTCCTGATGCACAGCATAAAGTTTGGAGATGACCTCATTAGCCTTTACTCCAGAGTTTTCCGCCAGTGCTCGAGGAATGGCTTCAAATGCCTCAGCAAACTTCTTGATGGCATATTGGTCAAGTCCAGGACAAGTCTAAAGTGAAGTTGAAAACCATGTCAGCATTTCAAAAACTGTAAGACAGGAAGGCATTTCCCCCCAATTTGTTATTAATACACATATATATATGTTGGTATAAAATAATGTTTGTATTTTTTGTAAGACATGTGTGAGAAAAGATGAAAAGCCACAAAGCCAGTTTGCTATACCTCTCCATAAGATGTGATCTGCTTGGCTAATTCAATCTCTGTTGCACCACCTCCAGGAACAAGACGTTTATCCTGTGGAGAGATCACACCAAAACACAATGTTTTGTTTAAAGCTTTTTTTTTTTTTTTTTAGGATTTTTCTGCTCTATCAACAATGCAAGAGAACTTTATTCCACACAGACTTATAAGAATCTGCTTCAGCACAAACATGCATTATAAGGGAAATCTACCAGAATTTACTCATTCAATTCATCGTCTTTGAAGAAAAATAGTTTCTTTCGTAAAAAGCAAAGTAACAATGCAGTGGGTTTTGTGTCTGGGATTTTTTAGCCTTTTTTTTAACAATTTCAGCTCTTGGCTAACTATAACAGCATTCCTAGATTTTCTCATCTTTCTATTATTTTGGTGGGAAATATACAAGAAACCAATCTACTGTACACTAGGTTTAATATGTCAACAGGTATCACAAGGTGTTGGGAGCTTTTGTTCTCTTTCATTTTAAATTAAGCATTTTGTACATCCTTTGGCAAAACAGAATTTATTTAATAACTCTGGTCTTTTAAACCACAAAGTAATCATCATGAATCTTAAATCAGGACAACTCCTGGAGACAATCTAGAATGCACAGCATTTTTGTACTCTAAATCAATGTGCCTGTCTTGGTATGTACAGCAGATTAAGATTCTAACCGTTTTAACAATTTTTGCATGCCGTTTTCCAAGTAAATACAGGAACTTTTTCTTTTGTATAAAGAAAAATTAAATAATACTGAAGTCCACATAAGCTGCTCACAAAAAAATCCTCTGTAAAACTGAGTTCTTCCATCCATAAAAACCTATCTGTATTATGTGGAGGAAGCATGAGGTAACACCAATGAACTAGAAATTGAGTCTGCAACCAACCAGTTTCTCCTGATGGCAAGTGACAAAGCTGACTTTTCTTCTGTGCCTGGTTTCCAAAGAATATGACATTTAAGGGAGTAAGTCAAGAAAGAGCTGACTGTCTAGAAAGTGGTAAAACTTACCTATCCTCAAGAACTCACTCATTATTGGAAAACTGAGAGCAGTCCATATTGAGCACCATTTTTTATGTACCCTCTTTCACAGCAGCAATCTCTACACAGCTCTCTGTACCTCAGTACTATACAGTCATCTCTCCAATACCAGAAGGCATCTAAGCAGATTAACATATACAGCCTTTGTAGCAAACAAGCAGAGCAGGCTCAAGTCTTGCCTCAAACTAATCTACTTCTCACTTTTGATAACTCAAGTGTTCTCATTACTTACCCTTGTGAGTACTTTGAAAGTATTGACACCATCATCCACTGCTCTCTCTATGTCATCCATCAGATTGTCTGTGGATCCACGAATGAGGATAGTAGAAATGGCACCATCCTCCTTCTCTGTTCAGAGACATGCATTACTGAATTAATTCATTAATTTTGTATCTCAAACACGGACAAACACATTTTAGAACAGCAGTGCCAGCAGTTCTACAGAACATACATACCATGCTTAAACACCACAACCTGTGTATCCCCAACCTCTGACAAATACACACTACTGCAGCGACCCATTTCTTCAAGAGTAGGGGGAGTCTGGAAAGAAAAACAAGAATTAAGAGGTGAACCTGTTCATCAGTTCTCACCCTCCTGCACCTTATTTGGGAAGTCCATACCAGTCTGGGTAGGGCTGTTGCACCAACAGTTTTGCACAGTCTTCGCAGGTCCCACTTGGAGTTCAACCTTTAAAAACAAGTTTCCATACCAACGTTAAAACATGCAAGAGTATTCTCTTGGCTGCATAAACCAATGGCAAGATCCAAATTTTCTGCATCAAGTTACAAAATCCACCCAACTATTTTTTTTGAGTTTTAATTATCAGTTTTCAGGGATGCTGTGAAAAGACTATTTTCTAAGATTTTAAAAGTAAGTAAGAGATTCAAATGCGTGGAAATTATCAAACTTCATCCTCTAGTGCAAAAGATTTGAATTTATTTTTACAATGCCTCTGAAATAATAATCCTTCACTACACAGGAGACTACAGTATCACACTCCATTTCCAGAAGTGCAAACTTTTTGGACAGCACCAATAAATCCACATTTTTAAACAGAGGACCACTTATTTGTGTGAGATGTTGAGAGCTGCTGCTAGTATATCTGACTTTATATGATGCAGGATATATTCTGAAGATGTACAAACACACTTTTATTTATAGGAAAAAAAGACAAATAGAGCAGAAAAATGACAGAGAAGTGTTAAGAATTGCCATCTATAAATACATTAGTGATACACAGAGGCATCTCATCATTGCTAAATCATCACATGAGGACTCTGACAAGGGAAAACCATTGTGGAAGAGTCACACATGCCTTTGAGATCACATCCCTCTTTACTAGATCCACAAATTTTGAAATTCTTGATTTCAACTGTGCTATGGAAACACTTAAACCAAAATAACAATATATTGTACATATAACCAATATACACCAGTTACTCCCCAATTAGCTGTCAGAGGTGAAATTCTATCAAGAAATTAAAACTATGGAACAACCAAATTATGGGTCAGATTTTTACTTACTAGAAAGACAAGTAATCTGCAATATTTTGTTGGTAATTCATTTGAGAGCTAAGAGACAAGATGGCAAGTGCATTTCATAAATCTAGTAGACCAAATGTTTTCATGCTCTCCTAGCACTTACCTGACTAACATAAGATTGTATTTGTTGGCATAATGAAGAGCCATGTCTGCCACTTTGCCACCTGTTACTACTACATTTGCGCCACTATCAGCAATAGCTTTGACTTGCAAGTCCATTAGATTTTCTTCTCCTTTACTGAAATTCATCAGTTCTTCAGCATTCTTTATAAGGACAGTGCCCTAGTAAAACACATATGCTGTTATCAATTTAGCATTAAACCATGTGCCTACAAGTTTCTGACAAACCATTTTCTCTTCTAACCTACCTATAAACCTCAAGTCGTCCTGTTTTGTAATACTGACACCCTTCCCAGGCAACAGGGTAAAGCAAGGGGAAAAAAAAAAAAAAAAGAAACCACTAGGCAATTCTGGTATTTCTAAATAACCCTAAGGTTCAGAAATTTGGTATGTAGTTTGGCTCAAATAACCCAACAAAACCACAACCATTTCCCCTACCTCAAAAACCTGTGAAGCAATCAAGGTTCAGAACTTTTCTATGAACTTTTTAAAACTATTAAAACCAATATTCTCCAAAATATCTCAATCACCAAGTGTCAAGAATATTTATAGCTAAGTCTAAAAATAAGAGCACATAAGCATAAATAGAGATGTAACTTATTTTGAGCTTTAACATACCTTAGTTTCAGTTATCATACCATCAAAAGGGCAGGAATACACTGCTATTTTTGCATCTTTGACAGAAGTAACATCTCCTTCAGTTTCTTTTTTAAAAACCATGCCATGCAGTACTGAGGAAGCAGAAATACCAGCGCCCTGAAAGGAAATAAATGGAATCTGAGACTTTTTACAAGGGCAAGTAGTGATGAGACAAGGGAGAATGGTTTCAAATTCAAAGAACGCACACTTAGGAAAAAATTCTTTCCTGTGAGGGAAGGTTGCCCGGAGAAGCTGTGGCTGTCCCATCCCTGGAAGTGTTCAAGGCCAGGTTGAACAGGGCTTGGAGAAACCTGGTCTAGTGGGAGATGTCCCTGCCTGTGGTAGGGGCTGGAATGGAATGATCTTTAAGACCCATTCCAAGCCAAACTATTCTTTGATTCTGTGAATGGGGCAACATCATAATACTGACAATTTATTGCCACAAAGTCACACTACTCTGCCTGAAAAGCAGACCTTACAATCAATTGGATGTAACACCCTAAGTTAGCACTCCAACATAAAGAAATAAGACTTTACCTCATTCAACAACAACAAACATTACGAGGTTCCCACTTTAGATTACTTTCAATATTGATCATTTTTGTTTCTGAATGCTGCTACTGGGCACTAAACAAGAGAAGTAAAGACCAATTTCCAAAATTTACTACCGCATGCCACAACAAAATTAGAAAAGACTCCGTGGAAATTCAAAGATTAAACCTTCATTACACTGTTTACCTTAATAATTACCGTAAAGCCAACTACTTCAAACTTACCACAATTTTGCACACTCGGATATTATCAACATTGAAATGACCAGAATCAGGAAGAATAGAAACTAGGGGGAAAAAAAGAAAGGAAAAATAATGAGTATGTCTTGCTTAATAAATAAAGTAGAACAATGACATAATAAATAATGCCTAGAATTATTCTGAACTACTAAATTTCAGTGGTTTGAGATATCTACCTAAATTCAAGACAATTATAACCTGTTAGTAACTGGTATGAAGAGAAACAGAAATTTTGTTTTTACAAAGTAATAAGCAGGAAAAAAAAGTTTCTTCAGGCTGCTCAGTTAAGTTCAAATATGCACTCATACAGGTAGAGTCAAGAAGTAAGTCTGAAACAGTATTTAGAGAAAACACTGGAACTAAAAATGAAGCTTTTTCCTTGGAAATCTAAAGGAAGAACAAATCAACAGAACTACAGTTTTGCTTCCATTTTTCTGTGGCTCAGACAAGAGCGAGCTTCTTTGAAGGGCAATACGTCCTCCTAATGATATAAAAAGAGGGAGACAGATGGGTTTCTGGACTAAAAAGACTTGAAAGCTATTTCTAGAAATGTCTAGTAGGAAAGGCAAACCTTTTCTGTGCCACAATGCTGATGCAAACTTCCACATGAGGAAGATTACCTTCATTTCAGAGGTAAAGCATTCCATCCAATCCAACCTGCTAAACTAACCATACACTCTCTTACATGAAGATGTCAGGCAAACCTACTGAGTTTTTTGGCTTCATGCCCACACCTATTGCTGCCCACTTACCACAGGCCTGAGCAATAAGCTTTGCCAAGAACCGTTCACTGCCATATTGTTTGCTCATCACTGATGTGTGCAACAAAGACGCCACTTCTTCAACATCTCGAAGGTTCTTTGCAGAACAGCACACCAAGTCTGGAAGAATTTCTAGGGCTTTCTTGCAAGCCTTTTCATATCCTTCAATCACCTGTGCCGCAAACAATAAATATTCACTACAACACTGCATACTGCTTTTATGTCCTTTTCAAATAGCCATAAAACATTAGCAGATGCTAAGGTTTACAAGGGAAGCAAATAATCACAAGCAGCAGAACACATGGTTCTCCTTCAAACATCTTTATCTAAAAAATTAGTTGAGAAGAAAGCAGATGATTCACAGTATTATGACTCAAGAATACTGACCAGTGGCAATCTGCATTCAAGCTGTGTGAACTGTAATGAGAATATAACTTGCCTCCGAGACAGATAACCCCATCCTCAGAAGGTCTTCTGCTAACTCCAGAAGAACTCCAGCAAAAACAAGGACAAAGTTTGTTCCATCTCCAACTTCTTGTTCTTGCATGTGTGAAGCCATCACAAGCATTTTCGCAGCAGGATGCTGGACCTTTAAAAGAAGTTACGTATCTTGCACATCTTGGTCACTGACACCCCACCTAAGAGTGCAGCTTCAGGCTTTTCTACACATCTTTCTAAGCTCTCTTATTTCAAATTGTACCTAAAGATACTAAGAATATGCAAAATTGGAAAAGAAAGCAGCACAGATTATCTTAATTGGCAAACTTCCCTAAGAAAAAGCCCAAACAAACAAAACAAGCAAAAACACAAAACAAACCACAAAACAAACAAAAAAACCAAACAAAACAAAAACAAAAAACAAACTAACAAAAAAAAACCAAAACAAAACCAAAAAACCAAACAAACAAACAAAAAATCCCCCACAAAACCAAAACCAAGACAGAACAAAAACACAGAGAACTGAACACTGCCCCTACAACATGCATGTTGGTTCTGAGCTACTTTTACAGGATGCATGGCTTCACAACTGAGCACTGCAACAGGAAAAGTCTGGAGTTTAGATCTGCAAATTGAACTCATGTGTAACATACAAAGTACACATCTAAATTACAGTTTAATTTTAGTGTGTGGGAGGGTTCTGCTAAAAGATTCCACTGCTTCCCTTTTCTTTTAAATAAATGCAATAGAACACTGTATTCCTGCATAGTTACACCTGACATTTTATACCAGAAAGTAATATGCAAAACTCCTCATTTTAAGTCACTAGTATGCAGATTATATTTTTAAAAAACAGAACTGAGACTCCCACAGTTATTCTACTCATACTGAACACCAACACAATGCATTCAGTAAGGAAATACTTCATACTTACATTATTTCTATCACTAAGTATAGAATTCAGTAAAATATTATTTATGTTGTGTCACAAATACCAATTTGAAGTAGGAAGAAGAATTAGGAGAGGACAGCCTTTTCACGCCTTTACAGTATTTATAGAAGGATGCTGCTATAGCCTCAGATTCATAAATTCAATTGATGGATTCTAAGCAGTCAGGAAAACATGGCAACTAACAACACTGGGAGATTAACTCAACAGCTGTTTCGTGCAGACTTTTCCAAAAGATTGTAATTCTACGCATACCCTCTTCTAAACCTACAGGCTTGGGGAAAAGAAGGGAATTATTAAGCATCTCGTACAACTATTAATGCTGCTTCACAGAAGAGTTATATTCTTCACTGTGGACCTCAAATTCAGTGAAAAAAGTAAATTATTTCCAATGTGACATATGTAAATCATCTGGTAGAGTGGCACTTCCTCACTGACAGTCAGAACCATGGCAGCCCATGAGCAGAAACACTAGTTCACCACTGCTTCTTCTGAAGCAAGAAAACTTACCTCTAGCTCTCTCAGGATAGTAGCAGCATCATTTGTAACAAAAAGCTTTTCCAGGTGATTGATAACCATTTTGTTCAGTCCTAAAGGGGGAAACATAAGAATTTTCAAAAGTCTTTCAATATGCAAACATTATTTTGTACACAGACACTGTTTTATAACTTTCAGGTGTATCCTGCACATTAAAATGATACCTCTGTTTATAATTTAAGAACTTTAAAATATTTTTGCGAAGTAACACTTGAAGTGTGTAACATCAAGGAGAAACCAGTAATTTCTGAGTAAGCCGTTTTCTCTTCAGAAATATTAGCACATAATTTAATTAACCCATACAGGAGAATATCTTTTGTTTTCATTTATCTGACTTACCAAGATTATGGTCACCAGGATTACCTACACCACATTATCATGTTTCCTTTAATTTTTGTGTTCTTTCATATATTTTATACTGTGTGTTTCAAAGAGCCCACAATACCTGCTACAAAAACCTGGCAAAGGCATATACACTGTGCATAACTCAAGAGTTATCAAAGCAAAACATGAGTTCTGTAGTCACAAAGAACTGTGTTACAGTTTTAGAGTAAGTGTTACAGTTTTAGAGCAAGTCCAATGCATCTCCCCCTGAAACAAACAGCTGCTTCCTTGTCAAGGTATGTTTAGCCTCCAAACATGGCATTTGTCTCAAAAATGCAGCAATAATTTTAGGATTTATTTACCATTTGGTCCATAAGCTGTACGGGTGGTTTGAGCAAGTTCTTTGCATGCCTGGATGTTCCTATAGACAGCTTCTTCTAGTCCTGAATAATGCTAAAGAGAAAAACAACTGATCAGAATTAAGCTAACAACAAAAAAAGTGATGAACTAGTAATTTCTCATCAAAGCAGCATCAATCTAGTGAGTCTCCGAAAGTTTTTTATTAATTTACATTTGGTATTTCACTTATAGTTTAAATGACCAACCCTTACCCAAAGACAGTGAGAACTACTGTGTACACATTCTCAACCAGGCAGCTCAGCAGCCACAAAAAGCTTCTGAACAGAAAATCTGAATAGTGACTCAATTTGCAATACAGTTTGCATCCCCTCAGTCTTCCAAAAAAGTTTTGTGACATGCCACAGAGAAATGGGAAACAACCAAGGCCCAGCTGGAGAGGGGCAAGGGTTTTTGTACACGCTTCTTTATTCATACCTTTGTATGCTACAAAAATCATTTAACTCAGTTCTACGTTTAAAATGTGTGGTTTAAATATTCAGAAGCAGCATGATTAAGTAAAATATTTGTGCCTGAGAAGGTGATCAGCCTGGCTTCAGTTTGGAAACCGTAAGACAAGCCCAGAAAGGACCTTAAGGAAAAAGAAAAGCAGGATAAAAAGTACTGTGTGGCCCATAAGAGAAGGGAGAAATATTTACTAATATTTACTCTCTAAATACAAACCAAACGTCTTAGATTGCCAGCTGCCTCCTTGTTTTGCAGAAGACAACTCTTGCTGCTCTGGCCTTGAATTGTCTTAACAGTGAGCCAGCAGTGAGGCCACTCTGCTTCCCTGTTCTGCATCCTGCCCTTGACATATGCCATTATATGGCTCTAACAAAGGTTCTAAACAGAAACATAGAGGGCTTTCAGAGCTGCTATCTTCACTCTTCTATTAAGTAGCAGCGAACATAGATTTTCTTATTTTCCCCCTTTCTTGGAGGGAGGGACTTTGGACAAGGGCCTGGAGTGACAGTACAAGGGGGAATGACTTCACATTGAAAGAGAATAGGCCTAGATTAAATATTAGGAAGAAATTCTTCCCTGTGAGGGTGGTGAGTCTCTGGCAGAATTTCCCAGAAAAACTGTGGATGCACACCCCTGGAAGCATCCAAGACTAGGCTGGATGGGGCCTAGAGCTAAACGATCTTTAAGGTCCCTTCCAATCCAAACCCTTCTGTTGATTTTATGAATAAAAAAGGAAAAAACCTGCTTGCTTCCTATCCACTTTTCAAAGAAAGCTTTTCCTTTATTAAGATACAGTCCTTCAACTCTACCAAAATCTTTATTACGTTAACATTAAATACAATGAAAACGTATGTATGACAAGGAAATACATGCAAAACATTACATTGTTCTGCACTGCTGACAAAGGTAACAAAAAGAGCCGAGCAGTACACAGAGCGACCCGGACACTTCTGAACAGCTTCAACCACAGGGCCCGGCTGAATGTTGCTGTTCAGCCCCGGTGAGCGCTCTCGAACAGCGCGGGCAAGAGCCGGGCCCGGCGCATCCCCGGGGCGCGGCACGAAGCAGCAGGGCCCGGCCCGGGGGCAGGGCGGGCAGCACGATCCCGGCCCCGCAGAGATTTCTGGAAGGCCGCGTGCGCCGGGCGCCACCCTGCAGGGCCGCGGGGCCGGGCTGGCGCCGATCCCCGCAGAGCAAAGGCCGCGCAGGGACCCCGGGACGGGAGCGGGCAGTGCGCGGACCCCGAGCCCCCGCCCCACGGGACACG
>VZRL01004797.1:1166148-1235235 GCA_013397895.1 Origma solitaria
CAGGCGCAGTGCGGGCCAGGCCTGTGACGCCCCTGGGGCCGGGCGGGCCGCGGCGCTCGTCCAGCTCAGGCCTAGCGGGGTTCGCCGCCGGCGGAGTCGGGACAGGAGGCTTGGCTTCCTCAGAGTCTCTCTGTTTACCTGACGAGCTTAGCACACCGTCCCCCAGGCGTTCTTCGGTATGCTTTGCAATGCAAGTCCCAGGAACAGTGCCGAGCTTTGATGGCCGCCAATGACAAACGCTGGTCGTAAAACTGAGGAGACTCCAGGCAAGCGTTTCGCTTAGTACATACCTGAGTTGTCCAAATGGAAGCAGAATGCACACATAGGGAAACTAAATATCGTAGAACCACAGAATGGTTTGGGTCAGAAGGGACTATAAAGATCATCCAGTTCCACACCCGTGCCATGGGCAGGGACACCTTCCACTAGACCAGGTTCCTCCAAGCCTCATCCAGCCTGGCCTTGAGCACTTCCAGGGATCCAGGGGCAGCCACAGCTTCTCTGGGCAACCTGTGCCAGGGCCTCACCACCCTCACAGGGAAGAATTTCTTCATAATATCCAATCTAAATCTCCTTTAAATTTGAAGCCCTTTCCCCTTCTCCTGTCCACAAAAATCAGATTTGTTACCTGGTGTGCAACATGCCAATAATCAAACATTCCAGAGAGTAATTGATTATTTATTTCAGAGTTGCACAAGCCTGGGTGCTCAGCGGCCTTCCACAAATAACACATGCCAGCTATGAAAACTTTTTACTATTCATGTATTTTAGCTCCTCCTTCCCACTGTACCCCACCACACAATAGGCTAGAGAGGAGAACAGGCAGCACAAAAGGTAAAGATCACTGATTGAGGTAAGAGCAATTCACCAAACAGCAATGAGTTTAGAAAACAAACACTAACAGCAACGATACTAATGACAGAGGAAATCAGCAATTCACGCAGAAACTGCCTGGCAGACAATACCTGACTGCTCCTTCCGCAGCACTTACCTAACTGGACTTCAGTGATCCTTGTGGGGCCCTTCCATCTCAGAATATTCTATGATGCTGTGATTTCTGGAACTGCCCTCTTGGTACAGTGCTTTTATCAAAGCCTGCACTACCTCCATTTTCTAAAGCCAGAATGCCATTAAAGCCAAAATATATATGTATGTTTGTGACGATGAATATAGACAATATACGTATGTCTTAAATTATCACTGAAATATCTCTTTTTGTTAAAACCAGGAGTTATTTGGGACTCACTGTCTAATCACGACTTTGACTTGGCCTTGATCTTTTTTTAGCTTGTGCATCTACACCATTTATATTCTGCACAGGCATTGCCATGCTAAAGGACCATCCAAAGGTCAGAGGGTTGGCTATTGGCCGTTAGCTGCACTTTCACCACCCAAAATCTATTACTGTGCACATGGAAATCCCCAGCTTATCTGTAGGCACTTGTTTGTCGAATTCTAGGATGGTAAAATTTTAACAAGATCTTGGGAAGTTCATTAAAAGGACAGAATGTTAATTTTTTTTGCTTATTCATCTGTGGGAACCTGAGCAATGGAAAAGGAGGGATTGAAAAGCATCTGCTGAAGTGTGAGTAGAACAATTGTGTTTCACCAATACTGACACCAGACCAGTGAAAAAATGTGAGTGGCATCTCGAGGGAAGGCTAAGGGCCATGCTGAGTTTGCAGAGAATTGTACCTGAAACCAAAAATTGTGAACCCCATAGTGCTGAACATTCAGAATAATTCTCTTAGTAACAGCAGCAGTTGCTTTAGCTTTGCCCAGACAGTACTTACATCACTTGTGAGATAATGGGAAGGAACAGACTAACCAACTAGAGTATGTCTTATCATGTAAGTACTGCTTAGGTCATTGCTCTGCAGGTTCTGGGTTAAACACTACCCTCTTCCTGGGCTTCTTTTGCTTGTGGAGAGGATTGCAAACGCAGTAGGAAAGCAAGATTTCCTTACCATTTGGTATTCTTACCTCAGTGTATGCTCTCTCTGCTATAGCAAATCCAGTTAGCTTGAGTCACAGGAAAGCATATCTGGGGATTTTAGAGGAGTATTGCCTTTGCAGGGAAGTGTTTAAAAGACTTTTAGATGAGGCACTGAGGGACATGGTTTAGTGGTGGATTTGGCAGTGTTGGGGCAGCTATTGGACACAATGGTATTAGAGGTCTTTTGAAACCTAAATGATTCTGTGATTCTGCCTGCACAAGTGACAAGAATTCAGAAGTTCCTCTAAACAAGCAAATTGGAAAGGATGATAGTCTCAGAAAGGAATCAATGCTGTTTATATTGAGTTTACATTGCAGGTACAATCAAGACGTGTTGTGACGCTGGTACAGTACTCACCGAAATACAATCCAAGAGCCTTTATTTTGTCAGAGAGCCAAATTGTTGATATCCTTCTTGTTTTGTTGTCATAAGAAAAAAACATAATTGGGCAAAAATGACACATCTTCTAGATGGTGAGTTCTGTTTTGCTTAAGGAAGTGAAACGCAGGATCAGATAAGGGCTAGAGAAATACCTCTCTTCAGTTTTCGGCTTGTTCATATGGGAACTCTTATCTAGTGGAGTGCTCAAGAGTCTGGAAATACCTGGAAATACAAGCCAGCTGCTTATGAAAGTTCAGCTGTTCTTTTCAGTGGGAAGGGCTTATCGGTACCTATGTGGCAGTGGAAACTTGGAGAACACCAAACTGAGCAGTGAGAAATAGGAATTTTAGTCTGTAATTGGAAAAGATAGGAAATAGCAGAAGAGAGGGACAAGCTTAGCATTGAATAAGTGAAGACTTCTGCAGAAATAATACCCAAATGAAGTAATGAAGAGTAGAATAAATAACGTCTATCTGCAGCCTTCTGGAAACAGCCACTACCGCACCTGATTTGCATTTCTCTCAAACACTAAGCAGAAAAAAAAAAAGTCACTAAAAAGGCCGGATTCTGAGATGAAAACCACAACTTACACTGGCTATTGCCTGAGCCACTGAGATCTGTGGTCTTCTTTCTTCAAAGAAAGAAGACTCATGACTTAGATGCCCAATTTGGAATTTTCTAAGGATGGTCTAAACCAGTACTTCAGGCCAGAGACAGAGGCTTTTCCAATTTTTAATACTTTGTTTCTCTGCCTAAATAATTTCAAAAACCTTCCCCAAGTAACTACAAATTTTGTTTCTAATATCATCCCCATTATTATTTGAGGATTAATTTTAGGGTTGTTCATCACATGTGATCTGAATGTACCTGTTGAGAAATTCATTCATTCTCCAGAACTCAGGTCAGTGGGAGTCTTCTGGCCCAGGGTCTGCAGGGCACTGTCTTTCTTACTGCCAGCATGGAGCGTGACCCACCAGCATGACCTGGGGAACTTCAGTGTGTCCCATTATTTCATGGCTACTCTGTCAGCCCCATCTATCTGCCAGAAGCTCAGAAATTGGCCTGAATCCATGCCTGGTTGTGAATCAAAACAACTCCAAAGGCACCCTTGCAGCCCTCATTTCTGCACTGCCAAGCTTTCCCAGCTGTAACTAAGAACCGTAGCTCACACTATGGAATATGCATAGTTTTTCCTACATGTTTCTTGAAGTGTTTAAAGAAATGTTAATAAATAAATGCTGTGCACTTATGCAAAGCAGGAGATACTACACCACACTGCACAAGTAAGGGAATCATGCCATAGTGTAGTATGGGCCCAAAGCCACAGAATTCATTCATACTAGGAGTTGTGACTATTGCATGGAACTTGTTCTCAGTCTTGCACACTAAATCCCCAAAGTGTGATCTTCTGTTTGAACAGTAGAAACACACTGCCTAAAAAAACTGTTACTGTTGAAGACTTTCTTATTTCTTTTTAAAAATAAATATATATATCTATATATAGATATATACGTATATATAATCATTACAGACAGTTAACCAAGGTATCATTTAAGTAGTGCAATACAGTTTCCATATAAGGAATGATCAGAGAACATTTTCTAATAAGCCTTCAAAACAGGTCATTGTGAATGTACCAATGTTGTAATACGTATAACAAAAAAAACCCAAAGAAACCCCAAAAACAACAAAAAAAAAAAAACAAAAACATTGTGGCATTAGTCCTCAAGCACTGATATTAGCTAAAGGATGTCACCAGACATTGAAGTTCCAAGGTGAAGGTGACATGGTGGTATTCAGTCAAATGTTGGACTCAATAATCCTGGAGGTCTTTTCCAACCTTAGTGAGTCTATAAACAGCTCATCCATGGCTCAGTGGTACCAGGCAGATTTCATTTCAAACTCTGTATTGGGGTTAAGGTTCTTGAAACAGTAATCAAGCCATAAAGAAATCTCTGTCTTTTTTGTTTTTGAAGGATAATTGTCCAAATTCTTTTTCATGGTCAGTATTGCTTATCTTAGTAACTCTGCAGGCTAGATGTTCATTGCTTATCAAAAATAGATTTTATCTGTGATATATTTGAGCTTTTTTTTTTTAGCATAGTACAGTAAAATTAATACCTAAATGTTTATTATGCATCTTTATGGTCCAGATTCTGAGTTCTACTGACTAAAATATGGGCATCAAAGAGGAGCCTGAGGGGAGATGTCATTGCAGTCTACAACTTCCTAAAAACCAAGGGGAAGTTGAAGGACAGTGGTGATCTCTTGACTGGTGATTGGTGAGAATACCTGAAGGAATGGCATGAAACTGTCAGGGAAGGTTTAGGGTGGATATTAGAAAATTGTCTTCTCCCTGAAGTTACACCTCCGTGATTCCAATCCTCTACAATACAGTCTAACCAGCAATTTGTCTTCAATGTTGAATTTCTGTCACTGCTGGCATGTACAAAAGAACTACGAAAGAAAATGCTCTGTTCTGATAAGACTTATAAAGGATTATGAATTTGAGAGCTAATAATTGATTTTGCATACTGGAATCACATTCCAAGTTGAAACAGTGAAGGAGTGCCATGTACAGTATTTTTACTGTTACAAAAATTTTTATGATTTTACCTAATGGTAATATAGTTACTAATAACAGTGTGGCTTGTTCATTTAATCTGTTGTCAGACTTAGGAGTTATAATAAACTATCCCAGGACCATCAGTAGGGTGAAAATAAGGGAAATCTTAGAACTAGTGGGATTACCAGTTGTATGTCACCATTGTATGATACGTGGTTCCAAAAGGTTGAAAATGTCCTGCAGACTTCTCAGTAGCTCTAAAGAATAGATTCTTTTTAGTTGTGCATGTATCTCTACTTGCCTGTGTTAAAGGATTCCAAATACACACTTTCAATGTTTCTCCCTGAAATCTAGAATAAAACAATGAGTCCTCTGCACAACATCTTACAGTCTCATAGAAACCTGCTGGTTTAACTTCTTGTGTCTATTTCATGATTTTTAAGGAGGCTTAAGTGAGAGTATGGTGAAATTTGTGAATGGTGGTGTGAAGAGGAATAGCAAAAACCTTCTAATGGTTGTGTACAGCATTTGAAAAAAGAGGGTTCATCAGCAAGTGAAATTAGGCAATTTTTCTCAATTTTTGCTTTTTTGTAATCATTGATGGCAAATTATAGCTTGTAAAAAATTGTAAGAGGAAAAATATTTTAAACTGTTTTCTTGTACTTAATTTTTTGCATTTTTTAATATGAAAACCAGTCTGTCATGTCTGTATGCCATGGTTTTTGTAGCTTTTGAAAGTAATGCTTTAAAATTCAAATATCATCAACTGCTGAGCTGTGGTAATACAAACTGTAAGTTCTCTGTGCAAACAGCAGAGACCTCTATAACTTTCCAGTAATTGTGAGCTTTATTAATAGCTGGCTTAGTTAATTTTAAACCACTTTGATTTTATTTATGGCTGTAAAACTGTAAGAACTGCATGAATGGGATGGAAGTAGTTTTTATTTTAGCTCGTTCAAGAGTAGGTTTCTAATTTTGCATTGTGTTTGAAGACTTGAAATTCTCAAGTAACAGACAATTTGATCATCTAAATTGTAACCTAGAACATACAATTTTTCCCAGAAAATGTATATGCACACAATTTTTTTTAAATCAGTTTAGATGCCTGAAACAGGAGCTACAGCAGCCTGTCTAGTTCATGGTGTTGAAACAATTCGCTGGTACAGCCAATGGAGCTTATAAAAAATATTACAGGTTTAGTTTGAAGATTTCATTTTGCTCTTGGATTATTATAGATGACAACATGAAGAAAATCATAAAACAAGAGGCTAGCATGAATGTGGAATGGGGCATCAGGGTTCCTTTTTTGACAAAAATTACTGTAGCAAAAGCAATTTCTTAAAGCAATTAAGGAGTTTTACATTAATATGTTATATTAGTGAACAGTCAGTAGCAAAATAGTCAATAGGTTTCGAATGCACAGAAGGGACATGGACCTGTTGGAGAAAGTCCAGAGGAGGCTACCAAGATGATCAGAGGGATGTAATACCTCTGCTGAGGAAAGGCTGAGAGAGTTGGGAGTGTTCCGTCTGAAAAAACAGAGGGTTATGGGGTGACTTAATTGCAGCCTTCTAGTATGTGAAGGGAGCCTACAAGAAGGATGGAGAGAGACTTTGGACAAGGGTATGGAGTGACAGAACAAGGGGAATGGCTTCCCACTGACAGAGAGGAGGTTTAGATTGGATATGAGGAAGAAATTTTTCCTTGTGAGGGTGATGAGGTCCTGGCACAAGTTGCCCAGAGAAGCTGTGGCTGCCACATCCCTGGAAGTGTTCAAGGTCAGGTTGGACAGAGCTTGGAGCAGCTTTGGTTAGTGGAAGGTGTCCCTGCCTATGGCCTGGTTTGGAACCAGAGGATCTTTAAGGTCCCTTCCAACCCAGGCCATTTTATGATACTGTGAATTTCTAGAATGTGCCCTCTGAGGGGCAGCATTGAAGAGCAGGTTTCTGTAAACAGCTACTTCTAGTCATACTAGGAATTAGGTATAAGGAAGGGATTAAAAAGTTAGTTTTATTCTCTGTTGTCTGGAATTACTGGTTTTCAAAGGTAGCTCATATGTTTGAGAGTATTAATGCCAATCTGTCAAAAATCCTGTAGCAGACATGTTTCAGTTTAAGTGATAAAACCATCAGAATTCTTTCCTGTTCAGTACTCGAAATCATACAAAAAAAGGTGGGCATTTTGTTAATTTTGGGTTTTGTTTGTTTGGGTTTTGGTAGAAAACTGATGACAGAGCCAATTAGCATTTCTTTATTGTGAGAAATATCAAAGTCATGTCATTTCAAGAGCAATATGTCATTTTGACTAATTAATTAGATAATGTTGGATCTTTCATGTCAGCATTGCAGTTAGTATTGTGTGGGTGTGATGACCCACCCTAAGGCGGAAGGCAGTACTTAAGATTTATAAATATTCATTGGTCAAAAGTAATGACGGAAGTCTGAGGGACTGCAAATAGTCAGGGAGTTTTATTAGTGAATTACACACTTGGCATGGAAGTTGGCATTAGTCCCTGACTTAGTATATGAGCACACAGCAGTGGGGTTTGGCTAAAAGTATAGGGTGAAAGGGAAAAGGGGAATTAAAGAGGGAGATTTGAAAGAAAAGGAGGGATGAGGGTGGGAGGAAGGGAAGAAGGGAGAAAGGAAAAGATTCCAGTTCTGATTCCAGTGTCGATCCAGCAGAGGGTATGCAGATCCTCGTTTCTGTGATGCTCCGGCTGTGTCGGTCTGGCCGTAGATGTCTAGGGTCCTGGGACACCACCCGGGCTTGAGGGGGTACCTTTCTAGGAACACCTTTCTCCACTCTGAACACAAGTTTCTCGCTTTCTATGTAAGTTAGCTGTCATGCGCAGTCTTTTCTTTCAGGCCTGTCTGGAAATGTCTTCGAGGGCTTTGGGGGTCTTTGGTGGTCTTAATTCCATCCAATAACCCATGTCCATTCTTGCACCTATGCAATACTGTATGTGGTTCTTTCTCATGGAAAAGTGCTGCCCTATCTCCACCTTGCTCCCCTTATCCAGCCTGATCTTGTTCTTTCTCATGGTGTGTGAATACCAACAGTCCTTAGTTATTGCCAACAGTCCTTGGTTGGCTCCACAGCCATCCAATTATCTGTGTTTGAGACATACACATTAGCTCTCTTCTGGGAATAGAGAGCTCAATTGGTGTCACTTTGGACTGTGGTTTATAGGGTCATTAGAGAGTGGGCTTCTGTATAGCATTAGCCCCTTATAACTGAGAGCTCAAACGGACTCACTTTGAACCACTGTTTATAGGGTTGAAAGAGAATGGGCCTTAGTCATAGCAATTTTTCATCCTGGCTGGAATTCAGGTCAGTAAGTTTCTTTGAAGGTTCAATCACAAAAATATTATTCCACTTGGGCTGTTATTTAGGCAAGAAAATTAAATCTAAAAATCAGGTTAAAAAAGCAGGTGCTCACTAGACACCACTATTTCCTGGGAATAGTGTTTCTGATAAACTCAAGAGGGGCTTAGCCAAGCGCAGTTAATCAAGGCCGAGGCTTAATGAGCATTAGATCATAGTGAGGCCTGGGGAGGAGAATGCACGAGCACAATCAAGTGACTAAAGTCAGGTTCTCTGGGCCTCTACAGTGGGTCACTTAATACTGGAATATTCTGCAGTCTTAATATGACTGACTGGCTTAGTTCTGTACATTAGATCACAAGAATCTGCATCTCCCTTATTAAATTCCTGCGACAAGAGGAAGAGTGTGGTATTACTAATGACACAATAGTAGTGGTTAGTCCTTCACTTGCAATCAGCTTCATGGTGACCATTTATGAAAAGCAAAGTCCAAGGGCTATTATACACCTCTCTGAAAAAGCAGCACTTTACCGTCCTTACCCAACTTTTTCTAGTCAGTGTCCTAGTAGAAAATTGGCAGGGTCTTTTTTTTTTCTGGATAGGAGCTGTCCTTAGTCTTTGAAAATAGTATTTGAAATTGTCTTGTCTAATTTATCATGGCAGATAAATCTTGGCGAAGTATTTGTTGGGGTTTATTTCCTCCTAGTGTGCATTTAGGTTTATAAAAAATAGAATGCTTTTCATTGGAATAAGCAATTTTGCCTGAATTTGGGTTCATGGGGGAAAGTGGTGTGAGCATCCACCATTACAGACCATATTAGAGAGGTACAAGGGTTCCACACTGACTATAAATGGGGAGGCAGGTCATAAGTCTGACAGATTTTGACTGTAACCATACGATTTATTGTTTAATGTAGTTCATTGTACAAAACAAGATAAATTCACATACACATATCCTGTCTTTTTGTGATAGTTATATGCCTGATACATCTATCACACTGCTCTTGCTGGTTATAATATTGTAACTTTTCAGGGAGAGGGGATCATAGAGTCATAGTATGGGTTGGAAGGGACCTTAAAGCTCATCTCATTCCAACCCCCCTGCCATAGGCAGGGACACCTTCCACGAATCAAGGTTGCTCCAACCTCTGTCCAACCTGGCCTTGAACACTTCCAGGGATGGGGCAGCCACAGCTTCTCTGGGCGACCTGTACCAGGGCTTCACCACCCTCACAGGGAAAAATTTATTCCTAATAGCCAATCTGAACCTCCTCTCTGTCAGTGGGAAGCCATTCCCCTTGTCCTGTCACTCCACACCCTTGTCCAAAGTCTCTCCAGCCCTTTTGGAGCCTCTTTAGGCACTGGAAGGCACTAAGGTCTCCCTGGAACCTTCTCTTCTCCAGGCCGAACACCTCCAGTTCTGCCAGCCTGTCTGCAAAGCAGAGGGCCTCCTCTGGACTCACTCCGGCAGCTTCATGTTCTTCTGATGCTGGGGGCCCTGGAGCTGGACGCAGCATTCCAAGTGGGGTTTCATCAGAGCAGAGTAGGTGGGGAGAATCACCTCCCCTCGACCTATTGGTCATATCTCTTTTGATGTAGCCCAGGATACTACTCTGGACTGCAAGTGCAGATAAAGATATCTAGAGAAGGTGTGAGGGCTTCCTGGACTATTATGAGCTGCATTTGCTAATGAATTCTTTTTGCTAATAAATATTCTAGATTTTGTTGTTTCTAAACTTCTCCTCTGTGTCTGCAGCTGGCAGTATTACCTAAGGCAGTTTCAGTGCTGAATCAGTAGTGAGGTTTCAAGTATTGCCAGAATACCAGCTGCTGTTTGGGATTTTGCCACATTCTTCTGCGTGCTGATTTCTTCCTTAGACCGCTAAAGCTTCAGGAAAGAGTGTGTTGCCTTGGAAGTCTTGTTCATGTACCCATGACAGCATGATGACCTCAGTCATCATCAGCAAGTGAGGCTGTAATGTCTTGCAGTGTCCTCTTCAGCTGAGCTCTTAAATAAGGTAAGCTAAGCATTCCTTTAAAGAGCAGAAAGTCCAGTTGCTATGGAGTGATTACTCCATTTTACATGGATATGAGAGAACTATCTTCCTCTTCTAGGACCAAGCTGAATGTGACTTAGCTGCACAGTTGGTAAGCAAAATTGGTGCATTTTTGTTTAAATGTTGGTGTTTTCAGTTAGCCAGTGCTAGCTAATGCTGGCTTTGAATATTCAACTTTTGACTTCCTAGTGAATTGCTGCACACTGTCTATCTGTATCCTCCTTCAGCATTCCCTGCTGAGATGACCCACCATCATTCTTCCCATAATTACTTTCTAAAGGTTATTTTCATCTCTATGCTGATGTAAAGTATGCAAATCTGCACCTGTTGATTTCTGACAATAGTGAAGCTTTTCCAGTAATATTTCTAACTTCAGCTTTCATCTTGTTTTCCATGCAGAGTTACACAAGGATCTTTGGCAGCATCATATCTCAAAGGCTTCAGCTTTCTTCCTCTCAACAGAAGTAGTTGTTCACAATTTCTGCCTAGACTTTGCTGTGGAAGTGATGGAGTTTTTCACCAGTCAGGTTTTCAAATAATTCATAATATAGTTATTTGCAGATTATCTTAAGGCAGTTGTGAAAATTGCTGGGTCAGCTCCTGTAAAGCCACATTACCTTGATTAAGCCAATCTTTAATTTCTCTGCAACAATCTCCTTTATTGGACCTGTGTGATCCTATGTAAGTGAATTCAGCTATTGCGTTTCAATTTGCCATTAATTATATATTCACTTATGTGCTCTTTTGTAAGTTGGTGCACAATGGTGTTAATGATTTAATTTAATCTGATGGAGTTCAGCCATTTAGGAGAGTAGAGCTTTGGGGAAAGTGCATTATTTTACCTGTGTTAATACACTACCTAGGTAAGGAGATCAGAAGTAATATCTAAGAACACTAATGAAATGCTTCATTGGTTGCTCTGGTTGTCAGAATATGGGGTGTTGGATTGTGAGTGATTTTGCTCTGTGTGCAATTTCAGGCAATACTTTTTTTAAATTTTAAATTTCTTCTTGGAACATCTTCCATATGCTAGAATATTTAAAGTGTATTTTTAAATAGTGACTGGCTATCTGCGAAACACCATTTTAGCATTAATGAGGTCATATGCTACTAAAGTACTACTTATACTAGGAAACCGAGATGAATTGAAAGTAGCGTGGCTAAAAAAGTGAAGGCAACAGGTGTTTTATTAGATTGCAGATACTGGCTTTTTTTAACATCTGTAGAGTAACTGATACTTCATCCTAAAACTTTTTGCAAATTTGCATGTTTCCACTACTGAATATCAGTAAGTCCCAGTGTTCCTATTTTAGAGTATATTCCTTTAAGGTGTTTTTGACTAATAAAACATGATATCCTCTTCTAGCACATCACCAGTTTCATAATGTGATGCAGGATTGAAATCATTTTGGTTGGATACCAGGTATCTGATGACTAAGAGTATACTGAAAAAGGAACCGGTCAGGCTGTGTTCCTACACACAAAAAACAAAACCCTGGACTTAACAGCATTCTGTAATATTCACAGAGATAACTGTAAGGTATATGTGCAGCCTGTCAGGGAGAAGTATTTTTTGTGTTGAAAGAAATTGGAGAATAATTTGTTTTGGCGCAATTATTTAAATCACCGCTTTCGTAAGTAAGAAGCATGGGATTTATCTCTGTCCAAATGCCTTTGACTATTAATTTGAGCAAGTCAATGAAGTGAAGCATGCTAGACTTCAATTTTCCCATTGTTTCAAATTGAGATCTTCCCTAGTTTACTCTTACAAAGTAATTTAAAGAACTTCTTTCAATATGCTGTTCGAGTCCATGTTGTAGAGAATTTTAGCACAATCACCCCAAAAATAGATAGATGAAAAACAATTACAGTCAAATCATTCATCCTGGTGCTTCAAATTTGATCTTCTGTATGCAGAATGCTACAATTATCTCACATCTTAAAAATATGCCACCTCCCATAAAGTAGTAGTTTCAGGTGACTAATCATTGTGTAAAGCATAGGGCTGATATTTAAATGCAAATCAAGGGCCTTTTGGTGTGTGCAGTTTTGGATCTTAGCCCACAATTCCGAGTTTTCAGAGGCAGCACTCCTCACAGAAAACTGTAACTGTGTCTAGTTCTGGTCTCCTCAGGACAAGAAACACAAGGAGAGCATCCAGCAGAGGCCACAAAGATGATGAGGGTTCTGGAGCATCTCTATTATAAGCAGAGACTTCAGGAGCTGGGCCTGTTTAGTCTGGAGAAGAGAAGCCTGAGAGAGATCTCAAAAATCTGTACAAATGTCTCCAATGAGGGTGCCAAGAGGATGGTGCCAGACTCTTGTCAGTGGTGCCCAGTGGCAGGACAAGGAGCAATGTCCATAAATTAAAATGCAAGAAGTTTCACCTCACCATGAGGAAGAACTTCCTTCCATGGAGAGGAGCAGAGCACTGGAACAGGCAGCCCAGGGAGCTCATGGAATCTCCCTCTCTAGAGACATTCCAAACCCACCTGGACACATTCCTGTGTCACCTGCTCTAGGTGACCCTGCCTTGGAAGGAGGGGTTGGACTGGATGATCTCCAGAGGTCCCTTCCAACCCTAACAATTCTGTGATTCCATGAGTCTATGAATAATACAGATTTAACTAGAAACAGTGAGATTTAAAAAACATGGATAGAGTGGATACAAGACATAAAATGATGATGTACTCAATTTGCAAATGCACATGCTATTTAAACCGAGTGCAACTCGTGTCAGTCTGGAAATGTGAAGTGTCAGTCTGGAAATGTGGAGTGTCAGAGCCATCTGGAAAAGACCACCCTGGCCTATTCAGAAATCATTTCCATCCAAGACCATTGCAGTCGTGGCTACTGAAAATTTTGTCTGTCTTAAGATTTTATGTAGGGAGCCTTTCTTAGGCTTTACTGTAATGGCATGTAATGAAGGCACTCATACCATCCAAATACCATCTGTCCATACAAAGCAGTATCTTATGATTTGGGAAAACCCCGGCTCCATGAAAATTGATGCAGAGTATTTTCTTTTACTCCACTGGAGCCAGGATTTTCTGTATCTTCCAACAAATACTTTCACAGTAATTGGACGTGGAGCTGGAGATCAATACCAACTGCTGGTAACATTGAGCTGTAGAATGTTATTTGCAGTAATGGTTGTAATCAGAGGCAAATCCATCTTCTGCCCCTTCCAAAGGAGACAATTAGGGAGGAGCCCTCAATCTTTTCAGAAACACATTAAGAGAAGAGAAAAGGGTCAGTGTAGTCATAGATGCAGTCCAGCATTCCACTAGCTGTTTGGGCCAGAGCTCTGAAATCCCACTGCAGTTAAAGACAGCCTCAGGGGATACTTAACTAATGGTGTAGCTGTCTGATGCCTTCCCAGGTCATTGCTGGGGTAAACGCAGTATGGGTAGGATATTTTTGCAGTTTAGTAATTTTGAAGTATAAAAAAGGTCTTTTGAGGCCGCAAGGGCAACTGCTGTCTTCCGGAGTTTTGCCCTGGTTAGTTCAATCCTGGACTAGGGCCAGAAGGTGAGAGAGTGAGGACGGATAAAACTTTGACTTCAGACCTTCATGACTTTATTTGTCCTGCAACCTCTTTATATCTCAGCTGAGCCAAAGGAATCCAGGAATGTGTCTATACAGATCTGGGTTAGATAAAGTATTTCCATTTGGAATTCAAAGACGAAATATACCTTCACATACATTTTGAGCTACAAAAGGAGACCCCCTTTTCAAGCACAAAACAATAAAGATATTCTGTAAAATCATTTTGTAATTGTTCTCCATTTTTCTCTGCTTGCTCTAATGACAGTGGTAGTAGCACTCAATCAAAGAAGTCATGTAGGCAGTGCATTTGCATGACAGGGACTAAACTTTTATTTTCTGGCAACAGAAAATAAAAATTAAAACTGAAGAAATTAATCTCTTTAATACTTCAATATTTATCTATTAAATTGCTTGTCAGTGGTTTAAAAAAAAAAGCTATCTGAAATCACACTAGGAAATCCTCCGAGTTGAGTCGAATCTCTGACTGAGTCAGCTTCATTTATCAGCGCTATCACCAGCTGATCTATAAATGCACCTGCTTTTACAGCCTACACATTTTGAGATTTGCCTGTTATCACCTCAGAAGAGCAGGGCTAGTGCCTGCTCTTAAACAAGCCTAGCTTAGCTAAAGCCAACACGAACCTAAGCCTAAGAGGCCAAGCCCATCAGTTGTTGTTAGCTTTGATAGTCACTGCTATCATTTGAGAGTGTGCTTGTAGCCAGTCCAAGTTGGCAGTGACAGCCCAAGCTGATTGGAGCTGCAGACATTTTTGCTGACTGGAGTCATGCTATCTTTGCCAGTTTGCTGGAATAGACACAGACACTGATTGGGTCATGCTGAAAACATTCCTGTCCTATGAAGCAAGTCTGTTTGTATTTCAGGTTTGCCAGGACTAATGAATTAAAAATCTTGGGCTCACCACAGTTTGCTGCTTAATGCCTGTGACCGAAGGATTTTTTCCTCCCTGAAGCGTAACAGCATCATAATCCCTCATCCCTGGCAAGGAGAGGAAGGAAAAGCAGAATTGTAGAGAAAAGCAGAAAAGGGTTATCTTTTGGGACAGCAAAGCCTATGGGAAGTGCAGGTAGCAGCATGTTGCCCTGACAGCTGTCTCAGCTTCTCAGACCTTGTCAGTTTGTTGCTATGCAGCAGATGCAGCCTTTTCTTTTATTGAAGCTTTACTCCATAAAGGCAACGACAAGCCAAGGCAGTAGCTGGCCCTGGATTATACAAGTGCAGACACTCCGCTAAGTGAGGTAAGGCAACAGGTGTGAAAAAATCCATAGAGCTGTAACAGCATTTAATCTGAGTTCTGATACAGGTTTTTTTACAGCAGCCAGCTCTATAGGCAATTGTTGGGACGAAGAGAGCTGCTCATTAAATCTCATTAAATTCCAGGTTGCCCACTCATCTCTGTCTGCAGAGGTACTGTTCTTCATTCATGGAGAAAGCATGTGGACAATTGGGGGCAGTTGGTCTGCGTGTTTCTTAATATCACCTTGTTTACACACAGGCTTCTTTCATCTCTCTCTGTTCTCTGTGGTTGCTTTTGATGAAGAGCTTGAGGATTTGGCACAAAAAGGAGCAAAGGGATAAATGCAATATGAAAAGAAATGAATAATAGAGTAATTGCTGTGTATAAAGATGAGATTTCTTTTTTATGAATCAGAACAAAATGAAAACTTTCTTTTGTGTTGTGATAGAGTTCACAATTTCTTACCGAAAGGGTATTGATTTTTGCCCTCACAAAGCAGATGGTTAAAAGAGTCAATTTAAAAACATTGCACACCACTAAGTATGTGACTGGGATAAAATAACTCTGTTGTAGCAATATTGTTATGACAACTGTACAACTTCTAGCAAAATGCATCATTTTAATTTCTTAGGCTATGATGTGAAATGTGAAGTATACTCTTACGGGGAAGATCACTTGAGATAGTCGATATCACGGTAAGTGTACCAACAGCACAGAACAATGAACAGCCCTGATTTAAGGATTTGCTTATCACTTTAAATCTCTTCATTCTGAGGAGGTTTTTTCTTTACCTTGTATTAGGAAGTATGAAAAGGAAATATGTTAAATAAATAATTTTGCATTAGTAGTTCCGTTGTTTTTTAGAAATAATGAGATATCTCAGATGTTTCATATGAAGTGAGGGTGGAGAGGAGATCAACATGCTCAGAAGGTAAAAGTTTATTTATTCTGATGCAATGCACTTCAAAATAAAATATTTCAGTTTCCAATGGTCTTTTCCTGAATCCAAAAACATACATGGCTGCAATTTATATGACTTTTCTTTGCCTCTGCTTCATAGGTAACAGTTCAAATTTTGTGGGTCTTGAATACTAGTAAGGGGAATTAAGAACAATCCCTGATATCCTTTGTACACTGGCAGAAAGAGACACTTTCAGCTTCAAATAAGAGTTATTCAAAGGATTTTAGATTTTTTGTTGTTATTATATGAAAAGATTATGCACTTCAAATAACAAGTAACCATATCACTCTGCTAGCTAAATATCAAGACAGACAAAGCAAATAAACAAGAAATGCTGGAATTAGTGGACCCAATGCAAATTTGATCCTCTTCCACTGATTGCATGACAATGATGCCAGGGGAGTGTTTGATTCACTTGGTGCATCACCAAGGACGATTATACTCTAGAAACAGTGTTCTGTTCTATTGACCTTTTGAGACTCTCAAATAATTCAGTATGAATTAGAACTACGTGGTAGAATTCCCATGCAATACAATAGCTACTTTACTGAAAAACTGCAAGGCTATTGGCTTAGGAAACCAGATTTTCTTTTCACCAGCTAAATGCTCTGTTATCTGCTGACAGTAAATTCATTGTACTTTCCTGGTGAATTTGATTTCTAATTGACTAAGAAGTTTTTATGGTAATTTAAAAGCTATTCTCGTAATTGTCCACATAGTTGGTATGAATACAATGCATGCTGGATAGCAGTCCAGAGTCCTAAAATAATTTCTTTATGGGCAGATCTTTTGTATGCATGAAGTCCCACTGACTTCATGTTCTCCACACATGGTGCTAATCAGAAGATTAATTTCTTTGAATTTTAGCAGCTTTGTGCTAGATAATCAAGAAGATTGTTTGCATTCAGCTATTCAAGAGAGTATAACCAAAAACATTCATTCAAAATTTTAAATATACATAGTAGGGCTCAGAGTACAACTTTTGAGGGTACAGAGATGTTTTAATTACACTATTAGAGATCAAAAGTAGCTAATTCTTTTGTTGCTCAACAATTCTTTAGTGCCATATTGGAACTGAACTAGCAGTTTTCTTAATGGACAGGGTTTCACCACAGTAAAATCCCATTTTGGAATTGATGGTCTCAGAAGAAAGAGGGAGGACTGAGTAAGGTCCCAACCCAGGAGCCAAACCCATGCAGACAGACCCCTGCACCTGCATAAGCTTCCACTGAAGAATCACCACCAAGGTTTGGAGACCCCATGAATTTTTGGTCATGAAGTGTGTGACTCGCAGGCATTGTTGGACTGGGGGAGTATGGGTGGAAGGTAGGAGGATGAGTGCCTCCTCATTGACACCATGTGGAGTGGTGTGCAGGGTTCCAATCACAGGGCAGGCTTGGGGTCATGTTACTCTCAACTCCCCACCCCTTCTTCCTTCTTCACCTTCAGAACCAGGCAGCATTGCCACGAGTCAAGGCTTGCTGAAGGGGCAATGGCGGGGAGCAAGCAGGTGAGAAGAGGGGCAGCTTCCTTTGCCATAGTTCATTATAATCTATAAATAGCAAAAATAAAAGCAGTCTCTGCACTGACTTTCACTTAAATTCTTTTAAAATGGAAAAGTGAAATGGCGCTCCCTTGATTTTGATTCTAAGCATTGCTTAGCTAGAATGGGAAAGGCAGCTGTGAGTGCATGAAAAGCATTAAAACTCATTTGTTGAATGATGTCACATGCATTGTAATAAAATTTTTTTTTTGTATTATTGCAGCTGGAACAAACAAGTAAAAGCATTGACTCAAGTGCCCACATGATCACTACCGCCAGGGTACCTGCTGATAAGCCAGTGCGAATTGCCTTCAGCCTGAATGATTCCCCAGGTACAATTTAATTTATGGAGTAAACCACAATGAAATAATGGCTTTTAAATTTTACATTAACTTACTAGTGTTTACAGTATCAAACCTAGTCCAGTGTAATGGATGGATTTTTTTCCTGAGTGGTAGCATGTGATCAGTTTTGCTGTCTGATAACTTTTAATGTTTCCGTTAGTAATTTCATTAGACTAAACCCACTAGATTGACCATTTCAATCTTAGCTTTCTTTCAGTGGTTTGTGGAATGTAATTAGGACTGTAATTAACTATCAAATTTACCTGCACGTGCAGTATGTCTGATTTTATGGAATTTTAAAACAAGAAAAGCAAAAGGACAGATTTGGATGAGCCTAGAGCAGGAAGAGACTTTGTAGCAGGAAGGTTGTAAAGTGCCACACATGCCCAGCTTGGTGAGAGGTTTCAGGAAACAGGTGCCCCACATGGCATGCTCTGAGAGAGCAGCAGAAATTTCATTGATGTTTATCCTGTCAGCTAGTGCTGAGGGAGCATTAATTTCCCCAGACATACCCTGTACACACATGGACCCTTTGTAGAAAATAAATACTGTTAGTTCGAACCTTCAATATTATTGAGGACCAGAGAGCTGTTGCCAAACAGTGAAAGTCAGAATGACATAAAGCAGAGAGGAAGCTGAAAAGCATCCAGAAAAATTTGGCTCTTGCTTTTGCTAAAGGTGAGTGCCTGGAGTCATGGCTGAGATGTATTTATAGCATGAGGTATAAGGATAACTGAAACCTACTGCTTTTGAGTGCTTTATGGGACTCTATGCGTTGTAGGATAATGTGTGAGGTTGCTGCCTGAGGTTTGTGTGAACAGAATCTCAGACTGAATGCAATTTTCTATTTAAAATTCTTTTTAGAATATGCATTAACTTTCCTAGCTAATTGTTGTGTACTATTAATTTTCATCTACAATACTGAAATACAATCTCATCCCCTAAGCAAGGAAGTTAAAAACCAAACATCTTCCTATATTATTGAACCTAACTTTCAATTCATAAAGATGAGTGACACTTAAAGATTGGGACAAGGAATATAAAGAAAAACATGTGATTATGTGCCCCTTTTCATAAATTAAAATAACATGGTAATTACATTTTTATTACAGAAAGCAGTAAGGAATCATTCTCATCTCTTAAGATACAGTCACATGGTAAATTTCTTGCAGGAATTATGGCAGAAATAGGTCTTGAGAGATATAAAGAAAGGGGAGTGGTCTTAAAAATTATTGAAAAAGAATGCTGAAGTGAGACACTGAAAATAAATCAGGGAAAGCTGAGACCATGGGAAAATCAAAGAGAGCAGAGTGGTTTGTGACAAGAGACAGCAGTAGGAAATGACAAGGTTGTGAATAGCTTGGAAAAAAGGGACATGAAAGGCAGGAAGCCTAACTTCCTTAACGTTGCATCATATTTTATTTTCTGCTTTTTTATCATGCTAATAATTCCAGCCTCTCTCTTAATGTTTACGAAAATAAATTCAATTAGAGAAAGGTAATATTTTTCTTCGGCCTATTGTTAAATTGTTCCAAATGTTCCAAATGTTAAAAATGTTAAAATTTTTAATCCTTTATTGCATATATACAAATGTTCCTGCAGTATGCAATCCAGAATCTTCATGAGTACTGATTAAAAAAAATAGCAACCAATAGAGAGTGCCATGTTACCCTCTGCATCACGTCCCTTTGGGAGCTACCAGGAGGTCGAAACCAACATTATTGTTTTACTATGTCACAAGAATTTCAAGCGTTTTTATGTTTGATGTATTTCAAAAAGACAAAGGAAATAAGCTTTTAATAAGCTTATTTCCAGCAAGCCATAGTTGAATCAAGAGAGTACAAAGAAGTATTTAACTTTTTTTTTTTTTAATAGACCTTTAGGTATTCAATAGCAGGTGCTTTTCTTTTTCCTGACACTTTTCTAATTTTTTCCACCTTTTTTTTCTGCTTGACAAGAATATTTGTTTTCAGTTCAAACAGGAGTTACCTGATGTAAGTGTGATAGTAAAGCATCAGTGAGGCTCATGCACTGCTAGGATACAATAAGGTTTTTGCAAGGGCTAAGTGACAAGGAAATCTCTCTGACTTAAGCTCTTCCTTAAATTCTACCTCACTTGAAAGGAACAATGACACATTTTGCCAAGAAAGGCTGCATTTTCCTTCCGGGGGCTGTGCAACTGCTTACTAGGAGGAACTGACAGCATAACTGGATATAAAAAGAGGAAATGGAATGTTTCTTCTGAGTGGCGATTATCTCACTGGCTAGGATTGTAACCAAGCAGTGGGTGTGAGGAGCAGTGAAAGGAGAAACTACTCTCAACCCATGAGAAGAAATTACCTTGTGTTAACTGACCTACAAAACCAGAGCTAGCATATCCTGAGTGTACAAGTAATAATTTGCATTACATTGTTTGTCAGTCAACACCTGATGACTGAAATTCTGGCCAGCTTTGTAAGGTATTTTTAATGTGAAAGTAGGGTAGCCTGTTCCTTAAAAGTCTCAGGAGCAGCCCATCCTTGGGTACTATGTAAGACAGTATTATTGTGTATCTCCTATTCCTGTATATGTAGGTGTCTATGTTTGGCTCTTTCACTCAAGTTCACTAACACACACTAACACACTCAAGTTCCCCAGGGTGTGTCTGTACACTGTATTGCAATAGTTTGACTTAAGGTACCATTTTAAAGTAATGAATTGGAAACATATTATTTCAACCTACCATAAATCACTTTGAAACTAATGCAGCTTGAACTGAATACGGTGTTCCAAGATTCAGAAAAAGGTTCCAAAGTTGAAAATTCATTGTGGATTGTCAGCATCAATTTCATTTAATCAGTGAAATTCAGTGTGTCCTAATTTTTATCAATCTTACTTACAAATATATGAACTTCATGGAATTTAGACAGTTGGATTTGTTTTGTGTAATAGTTCAAAGGGAAGGTTTAATAGGCTCATATCTCGTCGCCTTGCCTCCTGAAATAAAAGCTTGAATCTAGCTGAAAAGTTCTGCTCATGACATGTAGTAATAAATGACTGGGTCTGAATTGTTAGTCAGTTCTTTTATTTGAAATTCGTGTACTTCTGATAGCACTTTCCAGAAAAATCACTGACGACAAAAGCAAAACATACATTTTCTAATGAACGTGACAGAGAGTGGAACAGTGTCATATTTTTGCAAGCAGAGCAAAATCACTTATTTTACTCGTCTTTATGCTGATTGTCCTAGTGACTACAAGGAGTTTTTTGCTTTTCTAGTTGATCATGCAAGACTGTTTTGCAGTGGTAGCTTCTTCAAAAGCAACCTTCAAATTCCCACCCCACACTCATATTGGTTATAATGGCAACAAGGCTTTCCAGCACATTGATTGAAAACCGGTGAGGATTGCTAAAATACAAGGCTAAAATTTACAGAGCTAATTTCCTAAAACTACACTCAACCTACAGGGCTTGGTCCTTGGGGAATTAGATGGGAACTCAGGTGAGATACCCTCAAAGGGACATTCATCTGAGGGTGCTTAGGCTTGAGTGAAGGTATATAAGGTAGAAGGATTTTGCTCTTACCTCTTCCGTTGTGGACTGTTTCTATTTTTGGGAGGTCCACAGCTCTTATTATTGAGCAAGCCTTCACATCCTATTCCTGGGTGAGGCAGTGACCATTCTCCACTATTTTACGAGTGAGGTAACTGCGAGGTTGTGTAAGGTCGTGTCAGGCAGGGCTGTGAATAGAAGCCCTGGAGCTCCACAGAGCAGTGCCAAGTTGCAGTCACTTAGCCACACAACCTTCCAGGATGAATTTGATGAGTCTATGCTTGTCTGTCGGTATCCAGGCCCAGAGCTGCTGGATCTAACACCCCTCCCAGGGCCAAGACTGGACCCTGACACGCAGTTTGCCACTGTTGTTGGTGCAAGTTGTGGTGCTTGCACTTCAGTTTGAGCACTTTTCCTGTGCAAGGGCTGATCCCCTTACAGGATAGCAACCTACTTATGTTACCAATTTAATTCTTTAATTTAGAAGGAAGTGATCTGAATACATTGGCCCACACATGTAGGAGAAAAAAAATAGTACCTGACTGTATAATTAAATACTGGATCATAACTCAGTTACTCAAGGAAGCAGAGCTGTGATTGGCATTTCCTAAGTTTCAAGTTCTTGATTTAGTAACCTTAATGTGCTTTCAACACATTTAAGTTTTTATCATCTATTTCTGTCTATCTCTGTGAAGATCATAGAGAAACTAATTTGCGAGATTATACTGCAAGTGAATCAGATGTTGTTCTTAAAGGATTTATTGCCTTTTGCTCATAGTTTAGTTAGATGGAACAGCCATATAGGAAAAGATTTGGGTATTACACTTCATTGTGCCAGACTTTGTTTCAGTCAGACAGCAACATGTGAAGGATCTCTCTCATTTGACTACATGATGGAGGTCTGGGATATTGGAATCTCCAGGAGGCAAGAACATGATTAAATAAGGGAAGTTTTCCAGAAATCAAGATTCATTCTCAAACATACAACATTAGCATATATCAGCTGCCTCAGGGCAAGTAGTGAGCCTTTTGTGCAAAGACAATCAGTGTTCATAGATGCTCTCTGTTGCAATGACAATTTTCAGCAGCAAGCCAAGCGAGCGTGTGAACCTTATGAAACAAAAATGAAAATCGCACTATCTCATGCACATGAAGTGAGTCTTTGGTCAAAAACATTTGGGTTTTAAGCAGGGTACAGGTCTTTAGAGCCTTTTTAAATATAGAACTTCAAAATTGGATTTGGCATCTATGGGAAATCAGGAAATGCTATTCATTTAGAAATCATGTTACAGATACATTTACTTAGGTGGCTCCAATGAAGTCCCTGATCTGATTCTTTCACATAACAGGATAGTGCTGTTGGGTTCGCTGGGATGGCCATAATATCCACATGTATGTTTTTCTTTCTTTCATTTCCTTTTCACCAGAATCTTGACTCATTTTCAGGTGCGCTGAGTTGCTGTCTCTGATTTTAAAAAATATTTTTATTTTAAACAAAATAAGTTTTCAACATCCAACTTGAATTATAAGTAATTTTTCTTTATCAGTTTCTTTATAGTGACGATAGGGATGAGATGCTGTTTGTAGCTGGTGAAGAATCAGCCTAGATATTTTCAGGGCTTAGTGGTACAGAAAAGCCACTGACTTTATTATAAAAGGGGTCTTTGATTATATCAGTGATTCCTTATAATAATCTAGGCACTCATTAAAAATTGTTAATTAATTGAGAAAAGGAGAAAAAGAGGTGTTTCAGAGTTTTGGTTTCTAGTTAAGGAGAAGTAGAGTAGCAAATAAACACAGACAGATCAGGAGATAGTTTTGAGAGTGTTTTGATCTTCAGAATATTTTCATTGGCATTTCAGACGTTTCTTGTTTCTGATTTTCAGAGTTGATAGATTTTTAAGGCTAAAGTCAATGTGATTTTGACTGGACTTCTGCATAGCACACAGTATTCCAGTATTTCCTAAGAATAGCAATTCTTTGGAAAAAAATGCAAGAGTTTATATCTTTCCTCTTGACTTTCTGAAAACATCCTCAAAAAAGTTTTAGGAGGTGAATGACTGCTTTCATTTGTTTTCCCCTTGTGTGAAACTGTTTCATTTTTATCAAGTGATTTTTTTTGTTATTGTTGTGGTTGTTACTTTGACAACAGAGAAATACAGACTGATCAGAGGCAATGATGTAATTCACTGAAAGCTGTGGGGAAAACCTTTTGATTTTCTTTTTGTAGAAAACAAGATTGAAGTTAGCTATGAGGATTTCTGTTAATTTTTGCAAGCTAAATACTCAGCTGAAATTCTCAAAGAGCCTAAGAGAATTAGGAATTCAGGAAAATTTCAAAACATTGATGTCTGTAACATTTCTCAATGATGTTCTGCACATCAGATGATGATTTAAACAAGTCTTAAACGAGTATAACTAAAAAAAACCCTAGCAGCTGTTCAATAGATGCTAGGGCAGGCCCATTATAAAATGTACTATGGTATGTCATAATGGTTAGGATACCAGTACGTTCTATTTTTAGTACCATTGACTCAGTCACTTGAGTTCAAAAAATAAGCAGGGAACATCTGTTTATTGAAAGGATTTCCTCTATATTAATTTCTCTCTCTATTCCATCCTTTATAAAGTACTTCCAAACTTTTTTATTGCTTTTTTTAGGAGCATAATCCAATTTATTTTCCAATATTCTGACACTGCATTAATTTTATTTTCTTATTAATAGCTGGTGCCATGAAAAAGTAATTACTGTCTGATATATCTTCAAAATTTTTTTAAATAATTTGGAGTGTTGTGTTTGCTATGATTTTCTTAATTTTAAAAATGTTCAAGATCCCTCCTTAAAGCTACTGTACCAAAGATTGTAGTGCTGGAATTGTCAAAACAAATAGCAGTTTAACTGCCATCTATGACTCCAGTCCAATATCTCCGTCAGAATATTTAACAGCTATTCAGCCAAATACTTGTAGAGCAGCTGTAGCCCTAGTTGGACTGAGTCTTATTCTGTCCTTCCTTTTAGCCTTGCCATATGATTCATCTTTCTTCTTTTAGAATATTAGTCTATTTATACATTGTACAAGAAAGCAATAGCAAATTAAAGGTAAACACTTGCATATTAGCATGATACAATTCCATACAATTAAAGCAATTTAAGTATTTTCCAGAATGGATGTGCTTGGCATATGGTGTGAAAAAAGAAGGGGGACACTCACATGACATGGGTATGACTTTTTGATAATGCTAGCAAGACAACTACTCTATGCAAATACAGGAACTTCACTTTTTCTGAAGAAGTTCAAGAGCTTTTGCTTTTGTATCACTATGTTTTTGTCATCTCTGAGCATCTCTTTCCAGAGGCAGCCAAGCTCTAGCTATGTTATTAAGTAAGCCTCTGACTATGTTTTAGCCAGTATGTTTATTTTTCATGGATAAGGTGGCTTATTTGTTTTTCCCCCCCAACCTCCTTTGCTGTATAACCACAGAGGCAAGGAGAAAGAGATATCAAATATTTGACAAATAATTTAGATCCTAGTCTATACTCTTAGAATCCTGCTTTGATGTGATGTCCTCTTGATCTTTTTGGGGTTTTGTTGCCGTGTACAAGTCTACAAGTACACAACAGGCTGCAGGGTCTGAACCATGTTAGTGATTTTCTCCTGTAAGAGCCATCCTTATTTAATTTTGACACATTACAAATAACGGACTGTAAGCTAATAATAGCATTCTCCTCACCTCCCATAACCTGTAGTGAGATGAATAAACAGTCATCATCATCCAATGCAAAACTGAGAGTGTGAAAGTCACTGAGAAAGAACTATTGTGGTAGCGCTACCAAGTGTGATTCATATTTCTGATCTCAGTCCAGCTACTAGTGGCCAGGTGTCCACATCACAGCCCTAACATAACTGGCACAATCTGTCCCACCTTTGCTGGAAGGCTGTACTAAAAATAAACAAACAAACAAATAAATAAATAAAAACACAGGTTGGTTTGTTGTCATGACTGAACTAACTCAAGCCCATAAGGATTGCAATGGACAGGTTGAAGTCCTTTAAGATAGTCCTTTACTTTGCAGTGTGATGGAGAGAGCTCAGGAAGACACTTTGGATTTATTTGTTTTATTAAATCATGACATGTTCTACCGGACTAACTGCTTCGTTTCTTAATCACTGCAAAGCAAAATAGACTTTCTGTACTTCCAGAATGTAAAGTTTTCTTATTACCAACCCACCAGTATTTTCAAGGATTCTACTGAGGCATCTCAAGTGCAAAAGGTAAGATGTGGTGGTGTTTTCAGGATCCCGGTATTACTGTCAATATATGCAATATAGAACGTCATCAAATAGATTACTTGAAATGCCCTCTTTGGTAGACATTGACTTTTTAACATTGTGTTTACCTTTCAGATGATGCTTCCCCTGAAAACTTCTCTTTGGCATTTCCAGAACTAGATCAGCAGCTGCAGGTATACTTTTCTTCTGTTACAACAGTTCTACTTCACATTCACTATATTTGTTGTTATAAAAAGCCTCTGGTTGTTACACTAAGGTGAAAGTTTTTAGTGGTGCTTTTCTAGCCTATTAATATTTAATAAGACTGTATATATCCATTGAGGAAAACCTTCTCTTTTCAAGATCAACAGAATATTTAATTTGACATTTTTAGTCCAATTGCAGGGAAATTACTACTTTAACAATCTCACCTGCTTTTCAGACTTTCTGTGCAATTCCTGCAGTGCTGCTGCACTGCAGTGAAGAGAGTTCTTGTTTGTTTGATGGGAGAAGGAATGAGCCAGGTATTATATATTTTCATGCCTGCAAGCTGTGCTATGACTATATCATCAGTCTTCTCAGAAGCATTCCAAGAGAATCCTTTTGTGACCAGTCTGATTTGTCAGCATAGGGTGATGGACAGTGAGCACTTGATGGCAACTCCGTGGTTTACCAGGCACAAAGCTACTTCTTCATCCAGGGAGTATTTCCTCTGTGGTGGCTCTGGTGTGTTTGCTGGCTTTTGTAGGTTACTTCAGATGATCTGTTTTCCCAGGAGCATTTAGACTTCCTCTGATATTTCACTTGGAAGGCAGTTGTTTCCTGACTGTAAATTGAGAAAGGCATTAGCAGACCATTAGTTGTCCAATAATGTCATGTTTCCTGTACCCATCAACCCATGACACAACACGGGAGGGCTGCTGACTTCAAGGGCTGACTCCTCTGTCCTGCTGCTCTCATCAAAAGGATGACTGAGAAAGGAATGGAGGATGACAGAAACTCTTCTTGCTCTATGCCTCTCGTCCTGGGAATATGGGCAGGTTCTTTAGGCATAAGTAGGAATGAATAACACCTTAAGATTCGGGACAAAAGGAACAGGGTAGTGTGCTGACCACTTTATTCCACTAACCTTCCAGTGCAGCAAAGATGATTGGTATCTTTTTTTTCCCTCAGAAGAATTCAATTTGAGAAAAGCAATAATGTTTCATGGCTGAAGCACTGAATTGAAGGAAAAGAACCTGCATTTTGTTTCCAAATCTGTCAGTGACGCATTTCCTAATCCTGGAGTTGCTTCAACCCTCTGTTCATATCCAAAATTAGGTTAATAATTTTTACCTTTTTTGCTTAAGAGCATTAAGATCAGTGGGTGAAGAATGCTCTGAAAGAGTGAAGTATGGTTATTATTGCTGCTGTTGATACATAAAAAAATTGCTAGCATTAGATGTAAGTACTCTACAGGACAAGTGACGATTTTTTTTATTAGGACTTTTATCACCCATATTTCTGGAACCTATGATATACTCTAAATATGGAATTTTGTGGTAGCCTGAAAATTCTCTTCTGGAAGCATTCAAGTGTGCTGGATAAATAATAGCCCTTCAGTAGAAGTTTTTAAGTACGCACTAGCACATTTCCACTAAGTGTACCCTATTGGTCTGTTAAATACTTGACATTTTATTCAAGAAAATCTACTTTACTCTCATGATCTCAATATGATAACAAATTCAAAGAAACAATCAAAGGCTTTGATTCAGATAATGTTCTTTTTATTATCCTTCATAAACTCTGTTGATAATATCACGGTAGCTGAAATGACAACTTATGAGAACTACCTGTTTGACTCAACCACTTAAAAGTATAAATTTTGTGGTAGCAATTTATCCTTTAGCTTTTCAAGCTTATGTCCACATTTGTATTTTGCTGCCTTTATATTCTTCCAAGGCCAATTAACACGGAGTTCTGATGCAGAGGTAATACTGCATTTAAATTTAGCAATGAAAACTTGAATTTCCTTGCTTTTGTCAATCTGGATCACAGCTTCATGTGATAACTATTTATGTAATTACAATATTTTTATGCTGCTTTAAAATTTCAAACAAGCAAAAACTGTTACAAAGTTATCATTTGCCTAGTCACATTTTCTTATTAATTGTGGTTTTTTCAATTGCTACAATCCAAAGTGCTGAGGGTTTGCCAGAACCATATGGCATGTGCTTGCAATTCATGCCAGCTTTGAAACAGGTAGCTCCTGTATTACAGAAACAAGTAAACATGGCCTCACCAGGACCTGCTAAAGTACTGAATGATGGTGTCCCTTGTTATTCCATCCATGCTTATTTCTGTCCCAAAGTGCATTAATATAAAGCAGCACACATGAAGGGTTGTGTGAATGAACCTTTTAATCAGCTGTGGCATAGCAGCCTGAAGTGCTTGAATTTGTAAGAATGCTGGTACATATGTTCATAATAAAAATATCACATCTTAGAGCCACAAGATTTTCGTCACTGTGCCATAAATACAGTCAAAAACATTTGAATTTCATTTAAAGAAGCAAACTATAAATGCAGGTTAGGTGGCTATATAATAATAAGCACCTTTTTAAAAAGTAATAACTTTACAGGTTTCAAGCATACAAAGGTAAATTTTGAAACCTATTTTAAAAACAAACAAACAAAAAGCCCAAATTAGGTGATCTTTAAGCTGGATTTTGAAAGCAGCTTGAAAGCTATGTAAGTTCACCGAGTCACTTGGAAAATCACAGCCTTAGAATTCTATGCATGCAGGCAGCAGACCACAGCCTGAGTACCAAGCAATTTGCACCTCTGTTTTAGGCTTCAAGCCCTCGTCCTCCTATGTTAGGCCCTGGCAGACAACTTGGCTATTTGAGCAGAATTACCTAGTGGTTCCACTTTTCCTCCCACAATCCTTCCATACCTATTCCCTGGGTAGTGGTATCCAATGGCAGGGCAAAGTTCAAGCCTTCCCTTGGCAGGGTAACAAACAAACAAACCCCGCTGTCCAAGCACCCAGCTCTACAGAGGTAGAAGTGGGATTGCCTGGAGGGAAGGTCTTTCTAGGAGACTTAGGAAAAAAGCTAGTTCTCTATAAGGACCCTTACTAAAGGGCAGTTCTAGTTGCAGCTTCATTCTGAAGAATAAAAATGATCAGTCTGTGTGTTCTGTTATACTAGCTAGCTTCAGATTAACTTTTTTTTTTCAAATTACTTTTTTGAATGTTACATTTTTCTACACATTCCAAGAAGCAATTTCTAAGAAAATAACTCAACTACTCTAAATCAAAATTGATATGTGGCTAACTAGACAGGAAGGCCCTACGTATGAGAACAGAGCAGTTTAAGCTATATTTGCAGCTTTATTACAAAAAAAACCGAAACAACACACACTTCCTGCTAAGTTATCAGTGAAACAGAAGTCATATTAATAAACTTCTTGCTTTCAATTCCTTTTGTTTGCAGTATTGAAAATTACTCTCTTCCCACTGACAAGCAATACCTGCTTATTTGGGCTTTGGTGTCATTTCCTCCCTCCCATGTCTGAGCCACATGGTGGGTAGTGCTTCAAGGGTAGGCTGGTTACACTTGTCACTTTGTCACTGGGAAACAACCTTTGCCTTGTGTAAAAGCTGGACAGGTTCTTGGAAGGCACTTCCTTGATTAGCTGCATAGTGGCTCCTCTGATGGACACTTTACTAAGGGTTTTCTGTTGTATTTAGGCACCTGCATCAGCATCCAAGGCCTTGTTGTTCAGGTCACTGAATGGAGAGGAAGGTATCTAGTGTTAAATACCTGCATTGCATTGCTATGCTCTGTATGTTGTCTGTCCTGTTCCAACATTTCCTATGATGTGGTCAGTTCATCTCTCTGTATTCCATCAAAGTCATTATTATAGCTGAGAGTCTGATCCTGGAGAGGGTAGAACCCAAGTCACATATGCATACACAGGTGTTCTGTAATTCTTTATCTTTCAAAACCAGGTTGGACAGGGCTCTGAGTAACCTGGTCTAGTGGAAGGTGTCGGGGTTGGAATGAGGTGATCTTAAAAGTCCTTTCCAGCACAAAACAATTCTCTGATTCTGTGGTGTCTTCTCATGAAATTGTGAACTTGAGAGACATTTATGTCATATTTTGTATTACAAATCTGTATAGTTAGATGACTATAAAACTGCTGCAACAGAGAAAAAGCTCCAACAGTTTGTTAAGTCAAAGGATAGTTTTTCTTGCTTTAGTGGAGAATACCTGTATAAAAAAAGCAATTAAAATGTTATGAAAGGGGCAGTTCGTTGTGTGTGATATAAGCATTTAGGAGAAACCTTGCTTACTCTGGAACTTTAATTGCTTTTGCTGAATGACAGGATTCTTGTTAGACACACAAATTTATTTTTGAAAGTTTAAAAGTATACAGTGGTTTTAAAGAGGATGCTGTATTTTTTTAATACGTATTAATTTCCATGAGAATTCCTAGAGCACTGTGGTACTCTAGAATTAGATTTGGTTGCTTATGAACTTGATAAGTCTCCTGTAATGCTGCTGTGATAACTATGGTCTTAGATTATGTAAGACGTGCATTTTCACCAACTCAGAGCATCATGTTAAGGTTAGAAAAGAATGGAAAATCTCCCTGGAAGGAGAGCAAATCTCATAATTGCTCTCATCCAGTTGATCTGAATTGTTTGGAAGAAAGAGAACTGTTTACTTTCATAATAAAACTAGACTAGACTAGATATATCATCGAATAGACATCTGAAGTTGGTGGAAGACTTCCAGTTGGCAACAAAAAGTAGCTGCAATGTTCTATTTTTGCTTGGCACCATGTGGTTTTTTCCACCGTAGAAGAGTGCACAAGGCCATATAATGAACATAGGCCACATTCAAAATATTGGCATGGGATTTTCCAGTTTTCCAGGAGAGTTTAGCTGAAAGTTACTGAATTTACAAAAAGCAAGCACTCTTTAATTAGACCAGTGTTGAAGACTTCTAAACAAGTTCACATGTGCTGGCAAAACTGCCTGATACAATTTTTTCTTGAAACTCCAACCTTTTTAAGAGAAAGTTTTGATTTTTTTTTTCACAGTTAAACAAAAATGTAAATGCAAATAAACCATTTTGAATAAAATCAACTGTTTTAAAGTTTTTGAACAGTTGAGTGGCACTGTCAACTATATAGCTTTTGTGGATATGGAATGCTGATATCCATATGGCAAAGCTAAAGAACTTGTCATGTGAGTGAAGCAAAAAAAAAACAACCTGAAAACCATCATTCTGTGTCCCCCCAGCAAAGATTTTATTTAGAAGACCTCCTTCAATAAAAAGTAGTCGGAGAGGAGGGCACCAAGATGATTAGAGAAATGGAGCACCTCTCCTACAAGGAAAGAGGTCCCTTCCAACCCAAACCTTTCTGACATTTTCTATTTCGTCATGAACTTCCTTTGCATGTCATCTTCCAACATCTTTCATACCTGGATTCCAAACAAAAGTCAAAATAAACAGTGCATGTGTCTTGTAAAGATCTACATACATCTGTGCAGTTACAGGATGGTCTATAAAAGGATCTCTTAGTGTCTATTTGCTGGATTCTGTAGAACATTTGTCAGTGTTACAGTGAGTTACTCAACAAAATACAAAGAAAAATCAGACCTTTTTGAAAAATCAGGCATAATAGGATAGACCACCAGTATAACTTACAGCTGTAGCTTTTGTATGAGCTTTGTGAACAAAATCAGAGATGCTGCATGTGCGTATTTTGCCAGCACAGGAAAATGAGGGTGGATGACACTGAAGCCTGAAATAAACAGGTTTAAAAGTAGCAACTCTTGCCATTAAATGTAACTTACTTTGGCAGGGATGTTTTTTGCTTGTCTATCAGGTATGCTTTTGTTTATATTAATTTATAGACAGGCAAGGTACTTCATGAAGTAGCAATCTCAGGCTGTCCTAGGAGGAAGTTAAAGTATGGCTGTTTGCTTCTGAGTTTAAAAAAAACAACATACTGTGGATTGAACTTTATTAAGGCCTTCTGTAATTAGTCACCTTGGTAAACGAGCAATCTCTTAACATAAAAATATTATACAGACTTCATGGAATTCTGTTAGGTAGTATCTGCAGCGCTTCCCATTGCCTGGCCACAGACATGTAGAAAAGCCCTTCCAGGTGGAACGGAGACTTGTATCTCTCCTTTTCCCATGTTATTGCAATAGAAGGTGTTTGTTAAATAAGCCTGTTTCATATCCTACTGGCTAGAAATTAGTCATGGGCACTGTAGATACTATCTCTGAAACCTTTCTTAAAAATTTCCAAATTACAGGGAAGCAAACTAAATTCTCTAGTTCAGGCTGCCCCATTCCTCGAAGTGTTCAAGGCCAGGTTGGACAGGGCTTGGAGCAACTTGCTCTAGTGGAAGTTGTCTCTGCCCGTCGCAAAGGGAATAGAACTAGATGCTCTTTAAGGTCCTTTCCAACCCAAACCACTCTATGACATGATTCAATGATATTCTATCCAGTCATTTGAAAACACAATCAAAATTAGAAAAGTTCTTGATATAGTGCTTAATACCATGAGACAAGATTGAAAATAATTTTATGAACAGAATATGAGTAAACTGATTGTATAATTTGTTTTAAGTGCTAAGAAAATTTAAGTGCTAAGTGCAAGAAAAAATGTCACTGAAGAGAAAACAATGATAGGAAGGGGTATAAAAGTCAGCAACTGGTTCTAAGTGAGACTTAGTATCTAAGTTTCAGCATGACTAGGTAATTTTTAGCTCTCTATATATATCTTTTGAGTGGGAAGCAGGAATATAGAAACTGAACACTGTTTTAATCTTTAAACTGGTTTAAACCAGCTAGATTAGCGGAAACTACGTTGGAAGCAAATCCAAGGTGGTTTTTGTTTTGTTTTATTATGTTTCTCTTTTGAAGTATCAGTGTTTGGGGACTTTCCCCCTGATACTGTTCAAAATTGTTTTGTTGTGACGCACTTGGTGGCTGATCTCTGGCAGATAGCAGAGATGCTGCTTTGGCTCATCCCTGCATTCTTGGATTAGAGCACTGAGACTTCTATATTCAGTCTTGTTAAATTTATGCTTATTATTTGGGTGGCTATATGAATGGTGCTATTGCTCATCCACATTGAAATGCAATTAAAAGCCCTTTTCTAGGGATTAGATCTGTCAAGTAATGAGCTGCCTTACCCTAGATTCCCAAGATCTCCAAGATCAGGGAGAATGAACCAATGTGCTGCAAAACAATTCTGCTGCAGCAGTTTTACATTTAGAACATGGAAAATGAGTGTCTGTGTTAAAATTTCAGTGAGGAATCACATGCCATCTGCAAGTACTTGCAAGGTCCATATATTACTTACATCTGTGCTTTGGGTTATGTCTTAAGCCATCTTACCCTGTCTCCTGGATAAAAATGTTTTTAATCTTTGTCTTTGAATATGTTTAGTAAAATATAAATTTCCAGTTTTGATAAAACAAATTATTACAAGATCATAAACAGGAAAAATCTGACTACTTGTACTTTTTTCCCTAATAATGTCATTAAGAGAATATTATACTACACAGAAGAGTCAAGGCAGGACAGCAAGAAATGCAAAATAATCTACTAATATTGTGAAATGCAATTGGATGTTATTTAACTGGGCAGTAAAGAAACTATTTTAAGTGTTTCCTTTTACTTCAAACAGGTGGCTCAATCATGCTATTTGGAGTTCATTTACAGTCAATAGATTTATGGCTAATAACTTTAAAATACTTTCTGAAAGTGATATAACTGAAATGTGACAGTCAAGCCTGAAGCCTGAATTAAGATGCATTCTTTTTTAAGGAGCAAAAAACACCAACATTTAACCAAAATGTATTTTCAAGAACTTGGCTGAGATTCACATGAGGAGTACTAGGAGAGAGTGGTTTTATTTGCCATATTTATTACATTCAGTGTGCATTGAAAAAAAGTTGGTCTTGCTGCAATGATGTCAATTCCTGCAGTGAAAAGATGCTTAGGTATGTGATGGGTCTGACCAATGCATCAACTTTAGCATTTACGTATCACTCTAGCTGAAAAAGAGGGAGATATGGGAAAAATCCGTCTTTGAGCAATCTTCAGGGATATTTTGCAAAGCTACACAGGGAGAGTTCTGAAAATTCATACAAGGTTTGAACTTTCACACATATTCTTATGCAGGGAACTGTTCTGGGCTTTTTCCTTCCATGCCAGGCAATCACTAGGAATAGTTGAACATATCCTGCAGTTAAGGGAAAAAAAAGGTATTCTCACAGGAATTTAGATAAATATTGTCTCTTTCAAAATGTGTGTGCCTCTTTCAAATACAGTGGGGTTTTTTTCTTCTTCTTCTTTTTCTTAAAGCCTCTGCCTCCTTGTCATGACTCTAAGGAATCTATGCAGGTGTATAAACAGCACTGCAAAATAGCAGAAGAGTACCATGAGGTCAAGAAAGAAATTGCTCTGCTGGAAGAAAGAAAGTGAGTAACTTCCCCAAAGGATTTACTATTGTATATTCTCTTTGTAAAATCCTATTTGAAACACGAGAGTTTAACATTGTATTGTCTGATCTTATATACATATACACTTATATATATATATGTATATACTTATTTATACATACCTTATAATTGTGGCCTTCCAGTACCCGAAGGAAGCCTACAAGAAGGATGGAGAGAGACTATTTATGAGGGTCTGGAGTGACAGGACAAGGGGGCATGGCTTCCCACTGACAGAGGGCAGGCTTAGGTTGGATATTGGGAAGAAATTCTTCCCTGTGAGGATGGTGAGGCCCTGCCACAGGTTGCCCAGAGACGCTGTGGCTGCCACATCCCTGGAAATGTCCAAGGCCAGGTTGGACAGGGCTTGGAGCAACCTGGTCTAGTGGAAGTTGTTCCTGCCTGTGACAGGGTGGTGGAACTGGATGATCTTTGGGGTCCCTTCTAACCCAAGCCATTCTATGATTCTATGATTTCATACCTCTGTCTGATGGTCACAGTAGAGCACAACAAGTTGACCATTGCTCTGTAGGATCCACTGAGGCCACTAAGTGCTGTCATAATTCTGGGCCCTCAGTTTTGTGGATGTCCCTTAAAATCTTCATTGACAGCCTCCAGGTCACATAACAATCCAGTTCAGCTGGTGCTGAACTTTTTCAATTTTAGGGGAATACTTTTTTTGGTTTAACTTTGTGTATTTCAATGAAGTACAAAAATGGATCCTCAGTTAGGCTTAGAATGCTTGACAATATTAGTCATTGTGTTACTGTGAGGTTCTTTGGTTCTGTATACATTGGTTCAATGTACATTGGCACTTCAGGTGTTCATTCCCAAAAAGAAGAAGCTGGAGACTTTTTTTCTTGTCTACGGCCTGTACTCATAGCCCTGTCATCTTTTGCCTGACTATTAAATGGCAAAGCACATCCTGTGGCTGTCGGTCCCTTTCCACAAGAAACCTGAAATTCCGAGAGAGGAAAGATGGTGAGTAGTGAAATCTCTGCCCAGCTGACCTTGCAGTTCAGCCACGTTTGCATCCACAGGAATCTTCAGCTGCAGAAGCAGGATGATGGGAGGGAAACTGTTGGAATCCTGTAGTCTTACAAGACAGCCAAAGAACTCCCTGAATCCAAATTATGCAGGATAAGAAAGTGAGATGTCATTATTGGGGTTGATGGCTATAGGCACAATATAGTTGCTTTTTGCCTAAAGTGTCAAAGCTACTTGAAGTTTCCCATTACAAATCCACTTACACTGAAGGATCTGCATGGCTCTCCAATGCTTGCAGACTGGCACAAAAGCTAAAAGAGAAGATGTTTAATGTCATGGAAAAAATGCATGACATTGCAGTGTTTGTATTTGATTCATCATTAATTGAACTTGGCCAATCAAAAGTAATTGGTATTTTTAAAAATATGAGAAAATAATTCAAAAAAATTTGTGAAGATTTTTCAAATTTGGTTGTCTAATGTAAGCTGCTTACATTGATAAATAGCATTGATTGCTATTTAGCAATCAATTCCGTGGAAACCATGTGTCTTTGTCTACTCTGAAAATCCAAGCCCAATATAAAATATTAAATAGTTGTTTAAGTGCTTAACTTTAGTTGTATAAAACCCAAAGGTAGCCTTAAGTCATTTGGTTTTTAGACTCTACTAATATAAATCCATTATTATTATTGGCACTTCTCTGAATCAGTTATGGCTATTTATGAAGAATACTTGGAGCCCGTGAAAATGAGACATTCATGTATATTTTTGCACTTTCTGGAATTAAAAAAATAATGCTGTTTGAAAGCACTTTTTTTAATCTATGGGTCTGTGGTACTAGCTAAATTAGAAATGGTTTGCTTCTTGAGAATGGCAGGTACATGCACAAAATGATTTACCTGAGCTCACAACTATCCTAAACAATCTCTGAGCCCAGAGATCAGCCTCTCAGTGGTGCTTATCCTGGATGAATTAAAGGGCTTCAGGCTGGCATTTTCCTTCATTCCACCAGTGGATGCCAACAGTGGAACAATGTCAGGAAGCTTCCACCACTGCTATCTTTGCTGAACCTATTCTGTGAATTTCATGCCCCAGTAAACATATGTTAAAAGTGGCTGAATAAGGCAACAAATGGAATTACATTGTTGTGACTCTTAGGTGCCTTCTAATTACATATTTGAGGCCTTGTGTTCACATGCTGTATTGCTGTGAAATGCCTAAACATGACAAATCTCAGGGCAGGACCTTTCATACCTCCCATGTCTCTTAATGTGAAAAAGTGATCCTACAGCACTGGGATCAACGATGTTTTATTTCCCACAGTCTTGTGCACTGCGGTTGCTTGATTTTGAGGCTTAACAAGCAGCAAGTGCCAAACGAGGATATTTTTTCTCCAGATGTGGACTGTTTATCCCTCCAGATAGATTATCCATTTTGTAGTATTTTGGAGCAGGTTTCATGAAACTGCCTTTCCCCCATGGGGTATCTTTCCTTTCTGTAGCAGTCCATTTTTATTAAACCCTCCAGAAACTAACTGGGACCTCTTCACCACATGAAGTTTGGTTGAAATTGAAAGGTGGATTAGAAAGTTGTTAGGATACATTTAACTTTACACATGTGTAAGCAAACTAACCTGAACACCTTGATTTTTATCTAAAACTAGAAAGAAAGGGAGTATAAGTGTGGAGACAAAGGAGTAAGCGAGAAGTAAAAGAGAGTTTTGCTCTAGTGTTCACTGGTTTATGTCTAAAAACATTCTCAGCACTTACAGCTGGAGAGTTAAAAGTAGTTTAGGGAGTAGCATATACTGAATGAAGAGTGGATTATAATGGCTGGGGTGGCATGCATGTTTTGCATTGTGTACATATATATCTACATGTATATAAATATATTATATACGTGTATATACTTATATATGTATATACTTATATATACGCCTTGTAATTGTGGCTTTTCGGTACCTGAAGGGATCCTGCAAGAAAGACAGAGAAAGACTATTTACAAGGGCATGTAGAGATGGGACAAGGGAGAATGGTTTTAAACTGGCAGAGAGTAGGTTTAGATCGGATATTAAGAAGAATTTCTTCCTTGTGAGGATGTTGGGGCACTGCAACCAATTGCCCAGAGAGCCCTGGCTGCCCCATCGCTGGAAGTATTGAGTATACCACTCCTAGAAGGGAAGGATGCTTTGACTTGTCTAAAAAGTCTGATGAGATGCACAAGCTTTTAGCCTCAAAACCAATTATAATCAAATTGAAAACATGGAGTTTGCAGCTTTCTAAAATTTACCCCTGCTGTGGGTGTCTTCTAAGTTTGGATTTGAATGTATGGAATTGAAGATTCCCAATTGCCTACTATACCTGCTATCTATTCTATATTTCTCTTAAATCTTATTTTGATAAAATGGACAATGCTCAAGTTTCATCCCTTCTAATGGGAACAGATTTTGTAGTGTTTTTCAGTGTACATTTTTACCAAAGGCAATCACAAGTGCTGTTGGATGGGTACCCTTGCCAGTGCTCCCAACCTCTCTCCACAGAGCAATTCACCTGTGTAATTCCAATGGCAGGTCCCACCTGGCAGCGTCTGTACCTGTGGTGCCTGCTGATAGTACACACAGAATGCTGAAGGCTATGATTAACAGGAAAAAAGCAGGAAATTGATTGAGCAAATATTTTTTTATTTGCTGGCTAGGAGGAAGAAATATTGTTAACCTGACATAAATATCTGTACAGGTATTAGAGCTTTTGAGCAAAAAATAAAAAAAAAAAGGGTCATCAAGTGCAGGGTTTTTTTTGGTTTTTAAGAAATAGCAAGTTGACAAGCATTGTTTTAAAAATAGTAAAAAATATTGAATCTTTTTACAACTTTTCAAAGGCTTTTACTTCTGCATAGCTTGACCTGTAATGTGAGCATCAAGTATGGCCGAAGTAAAAAGACCGTGAATTGAAATGACAAGGGTTGCTTTTCATCAAGGCAAGAACAAAGTTTACTTGCTCTTTCTCTTTTGTGCAATATAGAGGCCAAGAGAATGTACTAGGCTGGGAGTGGGAGAGAAGATGACAAGTATTTCACAGGAAAATGGGGAATGTGAGTGAGAAAGAGAGGTTGCAGTTTCAAAAAAGGGAAAATCAAAGGACAAAGCAAATAAGGATAGGAAAAGAAGTTACTCAAGAACAAAAAAGGAAGTAAGAATTTGAAAGAACATTGGGTCGATTTTTTTGCTAATTTAATCATAGCTTTGTTTGCTGTCTTCACTCAAACTCGTCACTTTTATGCCAGCAATATGTAGTATAAGGGAAAAAACACTCTGGAATGGGAGACACGATTGAAAATAAAGAAAAGGGTGTGGAAGCGAGAACACACCACATTTAGGGCACAGAATGTAATTTAATTTATGTTCCAGAAACACACATGTATTTCCATAACAGATGGTTTTGGGTATCTAACTTTGGGTGAAAGGGATGGGATGGCTGGTTATTTTGAGCACTTGTTATATTGCTATTACTAGATAATGACCCTGGATTATGTAGTTAAATATTAGAGTTGCCATGGTTGCTAGCTGTATCTTATATTCTTAGCACTGGCTGGTTATCTCTTTTTTCTCCCCCAGACAATTCTAATATAACTCTACAGAAAATATCATTTGATCACCACCTGGTTTAGGATCACTCCTTTTCTTTGCCATGGATATGATTTCTTTTCCTTCTTTTACACATTACAGTAGACATCATAGAGTTGTTACAGTTGGAAAAGACCTTTAGGGTCATCAAGTGCAACCACCAACCCAGCACCACCTCCCTATTCACCATTAAAAACTGTGTCCTCAAGTGCCACCTCCATATATTTTTTTAACAGCTCCCGGGATGGTGACTCCACCCCTTCCCTGGGCAGCCCATTCCAGTGCTTGCCTTTCCATTAAAAAGTTTTTCCTAATATCTAATCTGAACCTCCCCTGGTACAACATTAGGCCATTTCCTCTCACCATGTCCCTTGTTCCCTGGGAGCAGAGCCTGACCCCCACCTGGCTCCATCCTCCTGCCAGGGAGTTGTTGAGAGCAAGAATGTCCCCCCTGAGCCTCCTTTACTCCAGGCTGAGCCCCCCCAGCTCCCTCAGCTGCTGCTAGTGCTCCAGACCCTTTCCCAGCTCCTTTCCCTTCTCTGGAAACACTCCAGCCCCTCAATGTCTCTCTTGTAGTGAGAGGCCCAGAACTGGACTCAGGACTCAAGGTGTAGCCACACCAGTGCACAGCACAGGGGAACAGTCACTGCCTGGTCCTTCTGGCCACACTATTGCCAATAAAATACAGGATGCCAGTGGCTCTCTTGGCAAATGACATGCAGTGGAGATGTCTGCTTCATTTTGTGGGAGCCTTTCATATGTTTTGGCTTGCTCTCATGACCATAGGACAGTTTATAAGCTTTTTGGTCCAGAGGATTTCTCCAGGTACACTATTTCTTGAGTGTCTTTCCCAACACTGTGAGGACAAGTAGTTTTCAGATTTCTAGGTGCTTCAGAAAAAGATTGATTTAAACCTTATAGGCAACCTTTTAGCTCAGTAATTTTCCCATTCTATACCTGTTTTTTCATCATCTCACATGTATGCAAAATATATGTTACTTGCCAAATATTGGAAATTAAATTATAGCTTTTCTAATACAAAGAGAGACCTCCTCTTCTAGAAGAAGGTGTCCTTGCCTTTAGAAGGTCCCTTCCAACTCAAACTATTCTGTCATTCTATGACCTTGTATGTGTTGGCATCTGAGACATGTTTTCATTTATATTAAAGCAGACTTTAATGTCTTTAATGATGTTGTTTTTAAATTAATTAGTAGACTTTGAACATGCAAGGACAATCTCCTCAGACAGCAATTACCTTACAGGGTCTCATCATTCCACCTGATGTGAGAGCCACGCAAAATGTAGGAAGAGAAAATGACCTTATGGCCACCAGTACACACCAGTTGTCTGGGAAGATACTGTTCTGCCAATGATGTGTGATCCTGAATACCTTGTTCACAATAGGGGAAAGACAAACCTAATTCTTGGTATTCTGGAAACTGTTTTCCTTGTGTTCAGTCCATCTCTAAATACACTCATCTCCAGGCAGATTTATCTGCTTAGTCTGTCACTTTTCTTTGTATTTATTCCTTGTGAATATGAGTGTTAAGGAGTTCTGTTCTCTGCATGTTCAGCCGTTAAGGCCAGAACAAGAGAAATAATTTCCCTAAGACCATACTGTGTTTTTCTCCTGCTTTTGCATGGCTTGTGGTTTCTTGGTTTATGATGCAAATCACTAATGTTGCCTCCCAAATCCCTCCCCAAAAAAGAGCACTTAAAGTGCACCTTACAGATTGTCTTGAAGCTTTGAGTACCTCAACACTAGTTTAGAAAATACCTTATCAATACTGTTAATATTTAACCTTGGGGTAACCATTAATAGAAAACACAGATTACACAGTGCTACATCTATTAAGCATCCACAACAAAGTCTAGATGGTGCAAGAGCTTAGTATGGTGTTCTTTAACCTCTGAAAGCTAAGTTCAAATCTTGGATTAGATCAGATGCAAATGTTAGTTACTGTCCTCATCCTTTTGTGAGCTCCGTAAACTACACCATTCATAACATTTAGCAATTCCCTGGTACTCTAATTTTAGATCTGTGGCAGGCTGACAGTATTAGCCTGAAACATCATCCTACCCCGTAAACAGGTGTTGATCCTGATGGGAAGGGAATTAAGTAGGTTCTGCTGACTCAGAAGTGGGCAATTTTACTACCTCAGTGCAAGGAAACTGCTTTCTGTGAGAGAGGTCTGAGAGTGTAGGCTACAGCAATGAGTATATTTTGATTTAAATGCATTTATAGTTTGTTTGATAGCAAAGCTAGATCCTGGGGAGGGGGGAGGGAAGTTATCTGTGCTGCTTAAATATTACTGGAGAGCAGCGTGAAAGCCGTGCCTGCACAGAATGTCATCAAATCAGGACTGACATTCATTAATAGAGCTGTCTGAGTTTGCACGTTGTCTGTCTGTGCCTCTCCTGGCTCAAGTCCAGAGTAGTCAGTACCATTCCTTTTCAAGTACTGAAAGTCCCTGCAGAAAAGGTTTGCCTGCTTTTAGGGTGCTGATTACTTCTTAGTGTGTTCACTGTATCTCCTTTTAAGAAGCTCGTGAGCATAAGAAAAGTAAGGAAGAATGATTCTGAATTCATTTGTTTGGGCACTTCTGATCTAACAGTCCGTAATTTGAAAGAGCTTAATTTAATCCTTCAGTCCAACATTGCACCAGAGAATAACTGCAAAGAAATATTGCAGAAGCTTTCTTTTGGTCTCCAGAGACAAAAGGCTTGAGGAGGAAGTCCTGAGAGACTGGGAAAAAAAACCCCAAAAACACTGCTAGACTTGTAAAATCTCACTGTCCCTGAATGTATTTCTCACATGAAATCACTCCTCCATTGCCTCTGTCCCATGAATAGAAGCTGTTTAGAAAGATTGTCTTGGTTTCTCTGAAAATTGGTTGATGTAGAATGCATCACCGAGAAATGAAACTGTTAGTGGGATGCTGTGTTTAAAACTTGTACAGCTATGTTGTGTTAAATGTAAACAGAATTTTACTGAGCAAAAATACCCTCTTGATGTTTTCTCTCAAAGGCCTGATTGAATGTACTTTTCACCTTGTGGAAGGAAAGAGAAGAGGCTTTGCTGTAGCATAGCTGCTCTGCATTCCCTCAGCAGTATAAAACAAAGCCATCATATAGGAAGATGCCTATATGCAGCCTCTTCGGGATGATTTAAAATTTCTGTAATGGCTGCTAACTCTCCTCTCTTTTTTTGTTCCTTTTATTTTTTACCAATGGGAAGCACAGCTGTAGAAATGGCTGTGCCAAGGGTCTTTCCTAACTTGTGACTCCTTGAATTGCAGTAACTGTGACTGTAAACAGTCAGCTAAACCATGGGCAAACTCTGCTATCACTGAAAGCTGCAGTAAAGACAGAGGAAGGTCAAATTTATCCTAAAAGAAGGCCAGACATAAATGTTTTTCAAAAGCCAGGTTTACAGTTTTGCTGCTGCAAGTGGTAGCTTAGCAGCTACAAATAACATAAGTGATCAGCAAACCCAGAAATGTTATCTTTTTCTGAATACTCTGACATGTGGGAATAGAATTCCTGATCTGTAAGAATTTCCTGTCTGAAAGCACTGGTCTAGCCTGACAAGAGGTCTCCCTTAAGGACTGCAGCGAAATCTATCCACTTTGAAGGCATTAACAACTTCCCACTGATGATCTACAAACATTGTTTTGACATGACTGAGAAATAAAGTCACAGGGCTATGAACAGTTAAAAGATTAACTAATCTCTGAGGAGGAATGATCAAAAGAACCTTTTAGAAGAGACTTCCTGTAACAGGGGTGAATTTTTGACTTAAAGGGGAAAAAAAACCCCAGAGGCCGGGCTAGCCTGGTGGGTGATTAAGGAGAGAGCAATTGGATACTCTCTGAGTTACTCATGCCGTCAGTGTGTTTTAAGACCTCTTTTATCTTAACTTGTGCTGGGGTAATTTCAGTAGATACTATACAGGAAACTCCAGCTCCTGGCCAGCTCTGGGAATACAGGGCACTGTGTGACTGCATCCAGAAAAAGCCACAGCTTAAATCCTCCTGTGTCTGCTCTTAAGAGGACCAGGAGGGGTCAGGTTTGCAGCTGTATCACTCTTCCTCACCAGCAGGGCTAAGGTCTGAGCCTGAACACATTGAAAAAACAATATACCCAGTTCAGATTCAGTGCCTAGTACTTAGTTGGATTTGTTTGTAGCGGAGAAAAGGAAACCAAGCACACTTCACAGAATTTACTGATAAATCTAACCAACCAAACAAAAAAATCTCACTCTCTTTCAATGATATTTGGTACAGAGAGAAAAGTAAATTGTTGTTCTTCTGGCAAAGTATTTGTAAGTCATCTCCAGGAACTTGATTCTCCACCATGAACTGCATGTTCAACTCTTAACTGAAGTTAAAGATCACAGAATCATACAATCAATAGAATGGTTTGGATTAGGAGGGACCTTAAAGCTCATCCAGTTCCACTCTCTGCCATGGGCAGGAACACCTTCCACTAGGCCAGGTTGCTCCAAGCCCCATCCTACCAGGCCTTGAACACTTCAGAAAAGGGGCAGCCACAGCTTCTCTGGGCAACCTGTGCCAGGGCCTCACAACCCGCAGAGGGAATAATTTCTTTCCCATATCCCATTTCACCCTGCTCTCTTTCAGTTTAAAGCCATTCCCTTGTCCTGTCACCTGTGTGAAGAGTCCTCCAGTTCTGTTGGAGCCCTTTTGGTACTGGAAGGGGCTCTAAGGTCTCCCCGAAACCTTCTCTTCTGCTGAACAGCCTCAAATACAGATACATGAAAACAGCATTTTGCAATTTTGGTCACTGAACAGCAAACCTATAAGAGATTCTGTAAGTTTCATCTTTTAAAGGGAAAAAACAAGATTCTAAAAAATTAATTTTCTAGGTCCTTGTTTCACACAAGTTCAAGTAATATGAAGGAAATTAACAACCCACAGCCCAGCTTTGACCTAACACATGACAACAAATTTTTGCCTACTGTCATTTTTAATACCTGGGGTTTTTTTCATAATCATCAGAAAGGAGCTGATTGCCAGACTGGAACAAGTGGAAAAAGAAAGCATGGATGCTGCTCAGCTGGCTAAGGAGTATGCAGAACTGACAGAGGAAAACCGAACACTGAAGCTGGCCCAGACGCAGTGCGTGGAGCAACTGGAAAAGCTCAGGATACAGTACCAAAAAAGACAAGGTTCCTCATAACTCCCAGCTAGCTCATGTGAGGCAGTTCATTCAGGATTGGTCGTGTGCTGGAAAGAGATTTTCAAATAAAGATCTGTTTAATATGTTATAACACTTTACTACAGATACAGAGTATGTAGAAGTCTATCTTTGATTTAATGCTTGCCAGGCAGTAGCTTAATATAATGGATATTTCATCCATTATATAATGGATGTTTTATTTCAAGTAATGTAATTGAAGTTAATCTATCCCTATTATATGTTCTAGTAGATCAGGTTTCTTCTCTAAACATATTTCTTCCAGTTTAAGAAGATATGGACACACTAGAAAGCTATATAAATAGTCTCTGTGTTGGAAATTTGGATCATACTAAGGCATAGAGCAGGGACAATATTAATATATGGAATACATGTATGTTAATTTTAGCTTGGTGAAGATTTTTTTAATTATTTTCCTCATGCCTAAACTGTTTGGAAGTTATCTTGAAGCAGATCTCCTCAGTGGTAAAAATGATACTTCATGTCAACTTCACACTTTTGTATAAAATCTGAGAAATTTCACATTAACAATTGAAGTAACAAAATAATTTTTTATCAAACAAGTGCACTGCCAGTGATAATTTGCAAGTTATAAAATTAAAAGGAAACAGATGAGATCAAACTTTACTTCCTCAAGTGTAAAGATTACTTAAGGGTTTTTTCTTAGGACTTTTCGGCATGCAAGAAACGAAAAATTAATGGAAGAATCATAGTTTCATCATAGTTTCAACTGAGACTAAGTCAGTAAAATTGTTGTGAGGATCTTTTGTTCTTATTTTCTGGTCTGTTTTGAAACATTAGTGGCTGTAAGTAGGGACAGGAGTTCCATGATACACAAATAATTGGGAGGTAAAATGTGAGTTTTATTTGCTCTATTTATCCCTGTATTTTCGTAGATCAACTGAAGAATCGTTGTTATACTTCCATTTCTATTAATACAACAGTTTTTTCATTAAAAGTGGATGTAGAAAAGCCCTTTTATGTTCTGTTTTCAAAACACCTTGTATTTTAAACTCTGCTTGACAGATGCAGCTTGTTACATCTTCATAAGCTTGGAATTCAGCTAAAGGTGTTAGTAGTGAAATGTGTCTTAGTAATTGAAAACTGTGAACTTAAGATTTCCACCAGAACTTTAGCTTTGATTATTATCACTAATCTATTATAAAAATGGAATTTCATATTAATCAGAACAATTCCTGGCAGCAAAGGGGACAAAAAAGAATTACAAGCTGCCCGTTATTTCTCTGTGCTAATTGCCTACAGTATTCCCTGCAGCACCGGTGTGAAAACTGGCTCTGCCTTACTCCAAGCACCTGGCACTGCAGCACAAGACCATGAAGAGGTAGCAGGAGAGGACAACCTTGTTTCCACTTCTCCTGAGCCACCGGGGCAGCGTCAGCATCCAAGTGTGGCCCTGCTTCGTGCTGTACCCAGGAAATCACCACTCTTGAGGCACACTCTTCCTGCTGGGATGTTCCGTGAGCAGTGTAACACTGTATTTATTCCTCTTTTCTTATTATCTGAGGATCCACAGTACCTTGTCAAAGTTGAAGAGGGGAAAAAAAAAAAAAATAGTTAATAAAAGCCACTTGGAATATCGGGCTTGAAAAGGCTGGACAAGCTTCGTTTGAATTTTGCACTGATGGGAAACATAATCTGAATAGAAATCAGAGCTCTGCTTTGAGCATAGAACACCACAGAATCTAGAATGTACTTTTTCTGGCCTGTGTTTATGTGTTTTGAACAAGAGAATTCTCATTTTCAAATTAATTTGTCATTTTAGTCAGAGATTTTTCTATGTAGCTTTGAAAACATCATCCAGTCTGATGATTTCAGTGAATTCACTGAAAGCTGTACAAGGTACATAAAATTGTTTTATTGACAGACTGGCTTTGGATGCAAATGGATCAGACAGCAGACCTTTATTTACAAATAACTGTGTTCGCCTTGAAATTTTCTATGTAAGTGAAGCCACTATGCTTTAGATATCAGAAAAACAACAGCTCATATAGTGGGAGAAAAACCTGAGAGAAGAGCCACAGTCAAGTGGAGAAAGAAAGCTGGGCCTCAGTTGTGACAATCAGCACTTTGAGAATAGCCAGGGAGTATTATTTTCCTAACCTGTAGGTACTGACCAGTACAGAAGACTTCAGGAAATATTTTACAGGTGTGCAGACACCAAATTTGTGGTATGGTCCTGCTACCAGCCTGGATAAATAAGAAACTTTTAAACCATCCCAAAGTAATTGAAGTCACAGATTTGTATTCAATTTGGACTGTAATTATTTGCAATCAAATTTTCCTCCTGCTTTTAGTAATGGTGAAAGTAAAAAATAGCAGCTTTATATGAACATATTTGCCTGCATGCATGCTCACGTGCCTGAGAGCAGTGACTGGGAGAAATTGTATCACAATACAATTGAGTAAAACTGATATAGAAGTACTAAGGAAGAAAAATTAAAGTACCTCATGAAAACTACTTTTAAAGGAAGAAATAGTTGTGGAAGTGGGATTCAAAGACAGGAAGATAGGCAAATGGAATTTTCAAAAAATATTCATTGACAAGTTAAATTAAAATGTAGCATAGTCAACAAAACCCAGAAAATCATTCAGGTGTTGAAAAGAGTAAAGGTAGCTGGAACAACCTTCTGAGAGGTAACTGCTGTATCTATCGTCCATCTCTTGATTTGTTTATCAAGAGTGTAATAGTAAGAAATATTTTCACATTCAGTAAGTCTCCAATTTTGACATGCTGAGTTTTTCTCTAGATACAGTGAAGCTCTGCTGACTAAATAGCTGAAATTAAACTTTTAAATAAAGTATTTATCATATTGATCCTGTCTTTTCCAAGCAGACAATATGATTTATATCCTGGTTGAAGTGGTTTGCATGTTAGGTCCTGTTGTATGTATCACACTATAAAAGCAAGTTTTATACAATTATTTCAAAGATGGTTTTACATTGTATTTCACCCATGAATTTATAAGCCTGTTTCAGCTTTTAAGATCAAGTGCCAATGAAAGGTTCAGTTTTATAATGTGTGACCTGTGAGAACTGCAGTTGTATTACAGACAAAGTGCATTTCTTGCTGTTATCTGGGCTATTCAGGTTAGCAAAAGTAACCATGCCACTACCATGGTAAATGCATTTGCTTCAAACCACTTAAGAAACAGTGAAGTACATGCATTTAAAATAAAAACAAGACCTGTGCTTTCCATTTCCTATCATTGCTAACTAACTTCCTTCCATCGTAAAGAATGCTGAACAAACTCAATTTAAGGCTTCCAGTTAGCAAGGATATGACTCATGCGGTCTTGAAGCAACCAGAGACGAGGGTGACTTCACACTTGGAAAGTCTGGAAGATAAGAACCTGCAAGTTTGAGTTTGGTGGCTTTTATTTTTATATGTTTCCCTTTCCAGGATTATCTTTATTCTGTCTGGTTTTGTGAATTAATGATCTTTAGAAGTGTGTCACCTTCCCCCAGAGGCTTTATTGCCATCTAGGCCTTTGTGAGGATTACACGCTGCTAGTAGTAACGACAAATAGGCACAGGTGGGACAGAGAGGTTTTCTCAGCCTTCCTTTGGGGTGTGTGTTTGGGGAGCTCTGCCATGTGACCCTTTGCTGCTCCATCCCCAGTCACAGACCACGTCACAGAAACAAGCTAATCACAGTCTTAATCATGAAGCTACTTAGTGGTTTTCCCTACCTAAAATTTCTTTCTTGATCAATGCACAAAGTGTCTAAAGGAACAGGGGAGACTTGTCTGGAGGAGTCTTGCCTCTCTTCCTGTGGGAGGTACAAGATGTGCAATGGTGGGAGAAAAGGGCTGCAGGGAAAGGAAGTTTGGTCCAGGCAGTGATGTAACAGGAAGAGTGCTGGCCCTGTCCAGCAGGAATGTGAGGAGAGTTGACAAAACCTGGGTGCTGGCCTGACTTTTCTCTCCCATCTTCATATGCACCCACAGCTCTGAGGGTCTTCTCCCTTCTGGTGGAATGTTGTGGCATTCACATGTGTGAATGATGTGGTGATACATATCCTGGGAAAACCCACTATGAAACTATGAACTGTCTTCATGACACGCCTGGAAGGTGTGCAGCAATGAAACACTAGGGCTGAGCAAGTACCAAAAAGCTGGGCCCTGTTATCCATCTTGATGGCCTTCTCTGGGACAAGGCCAGACTCTGACTGCCTGACTGCATCACAGTGCGCATTGTGGAGCGAGAGAAGGTAGCAAAGCAGAGTTGGAGGGGCAGCATCGACCTCATAATTTCCTTCACTGAGCCGCTTGGTTTTGCAATGTTAAATTGGGAGTTACCGAGATGGTCTTTCAGATGCAAACCAAAATTGTGAAGCTGACACTTTAAATTCAAAGTAGATTATTTTATAAGAGTGAAAAAGTCTACCTTGCTCGGGACAGTGCCAGTCACCTCTAGGTTCTTCAGTGCTCCTTAAAAGTAATGTCATGTGTTACTCATACCCATATGAATGCGAGATGACAACCATTCACAAATCACTGTTATCCTCAACCCAGGCTTCCTCCATTGCATATTCCAGCGGTTTACGCTGTAGAAAGCACAAGATTTAGCATATGAGTCACTCTGCTTTTCTGCACACCAATTATCAGTTCCCCCTTCTAAACCTCAGTTCCTTTAATCCCCCCTGACCACAGTCCATCCCCACTGAGTAAGCAGTGTCAGCCTAGAGCTCAGATCCAGTTGGCTGGCAATCTTATGACGCGGTCTGATGATCACCATGTGCTCAAGGTGGTTTCCAAATGCTACATGTGATGTTTTGTGGTTCGGTGCTGGTATGTGGCAGCAAGGAGTTCTACCAGCCTGCAGGTGCCAGCTCTGAGAAATGCTTGGTTTCCTTAAACTGGTTAGAAAATACGAGAGTAGGTGGCCCATGGATTTAGTTATTTGAATCTTATACTAAATTTTAATACAGGAATTAGGGAAATGAAATGAGGATGTGTGTGCTGATGGAACAAATGTGCACCCAGATGCCAAACTGTGCTTTGGGTGCTTAGAATGAGTTACGTGATACGAGAACTGTGATGGAAAGGAAGTAGGTACAGCTAGGAAGAGGAACTGGTGAGTGAGCTGTTGCCTTAACTTTTTGCCTTCTGGCTGCTTATGGCTTGCACCAATAAAATACATAGGCTGTTGTCCTTAGCTCAACTTTAGGAAGCTTGTTTGGATGTTTCCCAATGCTTTTCCGAGCCTAATTTACACTAATATTTTATACTGGAATATATACTTAATTAGGATTTTGGTTTTGTCAGCTATGTCTAGAATTAAGACAGTTATGATGTGATACAGATGCTCAGAGCATTGCAGATGGTTCTTCCATAGAAAGAGGAATAACCAGTATCAGGATATGACTCCATTCTGCTAATCATAGAATCATAGAAAATCTTGAGTTGGGAGGGTTCCATAAGGGTTATTGAGCCCAATTCTATGCCAACCGCTGTATTTGCATTAAAGATAAATAAAGCCTTGATAAATAGCCCATGTAGAGTAAAAACTGCAGTGAAGCCAGAGCATTTCAGTACTAAAATAACTGCAGCCCTACTAATGGGGTTTTGGTGCTTTCACTGCTCAAGTAGAGTTTGGTACTTTTATGAACCAGATCCCCAGTTTCCCAAATGAAAGGATGGTGGTGTGATGTTCTGTGATTGAAAAACTTTCACCTCTGTCTCGTGACTTTCTTATAAGAGTATGACAAACCTCAATGCGCAGCCCAGATGCCTTGTGGCCACAGACTTCTCCACGGTCGTTTCATCACAGTGTTCTCCCCAGCTTAGCCCTTTGACTCTCACATTCCTCTGCTGTGCGTGGACAGCTGAAATAAGTCAACCACTCTGAACATTTTAAGAGCAGTTAGAAGCAAATACATCATTTAATATTACATGCTAAGAACCTTGACTGTCTTGTGGTCAGAGCCTTTTGTATTCCTGGTCTGCAAGTACGTCAGTACATATGTTTACTGATTAGATGTCAGTACAAAAAAATATAAATGTTAATATTGATGGGAGACAGAGGCACATTCAGACATACTCCCATAAATGCTGTTCTAAATAATAGACTTATTCAGGGTGTTCCTTCCACGGCTGTGGAAATAAAAGCCAGCTACTCATATATGAAGAAGCACCTCCTGATGAAGGTATCTGTGCCAAGAATGCAAACACTTCTTTTTGAAATAATTTCAAAAAAGGAGTATTCTTTCAAGGGAAAAAAAACAAAAACACCCACATTACAGTTCCCAGCTAATATAAATTACATCCAGCTATGCACTAACTGCTAAAAATGTGCTTAAATCTATTTATAACTCTTCAAATAGCTCTCACTAATTTACGTTGGTGAAACAGGCCCTTACATTTGACTGTCTGAGCTCCCTCTGGTGGGTAATGGGACATTATTATTACAAAGAAAACATACAATTACATTTGTCCAAGTGGAACTTTATTTATTTAAGTGTTTATAGCAAATAATTCTTTATATAACTAGGTAAATATCAGTGTGCAAATTTATCACTATCTGCTCACATCTGAAACCACCCAAAGAGCGATATGTAATACTTTTAAGATTCTAGAGATACTTCAACAGAGGTGTAGTTTTCCACATCACCTAACATTGAACAGCACCTAACACAACCATCCAAGTTTAAATGAGTTCTGGCATCCTACAGAAGCTGAGTGAACTCATAATTAAAGACTATTAGTCAAACTAAAAGAAGGTAGGTTTAGATTAGATATTGGGAAGAAATTCTTCCCTGTGAGAGTGGTGAGGCCCTGGCACAGGTTATCCAGAGAAGCTGTGGCTGCCCCATCCCTGGAAGTGTGCAAGGAAAGGTTGGGCAGGGCTTGGAGCAGCCTGGTCTAGTGGAAGGTGTCCCTGCCCATGGCAAGGGGAATGGCACTGGATGATCATTAAGCTCCCTTCCAACCCAAACCACTCTATGATTCTATGAATTGTATCATAAAATCTCTGTTTGTCCAAACTACTTCTGGAGTTCAGCTGGATTTGTGTGCCTGGAAATCTGATCTATATGGCTTTAGACAGTACTGACCAACTGCAGACACTCTGCAGTGCTTATTTAACGGTACAATAACTAAGCATCAAATATGCTTTAAATAACACAGTACAGAACAGCTGACAAACATGCCTCTTTCTTGCTGGTAAATTTTAAGATGCCTTAAACCTCATACACCCTGGTATTAATGAGTGGCCCATTTCTAAAAGAAAGCACAAGTGTTCTCTTCCTATTTTTCTCTTTGTATTTAGGTTAAGTAATCTCAATACGGGAAGTGTCCAGCTTAGGAAGTGTCCTAATGCATGGGCAATGTTCCAACCACAGTTTGAGTTTCAGCAACCCGAAGTGCTTGTGCTGGAATATTAGGATTGCTTTACCAGTAATGAGTTTAGTGGTTCTTGCACATCCCACAGTCTATTTGAACAAATTTTTGTTTTGGAAAATTTGGGTTCCTAGAACATTCTGAAAGGAAAAAGAGCAGAAAAAGCATGCTACTAAGTTTAGTCTTCTACTTTAGCTGCTTCAGAATTCACCTTCAATTAATAAAAAGATTTGTGCTTTGTCATCTGGCTGAAGCATGGTAAGATGCAAAATTCTAGTTACACTGTATTAAATGTGAGACATGAAGATGAAAGATAACATAAGGAGGATTTTACTAAAGACACCATTTTTACTGGCAGTTTTTGAGACCTTTGTATCTCCTGAGTATGACTGTATGTACAGTGTTTTCAGATGTGTGTGATATTCTTCTAACCCTGTAATTTCTGTTCAAGGGAATTTCAACTCACAGTTTGACTGCCATAGTCTACCACTATATTACTGTCCAAAAGGAAATAATCACTGAATGTTTATCTTGAGAAAGTGGCATTTAAAAGTGCTTAACATTGCTTTTGAAATGAAGGTGTCCAAGCCTAAATGAGCAAGACTGCCTAGTAAGAAATCAGCAGTGCCGAAAAAACATCACATGGTAAACTGGATTTAGGCTCTGGTTCAAGACAGCACTTAGCGTGGGGCAGTGGGGCCACATCAAACAACTATCTTGAACATATACCAAACTTGAAGCAATGAGTAGTTCCCACTGATTTGCCAATAGGACTGTTCAAAGTAGGTTTATTTATGCACTGAAGTGTTCTGCTGGATTGAGGCCAAAGAGATCAGTGCCTCAGCTTGAACCTTGACTTTTTTGGGATTCATTGGAATTTAACTACATGCTTGGAGTTTTCAAACACTGCACTGCAACAGGACCTTTCCACTGAGCTGTCTGTCAGGGGACTAAAAAGTTCTTCACAGCATCTAATAGCAGGGAGGACCTTCATGTGGTAAGGCACATACAAAATCTTCTTGCTGCAGTGCCATGAGCTGAGTCTAGACCCAGTTGCAGCTGCCACACAAGCCAGATGCTTGTAATGCAGAAGTGGTGAACAAAACATTCTGACATTCCTGGTAAGCCCATGTGTTCCCACTCACACGACTTTAGCCATGCCAACCCATATGAAGTGACTCTGTAGGGTCATTATATGAAACTATATGAGTTTAAAAAGAAAAAAGCAAGCAAACATAGAAGAAAGGTCAAGTATTTACAAAGCACTATAAAATACATTTAGAAATGGCTCTTAACTGGAAGGCTAGCAGCATAATACTATTAAAAAATTTTAGAAATGCTCCTCTTGCTTTGCTTTTCTTCGGAAAAATGTAGCAGAAATACTGGGCTAGAACAAAAACTGCAATGGGTGTCTGTCAGATAAGCCCCATTCCTCCTTTTCGCTCTCTTCATATACCCCTCCCTGTTCTTCCAGCAAGAGGAGATCTCATCTGCTTCAAAGATGAGCTAGAGAAATAAGATGTTTTCCACAGTTGTGGTTGTGGCACCCTTTTGTGGGAGAAAGTCCCCTCTGCTTTTGATGTACAAACTGGGCAGAGGAGGAGTTCTTGGGTTAAAGGTGGGTTCTCTGCCCTCCACATGAATTCCTGCTCAAATTTGGATGTGTGATAAGCAAATGAAATTTTTGGTTTGCATGTGGTACATAGAAACAGAGAGGTAAAATATTTCCCAGCTGAACTTACTCCGTAACCCAAGTGCTTTGATGAGCTGGCAACAATTCAGCACACAGATCTCTCTCCTCACAAATGCACACTTCACACAGGCATATGTGGCCACAGACAATTTTGCTTGTGAATTAATCTCAAAATTTGATTCTCCCATGCTGTCAATGCCCTTCCTTTGCTCTTTGTAAATTGTGAAGGAAGAAGATATCAAGTTCAAATACAAAATAATCAAATATCTGGACCTAGGAAGGAAGAAGACTCTGCCTTTAAATTTGGCTTGAACCCATTGCTACTTTTCTGATTTGCTAATCAGAATCACTAATCACTGCTAATCAAAACCAAAGCCTTCCCTTCCCTTCCCTTCCCGCCCCTTCCCTTCCCGCCCCGTCCCTTCCCTTCCCGCACCTTCCCGCACCTTCCTGCACCTTCCCTTCCCGCACCTTCCCGCACCTTCCTGCACCTTCCCTTCCCGCACCTTCCCGCACCTTCCTGCACCTTCCCTTCCCGCACCTTCCCGCACCTTCCTGCACCTTCCCTTCCCGCACCTTCCCGCACCTTCCTGCACCTTCCCTTCCCGCACCTTCCCGCACCTTCCTGCACCTTCCCTTCCCGCACCTTCCCGCACCTTCCTGCACCTTCCCTTCCCGCACCTTCCCGCACCTTCCTGCACCTTCCCTTCCCGCACCTTCCCGCACCTTCCTGCACCTTCCCTTCCCGCACCTTCCCGCACCTTCCTGCACCTTCCCTTCCCGCACCTTCCCGCACCTTCCTGCACCTTCCCTTCCCGCACCTTCCCGCACCTTCCTGCACCTTCCCTTCCCGCACCTTCCCGCACCTTCCATTCCCTTCTCTTTTCCCTTTCTTTACCTTTTCTTTTCTTCTTTTTAAACTAGTCAGGACTATTAAAAGATATGCCTACAAAAGATAAGGAACTTTGCCTTTATAGGATGTCAGATAGCAGTGAGCTTAGACCTATCGTGACATGTACAACAGAATAAACAAAATTACTGTTTCAGCATTTGGAGGGTTTTGTCTGATGGTGCACTTTCCTGTTTCAAGAGCAGGATTTACTTAACACCTTTGCAGCAAGCAGAGGATTTATGAAGCACATGATCTTCAGCTAGTCTCAGCCTTACTGATGCATTGAGGACTTTTATTTAAAAACAAATAAATAAAAACTTCCAGCTCTATTTAAATATTTATTAAACACATTTCTAAATACTATTTTAGTTAAAAGAGTCTGTGCCAGCTAAAGGATGAAGTTAGAAGAAGAGGAGTAGTCCACAGTGGGCTTAGATAGCTCACTGTGAAGTTTGAGTTTTCAAAACTAAGTAGTATTTGGGTAAGCAACACGCTGAATCTTTTGGGACTTCATTCTCAGGGACTGGGTAAGAGGGCTTTCTGAGTGTCTTATTTTTCTGAAATAAACAAAAATTGACATGTCACATCACGCCAGACTTCATCTTTGAAAATTAAGACTGTGTAAAAGTCTCCTCTGCCATCTGACAAGAATTTGGACAACACAGAAAATGCCCCAGTGAGACATGAGCAGCTCAGATCACATGTTCTCCAGGGCTGATGCTGCCCTGGGAACAGGATCAAGAGCAGGGAGTTAATGTTTGTTCAAACTGTAAGTGCCTAGGATAGAGCTCTTTTACTTCTGCAGTGACTGTTTAGGGATGTAGGGGTCTAGTCACCCACCAGCTGAGTCTCCATGGGCCTCTTCCTTTGCTGTGAGGGTGGTGAGGCCCTGGCACAGGCTGCCCAGAGAAGCTGTGGCTGCCCCATCCCTGGAAGTGTTCCAGGCCAGGTGGGACAGGGCTTGGAGCAACCTGGTCTAGGGGAAGATGTCCCTGCCCATGGAAGGGGCATTGAAACAAGATGATCATTAAGCTCCCTTCCAACCCAAACCATTCTATGGTTCTATGGTTCACTTAAAACTTTGCTATCTGCTCTAAAGTGCCTTCTGGGACTGCTGTTAAGACTGACACCCCTGGTATTCCGAGTCATGTTATGTGGATAAAAAAGTACCTAAAACTCAGATTCTGAGTAGCATCAGCACCATATTGTTCCGGCTTCACTTGAAAAAAAGCATCCCAGAAACCAACTGCTTATCAACAAACTGTTCTGCCAACCACACAAAGGTGGATACGGCACAGGCACAAACACAATAGAGGAGAGGGAACTTGAAATCCTTATGGTATGTCTGTGAAGCTGCAGTCATTGCTTTCTCAGAGCTGGGGGTCTGATGTAAAGCCCCAATGTGGGTCACACGCAGCACAGCAGGTTTGTGTGACCTCTGTTCCTTATGGAGTCACCTCCAACCTTTGCAGGGCAAAGCAGAGCAAAAAGGGCTGCTCCACAATTTGCTTTGCTGGTTCTGCCTGTTGCTCTTCATGCAACTGGCAAGAGGCAGCAAGGTTTCTAGGGAACAGAAAATGTGGCACTTCGTCACCAGGGCTCCAAAGGCACCATCAGGTGGCAAAGAAGCCGAAAAGATTTCAAACCTGCAGGGCAAATGCTCCTGCAGCTCCAGAGAGCTCCAGAGAGCCCTAGAGCAATCAACAGTAAAAGGAGATCCAAATGGAAAATGAGATGGAAAGTACAATGGAAATACTCCTGTTAAAAAGAAAAAAATTAAAAACCCAATTTTTAAAAATATTACTGTGTCGCTGCAATGAAGACATATGAGACACAAATTGACAGTTGTCTATAATGTATGGACAATTATATTCAAGAAGAATTTGAGTTTTTTCAGGGTTCAACCTTAAGCTTCTTCCAATAAGTGGAAAGCCTGGAGAAAGGCAGCTGATATGGGGCAGGACACTTCTTTTATAACATGCTGAAAGAATGTTATTGCTTGGTGATCTGAGCTAAGAAATGTAGGAAATGTACCCTACAAACAAGTTTGTTCATCTGCCATCTTTGACATCCAGAAGGTTTTGATGATGTCTTGGCTTAAGAACAGACTTAGCAGAGTAATAAAGATCCAGAAAGATGTGCACTATAAACTTTGTGACAGTGTCTGTGGGTCTTTTGGAATTTCCTCAGAAAACTATTTGGAACCATTTCATTCATGTGCAGAGAACAGGAGGAGGAAAGCATGCAGTGATTTCCTACCAATTCTCCTCTCCAGAGCTGCTCTGTAGGACCAAAAACCCCCAGGACACATCTGCTGACCCATCTCTCATGCTGCAGGAACTCCTGAGGACTCCAAGCAGGAACAGACCTTCGAGGGAGGGAGGGAGGGAGGAAGGGCAGCAGAGAGGCAAGGCAGGCAGGCATAGTGCCTGGGCTGCCTGGCATCCTTTGCTGTGCCCACCTTGCACACTTTGCCCATTTACTCTGGACAGCTGATCTGGATAGCTATTTTTTTCAGTTGCTATTCCAGGTGATTCCTTCCTGGTTCTTGCTACTCATTTTCTTTAAAGCTGGGCTATGCACTCTGTAAAGTCAGCTTCACAGTCAGCTCTGTGAAGTGATCCTTCCTTCTGCCTAATTATTTCTGGAAACCCTGTGTGCAGTTTAACCATGTGTCATTGGTCTGAGCCAACAGTCCTTTTTGATAAAGCAGAAATATTTCATTTCAATGCTGTTTATTAACGCTCTCAGGGATGAACTTTTCTGCTCCCCATTCTCTACTAGAATTTTTGTTTCTCATTTCCTTTTTTGAATTGAACCATTTCATTGTGTTTTGCATTAGAACTGCTCCAACCTTCTGTCAAATAGTTCTTTCTATAGAAAAATTAACTTAATACCCACACCAACACTTTCTTAAAAGAAAAGAAAATTGGTAGCAACACAACTGTCTTAATTTATTAACAATTAACTTTCTTAATGGGCAGCTTTTCCCTGATTGTAAGAGTCTGTAGAAATGAACTACTTGTTTTATAATTACTGTGCTTTCTAGTCTCTTACTGACTCATTCCCCTTTTTTTTTTTTTTTAAACTAACAGCAACAATTTATCTCCCTAGTATGAGTTTATTTCTCTGTCACTGCCTGTAGGGTAGGGAGAGGTCTCCATCTCCAGTATTTCTGCTTTGACATTGATAGTCTGGAGGCACCTTTCTTTTCTGGAACTCATTTTTCTAGAAGTTTGTTTTCTGCTTTTATTTGGTAATGCAAACATCTTTTGTGCTTCAACAGCTTCTAAAGGCACAATGACTTTAAATTCAACAGACAACAGCACAACCTTTCTCATTTGTTTTCCAGAGGAGTATTTTGATTAATTAATTCTAATTCATTCCATTAGTGGTTAAACTTTATGCTTTCATAGTAAGGATTTTCCAGGGCATTATCTACCTAAATACCATTTTTTCCTTTGGATGAAGCTTCATTATTAATACATGTATTTACCATAATACTTGCTCAACTATGATGACCCTGTAGCCAACAAATCAAGGACATCCTAGACCTGGAGGTTATCTAGAACAGTTGACAATATGTTGTATTTTGCTGTTTGAAACTCTGACAAGCATCTGAAAAAGCTCAGTTTAATCCAAACTAATTGTCACACTTTTTATGGCCTGCTGCCTGTTTTTATAACTCAACAATTCCAAGCCTAAAGTACATGGATTAAAATAAAATCCAGGTGATGTGTTCAGAAGAGCAGTGCTTGATAAACATAAACAGGCTAATGTCTGGAGAACTAATGATCAGAGGGAGAAGATAAGAACTAAGGAAAACTGATGATGGCAGTTTTCTCATTTGTGACTTTCTAGGAATTTCTACCAAAATAATTCAAAGAATGCTCAGAGGAAGGCAATGGAAAGTCTTCAAAGCTTCAAAGACAGTGTCTCCACCACCAGAAACTAGGCTAAGGAAGTCAAAGGACACAGGCAGAGGATGAACCCTGATCCTGTCATGTTGCAAATGGGTCCTTTCCCAGTAACTTTTGCAAAATCTGTGATCGGAGGGAGAGCAAAGAGGAAACAGGACCCAAATGTTTGGGTACTGGGGCTCTCCACCCAAATTTTATACCTCTATTTATGAAATATAATTCATAGCCCTGAGGTGAGGGGCCAAGTCCTTCCTGTTTCCAGTGAGGTGCCCCAAGGCAAAAGGCAAAAAGCTACATTTCATCGGAGGCCAGGCTTCCCCTGAGCTCACAGACTGGAGACATTTGAAATGCCACTCATGCACCTCGAAACTCCAGCGCAGCACTTAATCAGGGATGAGGCAACAGCTTTGCTGGGCTGTGGCTGCTCTGTGCATGCACAGCCAGGGGCACTGAGAAGATGCTCAGGTCGAACAGGGAAGGATGGAGCAAATCGAGCCATGTTCAGGGGGAGAAACGAGGAACATACGGCTTAGTTTTACATTTTGGATGTAAGCGGAGGTCAGTTTCAGCAAACCTGGTGTATTTGTATACCTAGATATACGCAGGCACATTTCCAAACTCCTCCCACGGAGCAGTATTTGCACTTGTGCTACTCTGTCACCAGCTCAAGGCTGCTGTTTGAACTGCTCTATCAAACGCAGTGTTTCAAACACACCAGCTATTATGAAGGTGCCTCCCTCCCCTTGCAGTCCAGTTAATATTTTACTTCTTCTAGCTCCCCAGAAGAATCACTGAGGAGCAATACTTACAAATGAAATGTAGGCTCTTTCATTTTTCAGCACAAACTTTTCCTAATGTCTTTGCTAATTATTTAGGCATAAGCTAGAGGCCCTGCCTGACCTTAGAGCAGAAGTGAAGGTGTGTCCACAGACCCCGGCTAATAAAGTGACCCCTGCAAGGACAGACACTGAGCACAGCAAATTCCCCCAGGGCTGGGCTCTGCAAACCCCTGGGAAGTTCCTGGGGTATGGGTGTGCTCTGCTTTCCCTGGGGGCACTTGCTCTCAGGTTAAGACTAAGAACCTGGAAGAACAGGCTCCGCAGGGCAGTGGTCATATCACCAGACCTGGCAGAGCTCAGGGAGCATTTGGACAACACTCTCAGCGCAGGATGGCATTCTGGGGGCTGCCCTGTTTGGAGACAGGAGTACTTTGGCCTTTGAAGATCCTTGTGGGTCCCTTCCAACTAAGGATGTTCTGTGATTCTGTGATTCTGTGATTCTATGATCATGCTTTGCTTGTCAGAGACCTTCATCAAAGGCTTTATCTGATGAAATCGCTGCCTTTCTTGATTGAGAGAAACATATTCTGTATTATCATTCATCAGGGGATTTATAGTACCAGTGGAGTTTTGTCACCTTGCACATTAACTGACGACCTTCTGGTTGTCCACCTGTTCTGATAAATCACAGCTTTCTGCAGCAGCAGCAGACTGCTCTCCAATACGCATTATTATTATTTACACCACTCTTAAGATACATTGTAATTTAGGAAATGTCATGAAAATAACATGAGACATTTTATTTAAATATGATTTTATATTTCATATTGAAAATAATAAGATACATGTTAAGAAGTTGCTTCTAATGTTGATTTCTCTATTCTCACCAGCATCAGCAGTGTGAAAACTTGGCAGCAGTTGAATTCAAACAACTGCACACTTGTGATAATCAATAGCGTTATTTCAAAACCAAAAAGTACCTAGAAAATACAACTGACTCTTCAGCAGTTTTTTTCTGCTGCATCATTTCCACTGCAATTGGCAAATAACAAAAAAACCCAAGCAGGCTGTTCGTGTCCTGACAGAAATAAGTTTTCTTTTGCCCTGTGCAATTGAGAACCTTTAAGCCCAAATCTATACCACAATGCACATTTGAGAAGTTCCTACCAATTTTTAAGTGGTTATCTAAAGTATTTCTCACTTTATGCAACAGCAAGTATTGATATCAATGGCAGCCAAATTTATATTAATAGAACCATGTGAAGCTTAGTCATCGTGTCCTTACAAATACAACTGCTGGCAGCATAAAAACAGTTATAAGTTTCTTGTTGGTAGAAGAACAGCTACTAATCCAAATCAACACATGATCTCTCTCAGGCAAGATTTGGACAATGAGAGACAGAATGGACAGAACCTTAAACTGTGTTTTATTTATTTGTATATCGCTTTGCATTTCAGCTAATCTGAATGAACTCTGACAGACAGGTTTAGAAGCCTCATATAGGGAACAGCTGAGAAAAAACTTAATTTTCCAAAGACATTGAAATTGGTTATTAATTATTATTACACAAGGGCATTTTCTGAAAACTGGTTTTACACAAAATATCTGCTATTCCTTGTTTTTTCAGATTAGTGTTTGGAAGTTTCCTTCTCATTCTGCTATATCATTTCAGTTTGTTAAATCACATTGTGCCACCAACGAAACTGCCAAGTGGTATTAAAATAGCACAGATCAGAATGATGGAGAAAAAAGGATCTCTGACATTTCCTGATATGCAATAGAACAGGGTATGTTTTGAATAGATTTTTAAAGGCTTGTTCACTCAGATCTTAGTGAGACTATTCTTCTACTTACATACATGTGCTCTGTTAAATGTCTTAGTCTTAGCAGAAGAGGGACTCAGCCCCTACAATATTCCATTTTACTCTATTTTTGGAGCATTTAACTTGCAACTATAGAGTTGTATAAGCTTGCATAAACATTATTTACATAGGCTACAGGTGCCAGTCCCAAAGCCTATATTCCCAGCTGCAGTGGCAGTCCATTTGCATTCTGAAATGCTTCTGTTTCATTTGTTATTTTACTTCAGAAACATTGTTTAAAATGCCCCTGTATTGTTCACCCTCATCTTGATTCATCCCAAGCAGGCTCAGAGACACTTCAGAGACAAAGTCAGAGCAGTGAGTATTTGCTTTATTCGGCATGCCGGGTGTGGGGGATTGCTCCTCCAAACACACACCCCGGTACTTCCAACACACAATATTATGCGTAACAGTCATGAATATTCATTGTATTCCCTGGGATAGGAGTGGTTATACAAATTATTTCTCAGAAATCATTAATATCATTAGCATGTGTGCCACGCATGCGCTGTGTGTCCTGGTGGTCTTTGGGGGTCTTCTCGTGATGAAGATCTGGTACTCTTCATCACAATGCACTTTTCACCTTTCTCTCAGGAGCATGTGCAGTCCTTAGTGGGATGATTCAGGGTTTCTGTGCTGGCCTCAAACAGATTCTTGTCCCTCTTATTTTGACAAGATAAAGGCAATCCTGTTTTTCTCTTTAAAATTCAAATATTCTGTCTCTCAATAGTTAACTTGAGTTACCTATTGACCACTCCTTTCTCAATCTACACCTCATGATCTATTAATAAGGCAGGAGTCGCTACTATGTATTTACATGCAATTTCTACACGTATTTATTAAATTCATAGAGAAAAACATCTAATACTGATTCATCTAAAGCATGAGAGGGAGCACTGAGAGCTGAACTCTTGTATCTCACCAGCTCCAAACCTTACTGTGCTCTGCCATTGCTGCAAGCGGAGAAGTAAATAAGTTGAGCCTAACTTGCAAAACTCCACCTGAACTCCAGATTCCCAATTTTTCCAAGTCCTTCTGAGGTGGAGGGACATGAGGAGAAGTAGGTAATATGCACAGGTACAACACACTATGGAGAGCATCGCTGCTGCAGGGCATTTTGAGAGGTTAGTCAGCAGCAGACTCCTCTCCAGGCACTTCCTCTGGAAGCCCCAAGAGCAGCAGCATGCTTGGCATAAGCAGGTGGAGAAGATTTCTTTGCAGGTCCGATAAATGGTCACGTCCTCTTAGAAAGGCTGTAAGGATCTTGCCCTCCTGGGGAGTGCACCCACCCACAGACAACATTCTCACACAAAGCCTTACTACAGCCAGCTGTGTACTGGGACAGTCCTCGAGTCAGTACAGCTGGAATTTGCTAGATAGATAAAAAGAGGAGGAATTTGTACTGGAGAAAAGAATAATGGGAAATAATACAAGAAAATTCATCTCCTAAGCAAAACAACAGCCAGGAAACAGCTTGCAGAAAATTCAAGTTTGTAGGTCTCCTTATCAGGACGTAAGTCTGTGGGCAAAGGACGGCCCACAAGAATTGGATTCTCTCCCAGCCTTTTGGTAGTGTGGAAGTTCTTCACTTCCTCTGCCTTCCCTCCTCTTTCTCAACCTTCCAAATACTTGGTAAGAGATAAAGCAGCCAACACGTAACTCAGCTGGTCTCTCCTGGTGACTGAAAACCCTGTGTGAGCTCTGCAAACAAGAGATAGGGGCCAGTTTCAGGAAAGATACAACATCTGCAAAGAAACTGCTCCCAGCATACTCCCAGGCTGCTTTTCACCGCTGCACTCAAGCCTAACATGCATTTTGTCCATTTGGGATATCGAACCAGCCCCAAGGCATATTGTAACAGTAGGCTGCTGCACAATCCAGGATGTATTTTAAAAGCCTTCACTGGCTTTTTCAGGTGTTTTTTTGCAGACTTATAAAGGGCCCAGGCTATGTAAGCTCTGGCTGGAGCAGCACCCAGGCTCCAACAAACACTCAGGACCTGCACAGTCATTAAGAGTGACATTTACAGGTTTGTCTGAAAAAAGGCAAGCTTCAAAAAGTGTTGTAATCATGCAAGAACAGCACCAGAGATTTTTGCTGAGCAGATATGTCTTTCACTAGGCATCTTGGCCTGTTTCAGCCTTCCTTTAGTATTTCATCCCTGTTAAGCAAGGCTGAGGGAGGATTTTAACAGGTAAAATACCAGAAGGGATGGTATAAAAATGATGGACATGGTCTCTTCTCAATGGCATCCAGGGACAGGCAATTGGCACAAAATGGAGCACGTCTGAACATTAGGGAAACCGTTTTCACTGTGAGGGTGACCAAGCACTGGCACAGGCTGCCCAGAGAGGCTGTGAAGTCTCCATCCCTGGAGATATCAAAAAGTGTCCAGGCATAGTCCTGGACTCCATGTGGCCCTGTTTGAGCAGGGGGGTTGGATCAGACGTACCTTACAACCTCAGCCATGCTGTGATTCTGTGAAGGGAAAGGGGAAGAGAAACCCTGTGTTCCTGAAATAAGCTTTGACAGTGGTTTCAAGAAGCTCCTACTCACTCGCACTGTAAGAAACCCAACTCCAAAAGGTTTCTAAAAAAGGTTGTGAGTCTTCTCCAGTGCTGGTAGAACCAGACTTGTAAGGTGTGGATCCTGAGCTGTACAAAAAGGTAGAGGAAAAGTACAAACAATATGAAATTCGCTGACTATTGTGTGCTAAGCTGTACCTCATAAGACAAAAAATTAACTAAGAACCAAGTTATCAGGAAATGACACTGTATAATCAGTTCCATCAGTTCTATAACAAGTTCCAGATTTGCAAGTGCACTTTCCAATTGTCAACTTGCTTGTTGCAGCAACTTTCATCCTCGGACAAGCACCAGCCACTAGCTTGTGCATCATCCAGTGATCTGGTTTTGAGAAGCTACCAGAGCCAGTACAGAGAGTTGAAGGTTCATGTCTCTCTCTCTCTTTTTCTCGTTGTTGTTGTTGTTGTTGTTGGCAATATCTCCTTCTGTATCTTATTTGCTCTGGGTTACTTTTTGCTGCGTATAGCAGTTTGGGTGACTTTTCACAGAACTAACCTGGAGATAAAATCAAAAGTACAGTTAAAAATGGCCTCATTTTCCCTTCGGTAGAGCTGTGCACTTAAACCATGACTCATCATGACTTGCAGTCACACCCAGGCCCTCGATGAGCTGACTGGCCAGTCTTGACAGCAGAAGGCAATCCAGATAGGCATAGCAGATGGGTGAAGGTTGGCTCCCTCCTCTCACTGGATCACCGCAGTGACAAACAAAGCAGCAATCACCCTGGCTTCCCGACTGAGCTTCCAGCTTGGTAATGAGCCCCAGGAACTGAAGAGCCTCTGTTGTGGGGCATTTTAATGTGCAGCTCTAGGCAGAAGTAGGCACTGAATCAATTTTTCCTGTTGTGACAAATGGGGAAATGTGCAACCTCAGAAAAATAAATCCCCTTTTCTGAAAGCTGTAACAGGAGGGTGACTATGTCAAACAGTCAAACTATTTTCCTGGCAAGTCATTGCATGATCAATACCTGAATGGCAAGTTACAATAAGAACCTTATGCTGTGAAATTAAAACTTAGCCACGTGTTTGAATGCATGGTACTCTTTCCTACTTTTGGTATGGTTTCCAGTATTACTCAGGTCTTCAAACACATCATTCACTTTGACAATCATTCTGTGTAGCAAAAGCAAGGTGGGTGACCATAAAGAAGAATTTATTTAAGCAAAATAGTAGCTTAGCAAAGTACTTTAAAACACATGTTATATCCTCCTGCAAAAGATCATATGTTACTTTATGCCACTGCCAGAAACCTCTGAAAACAAATGCAATTTCATTGTTCTCTATTCTGGCCCTGACATATTCACAGTAGCCTTCAGACAGTCTAAGTCCTTCAGAAGCTTTCTACCAATAAATGTTAAAATTAACCTTTCTGCGGGCATTAGACTCAAAAAGCAAATATTCTTTATTTCCATATTTTCTTCCAGAATATTTGAACTGTTTCAGTCCAATGCCAGAAAACCTGACCTTTTGAGTCACTTAACCAGTGTTTTTGTTGTCTGTCTTGGTTGCGCCTGACCTCTGGGATGATTGCAATAGAAAAAGCATTTGGTTTTTCTTTCTTTCCTTTATTCACTATGACTCAACATCCTTCTCCTCTCCGGGGTATGACTCCAGTTCACAGGGAATAGGTCCAAAGTTTCAACATTTCAAGTGTCTCACCCACAAATACTTTTGTCATTTAAGAAATCTCAGGATACCTATTTTCACAGATATACTGAACATTCCCTGGGCTATAAACTGGGGTGGGGAGGGTAAGGATTTTTCTAGAGGAGCAACAAACCAATACTCCAGACAGCTCTGATAATGAAGTGCTGAGGAGTAGACTCCTGGGTTAGAGCAGCTCAGAGTGAAAGCAAAAACCCAACATGTGTGGGAATATTGCACTACCAGCAATTAGTTCTCTTAAACTAAGCATGTGCAGAGGGGTCATCCCAAGATGCTACTTCAGGAGACTGTCAATAGAATGTATTATAAATTAAACAGGTGAGATCTTCCCACCCTAGTAGTTTGTTTTGTGAAGAGATTACTCTTTTCCCCAGCGCAGCCCCTTCAAATGGGAAGGACACATGGAATCTTTTATGCATTTAGTCTGCAGTCCTGTGAAGGCACATCCTCGGTCCCCTGAGCATCAGGTGTTTCACCCACCAGGTTTCCCTCCATCTTCCCTAGTGTTTCCATCAACCCACGTGTGGATGTGCATCTGGCTGGAAACAGATCCTGCTGGTTTCAGGCTGAGCAGTTTTCTGCCGCAGGGAGCTAATTCACCCGAAGCACTCCCAGCTGCGATCCCACAGCATTGCTTGAGGCTGCAAACACTCATCGAGCCTGGATGACATACTCTGGTTTTCCCACACGTACTTGGGTTTCCTCCCAGGTTTCAAGAGAGCCCCTCTGTGAAAATGCCTGGTCTGGACAGCCTGGCTGCAGTAATATCACTTCACCTCCTGAACACCTCTGGTCTTTCCCAAATGAATCAGCTCAGACATCGCTGTCTGACAAAATTACAGCCATGGACAGTGTTTACTCCAGGCTTCCAGGAAAGCAAACCCATTTTTCATTAATAAACCAATTGTTTTCCTCTTTTAAGTTAAGTACCCTTATGGGGCTTTTTTAGCTGTCCTGCTGCAATTCTCATTCTTCATTCTTTTCATACACCTACCCCAGCCTATCTAGACTGACCTCTTCTCTTCCACAGCTAGACACTTTTAAATTTGTTTCCCACATTTTTGCCATTGTTTACACGTGGTTTACATCTCTTCTCACAGAATCAAAAATAATTCTCATTCTACTCAAGAAAAAAAGTCCTTTTATTTCCATTGAAATGTTATTGCTTAATTTAAGGTTGATGGTTCTAAAAATTATATCTGGAAAAAAAAAACCCAAACCAACCAGATGTAACTGAGACACCAGTTTTCATTTTAAGAAGCTTTGATGAGAATCTGGACCAAATTAGCTGTAGATTTAAGAGAATCACATTTACAATTGCATTTTAAAGGACATTTTACTAGAATAGGATTTACTTCTAGATAGAAAGCATTTTTTTCTCATTTTTTGTAAAGAAGGGATGTAAAAATATTTTCCTATGATTAACACTATGCTTTCCCATGACGAACAAAAGACTTTTGTAAGCCAGAAACCACAAAAAATAAGCATGTGTGTTGCCAAGAATTAGAACAGTATCACACACATACAGCAGAAGACAGTATGGCAATAAATTCTAAAATAATGAATTCAAAGGCTTCAAAAACCATTTTAAAATAAGAGTCAGATTTTCAGCTCATACATATTGACACAGTCCTGAGGTTTCAGTCACTTAGATACATACCACAGTAGCTCCTTGATAGCTCAATGTACAGTTAGAAAATGTTATCTAAATGTAGATTAGAAAACAGTTTTTGTGTTTGCAAGTTCACAGGAGGGAGTGGTTTAGCTTTCATTGACAGGAATGTAAAATAGACTAATCTTCTACATGATGCCTACAGAAGTCATATTTGATGTGGCCATGTATGCAACAGGGTCTTCAGCCTGTGCCCTGCGAAGCCAGAAGATGGGCCTTCAGCACCAATTTTTCCTGATGACTCCCCAGCGCTTTTGCTGTGAAGGATTCTGACTGCAGCATCCTGCAGAAACAGGGGGCCATGGTTTAATCCGGGAGTTATGTCTCTAGCCCAACCCAGTTAGCCATATTCCCACCACAGAAGCTTGGGACAGGCATGTCCCAAAGGAGTTTCATCACACCCGTCTCAGAGACAGAAAGGGAACAGAAAGGGAACAATTACACCATGGAGATGCCTATCTAGTTCTGTCCACTACACAGGACTCTAGATGAGTAGCTCAGACTAGACAGCTAAATTTTCGATGGCTGAAGATAGGTGAGATGAATCTCACCTTCAGCATTGGTACATGTTACAATTTACCTCTGGAGAATCGATTAGTCAGGTTTATAAGGTAGGAAACCAGCTTCAGCATAGGAAGCAGAAAAAGAGGGGGCAAGGGCAAATGAGAACACACCCAATATTAAAGATGGCATAAATATTCCATAGTATAGGTTGAGCCCTGGAGTCCACACAACTAACCTCCAGATAAAAGCACTTTCATATCTCTGGGCCAGTATCCATCCACAGACCATCCAGAGCTCAGTTAAACTGAGTTACAAAGTGGTGGTAGCTGAGGCTGGTGCTCAGTGTGCCAGAAGCACTAAACGGCACTAGATCAGAGACAGCTACAGCCAGGCTTCATACAAAATTAACAGCATTTGATAGAATGGGACTCAAGAGTCCCATTAATGCCACCAATGTACCAGAAAATTAAATCTATTTCAAAAAAGGGACATTTTCTCTTGCTTTCTTCTGATTGTATTGTTATTATTTATCATGCACACCAACTTTGTGAGCATTTATCATCTCAGTTTTTATATTGTTTTAAATGCTTAAAACATTTATTATTCATCTGCAGGAAGATGTATGTCCTTGATTTTCAGCTTAGATTCCCAGATCTCCTTTTTATTGGTTTTACTTCTCCTTTTTAGGAAAAAAATGGACTAGTTTTTATTTTTCCTCTTCTACTTGTGTCTAATTTCAATGCAGAAAGCACATATGCAGTTCTTCAGTCTGACTATGAGTGAGAACCAAGCTATTACGCTGTAATTTCACTCCCTATTGTGTGGGAAGTAAGAATTGCATCATCCCTAAGATCCAGAACAGAAGATGAAGATCTCTTCTTGGTGGGTGCGGTCCAAGATTTCATAGTCAATCTTTCAGCCAGAGTAAGAGCTCCTTTTGTTTTGGTTTACTTATTTTTGTTTTTATTTGTTTGTTCCCACTTCTGTTTCACTCTCTTCCCCACAAAAAGCTTTGGTGTAAGACCAAAAAAAAAAAAAAACCAAACCCAAAAAACCCACAAAACCCCCCAACTTTCAGTCTAGCAGTAGGTATTTTAAATTTTATCCTTAAACATTGTGAACATCTCATACTTCTGCAATTCAACTTTTATCATTTTAACAGTTGTCTTTAAGCTTCCCTCTTCACATGTGAGTACTAGGAAATTGGGAATTCCCAACATGTGTAAAAGCATGACAACTGTTAAGTCAGAAAACATAAAAAGCAGGCATAGGAACTTAGATTCAGAATACCTTAAGTACTGTTAGAACCCAAACCTCAAGCCAACTGCTCCTTTTTTGATATCATTATCTAAAGCTGTTCTTAAATTCCAATAAATTGTTTCTATTATTTTGTAATGCAACTCTTTGTACTGGTGAATATGTTGACCAACTAATAACTAGAAATAATTAAATTCTGCCTTCTTAACAAGGTGAAAGGCCATTATCGAACAGACATTGAAGGAAAATCTGCATTAGCCTCTACCAAAACTGAAAAAAACGGCTGGAGAAAGTTATGTGACACTTAAATACAGAGCAAGAGAGACTGTGTCACTCTGTGAGGCATAAAACCAACCATTAAAAGGTACACAAAACTGTTGAATTGGGCTAAAATATCTTAATAATGAAATTCCCATCAGCACTCTTGGCAGCACATGATTTGCTGTCATTAAGGTTTTATTCAGGAGCTTCTGGAGGAGGCTGCCTTCCCTGGTGCCCTTGGATAAACAGGTACGTGGACTCCGGGAGGGAGGGAGAGAAGGGAGGAAGAGAGGAAAGGAGGGAGGGAAGGAGAGAGGAAAGGAGGGAGGGAAGGAGAGAGGAAAGGAGGGAGGGAGGGAAGGAAAGGAGGGAGTGCAGAAGCGCAGAAAGCAGGGAAGGCGGGCGGGCGCCAGGACCCGGCGCAGTCCCGGGGCGCGGCAGCCTCCCCCCACCAGCTCCGCCGGGGCCGCGCATGCGCAGCGCGCGGCGGTGTGGGCGGCCGCGCGTCG